>OX451739.1:1516053403-1516545845 GCA_948472305.1 Vicia faba
ACTTTTAATTATCAAATTCAAGTCCTAGGGGTTGCAACACGGTCCATATTGGGCAACACAGCCGCCTGTGTTGCACCCATGACATCCCATATTTTTTAACGCGCCACAGCCTTCTTCCAGACACGGCCCATGTTGTGCAACATGGCTACCCGTGTCAGGCCTCCGGAAATGTGATTTTTGCATTTCTCCCAAACTCTGAGTTTTTGCACTTTTTCGCCCTGAATTGTCTTGTTTTATTCCTCTGACCCTGAAAACACTAAAACATGAAACCAAAGCATAAAATGCGGTAAAGTTGAAATAAAACACTCGACAATAATTGAAAAGATAACTATAATTAACTGTGTAAATACCACTAATCAAACTCCTCCAAACTTAAATTGTTGCTTGACCTCAAGAGACCATTACAAGAACTCATGAAAATCACAGGAGTTTGTTACTCATACGTAAGACATCTGTTCAAATTGATCAAAAGGCAGTTCGTCTGATAATCACATGACACGAAGAATTTGTGTAAGTACCTTTAAATATCGAGCTTCCTCTTCAGATACCTCTCTAATTATGCTTTGTACTTAAGTGTTTTCTGATTTTTATCCTTTTTTATCCGGACAGTCAAATTAAGGCAATGATAATTTTTGATGATCATCACATGCACAAGACTAATCAAGAAATTTTTTGTTCAGACACCAAATAAGTAGCTTTTTCTCCTTTTTAAATTCAGATGAAATTTTCAAAACTTTTCAGTTTATGTATTGTCCTTTTTAGACGATGTTTGGGGATAAACACCCTTTAGACTGAATAACCGGGTGAGGGATACCCAACTTAGTGAGTCAGTTGCCTTTTACCGCTTTTTCGCCATCTGGTTCTAGCTTTATTTATTTCTCAACCAATCATACATGCATGTGAATCTAGATTATGCCAGACTATATTGATAAACTAATCAAGGAGTACTTCTAAGGATTCAAGCACTATAGTACAAATCTACACGTTAGACTCGTATCCCTATCACATTATTCTGAACTTCCTACCCTTAACCAATCATACCTTTATCTCTATTTTGGTCAAAATTTAGGAAGGACTTCAACTCGTAGACTTACACAACAATTAGCATATAACTAACAACTAACTCAAAAAGAAAAGTAGTAAACACCCCCAAACCTGAACTAAACATTGACCCCAATGTTTCAGAACAAGCTTGAGAAAGGTGACTCATAGAGGGAAATGCAACACCAGTTGCTTCCTCTTAGCTTTCACCAGTAAGACTCCCTATTTATTCCTGCAGACAAAATGAAACAAACACAAAAAGAAAAACTAAGTTATTAAAAGCGTGTGTTGACTCCCATGAAGTGCTTTATTTAACATCGCATGGCTCGAGGGTTCGTCCCATTACGGGGGGTACTTCCTGTTTCACACCTTGTTCCTTGTCATTTCTGCAGCCCATAACTCATTCAAATCAATAGTATGACCCACTTTGTTTTTTAGGTTACTTCCAACTTCCATCTTCTCACCTTGGTGTTCCCTCTTATTTCTCTTTTTTACTTCTTGACTGAAATTGGGATTTTTTATTGATGCCACCTGAGAGATTATGCCTGAGACTTCTTCTGAGAGTGATTTTGAAATTTTGCTTCTCCCTCTACTTTGATCATACCGACTGAAGATTTATTTTTTACATATGCACCTTGCTTCTTGATTTCTAACACCGTCAAGGTTATCCCTCATCAAATGATTTTAATGTTAGATTACCTGTCTCAATATCAAAATTGCACTGATTAGTCAGCAGAAATGGTCGACCAAGAATAATAGGAGTCTCTTCGCCTTCAGGGATATCCATGATCTGGAAATCAACGGGAAAGACAAAATTTTCAATTTCCACCAATATATCTTCGTCCCACTCTCACTTATCTTTTCGATACCAAGCTTTTTGAAAATAGACAAGGACATTAAGCTCACACTAGAGCCAAAATCAATTAGAACCCTCTTGAATTTTATATCTTTTTTTGTGCACTGTATTGCAACTGACCTCGGATTCTGCTGCTCGATATGGATTTTCCTCTCGGGTGTGATTGTACATAATTTCTCATCAACTGGTACATGTCCATCTTCGGTTGGTCTCTTTTTGATAGTACCTCCTTCATGAATTTCTGGTACAAGGGAATTTTCTCGAGTGCTTCAAAGAACAATATGTTGATCTCCAACTTTTTGAACAACTTAACAAATTTATTAAAGTCTTTCTCTTTTTTTTCCTTCTTTGCCACTCGAGCAGGATATGGAAACTTGATCAGTGGTTTAACATCCTTTGCACTCTTCTCTTCAATTAGCTTCAGAGGTTATACCACTTCTTCCTACTTTTTCTTACTCTCTCTCACTTCCAAATCAACTTCTATGATACTATCATCAAATTTTACCTCATCTTCTTTTTCTTCAGTAGCTTTTTGACTAATTGTTGCGACAACATTCACATTCTCATGATTTTTATGATTTCCTTGTGGTTGCAGAGTTACTTGTTGTGAAATCTGTCTCATTTGAACTTCCAAATTTTTTATTGCAACTATGGTATTTCTGTGATTTCTCCTTGTCTCTTCTTGAAATTGAGAGGTGTGGGCAGCCATCTGTCATACCCCAAATTTTCCCGCCCTTTATTTCTACAGTTAAAAAATATTTTCAAAATATTGGTTTTATAATATTCTTTGATCTTTATAAATATTCTCTTCCAAACCTATTTAAAAAATATAATGATTTATTTCAGATCATTTTTATTTTTTAATAAACAAATATTGGCTAGTGTTGTACCCCAAAATTTGCCCTCCAATTTTTACTCAAGACATGCTCATTGAGGTCCTCAATTGCTTAAGAAGTTTCAAATTATTTCCATGGCATCCTATATGCCTCAGCATAATGGCACAACTGAAAGAAGAAAAAGAAGTGTACATAACAAGGTATAGGTCGAAAGCTGAAAATCTGCCTAAGAGCTTTTGGGTCAAAGCAGCTTCGACAGTAGTATGCAGTCTAATTTGATGCCCAATGAAGCACTAGGATCGAAGGAAGGATAATTTGAAAGAAAGCGTGAGGAGGATTTTGTGAAGTCTTCGATTGATGAAGAGCTAGTAAAGAGCATCATCGAAGGGTTCGTTTTCGAACCATGGAAATGTATGCTATTCTAAGCATTACAAGGAAGACACACTTTGACTGACATGTTGTTTGAATGGGTGCTTTGAATAGAAGAATATCTTGAATTCGAAAGCTTTTATCTTATCCAAAGAATCACGTGGAAGTCTAATGGTTCGAAGGACATGCAATCTTCAAATATGGCGTGATCGAAGGACAGTTAGGGAAGAATCAACCAAATATAAGTCACCTTAAAGCTTTTGGCATGTACCTATACAAGTGTTGGATGATTGAAGTGAAATCCTGATGCTCATGGATTACCTTTCGATTGGTGCATACAAGCTATATTCACCAATCGAAGGTGAACTAGTGAGCAAGAAATATTTTCTTGTAGACAAAAGCTAGGGTGGGAGTTGGAATCGAAGAACCACCTACACAACTGTGTTCAAAGGAAAGAACAAAATGAAGCTTCGACAGGCCAAGATGAAGAGGTGATGCTTCGATTTGTCTGATTGAAGGAAAGGAGATCGAAGGGAACAAGAGTTGGGTTCGATTAGGCTGATTGAATAGTTTTTAGATCAAGAAACTAAGGCAAATAGTGACTCAATCAAAGAAGCCATGATGATGAGGCCTTGAACCATTCTAATTGGGACTCAGCCACCGAAGAGCAAAGCTTTGGAGCATTCGAAAGAGTAAAGATGTGAAAATTTAAAATGAAAACCTAATGGGATGAAATCTGTCCAGGTTCACTCAAAGCCCAAAATGGTAGAAAATCATAAAAAATGGCAACTTCTTAAAATCTTTCAATTTTGCTTTAAAATCCATGGTTAATGGCTGATTCATGACATTTTCGTCCACCACTACACCCCTATAAATACAAGACGGACACATTGCCTATATATAGATAGATTACCTCAAAAGGTCACACCAAATTCTCAAAATATTAACAAAGTTGTCATAATCGAAACAATCTTTGCAGGCCTCCTCACTCCAAAACGAGCATTCCACTCACTCCCTGAAGGTTCCAGGAGACGTTTCCAAGCATTAGGCAGGTCCAACGCACACAAGAGCATCACTCACACAATCCCTTCGTTGGTAACTTGTCTTGGATCTCAAACTCGTTTAACCTTTAGTCTAGGTCTCTTTCGATTGCATATTCGTGTTATTGTCATTATTTATGAATGCTTTAACGTTATTCATGTGAGTTTCAGTGCCCAAAACACAAAATTCCATTGCTAGGGCGTTCGAAATTAGATCCTTCAAATCTAACGATTCATGGTGTTTCAGGACAAAATAACTTCAGATTTGGACTCAGGGGTTCGAATTAGGTGGGAGTTGGAATTAAGGGGAAGGACCTGGATTTCGACACCCAAGTCATGTATTTTGTTTTTCTAACAATTGTATTCCAGATACCATGCTTGCAGGTCTAACATGCACACCATGCACCACACGGTCAACACTAGTAGATCGCATCAATCCAGATCCAGTACCCTCAGAGTGCGGTCCATCATGCACTTTCAACAACCTCCCTCATGGGATCGAAAGAAAACCTCCATCGCTGGATCAAAAGACAACTTCTCTCGTGGGATTGAAAGACAACCTCCTCTCACTTTGGTCCCACGTTTTTAAACTTACACCACCCCTTGTTTACTTTTGTTGCGTGACCCATTTTACATGTTTATTTTTTTGTTCTTTTAGTTACTTTTTATTTAATTATAAAATCAGATAAAAATCACAAAATATTAGATTTTAGTTTTTATATTAAAGTTAATTTTGTTAATTGATTATTAATTACCTAAACATTTTTTTAAAATTAAAATTATGTAGACTTAGATTTTATTATCTTTTATTAAACAAAAACCATCAAAAAGATTTCACTTTCTTTAGGATTTAGACGTCCTTTCTAATTCGTGCGCGATTTTATTTTAGCATTATTGTTTTTCGTACTATTGTATTTGCTTCCTGGTTGTAATAGACTTAACTAGGACTTTAATTTTACCGATTTTTATTTTCCCCAATTTGAACTTGTAAATTCCCCCTCCCCGAAGCTATGTAATAGTTAGGATTTTATATTTTCGCACTTTTAATTTCTGCAAATTATTAACTGTTAGATGTATGCTTAATAGGATTGCATGATATGACTAAAAACAAACATTAGCAAACCTAATATCAAAGACAAAAATAACTGAATATAACATAATTTCACATGCACACCTCTAGGATACCCCACTTTGGTTGCCTTCGGAAAAATAGTTACAACTCTCGAAACGTGAAAGATTTTAGTGGCTACCCTCCGGTTTAAAGATCATAAGTCCCTCGATGACCCTCTCGATGTTGCCTCGGTAAAAATGATCTTAAAACACTAGGGTAGTTACTAAGGTTTCTTGCCCAGTTGCCTTTGTGACTATAAACGTCCCTTCGAATGTCCCTCAAATATCCAACGACTAGGACTACCTACTCACTAATAGTAGGATAGCACTGTCTAAAGGAAAATAGGAAAAGAACAACCATTTCGAGTATAGTAGATAACTGTTAGACGCTTGCTCAAACAAATTTTTACACTTACACAAAACAATTTTCAAAAACATTTTCAAAAACGCTTTATTAAAACTCTCGAGGACTGATACAAGAGTTATCATAAAACAAGCTGCCTTACCATTGCCATTTCAAAATACTTTCAAAAATACACAAAGCACAAAGTATTTCAAAAAGATCTAAGCATCTAAGAGCCCGTAGAAAACTAAGGATGGAAAGGGTGCTAACACCTTCCCTTTCCATAATCTATCCCCTTACTCAGAAAACTCTCGAAAGGTCTTTTTCTGTTCTTTTCACCCTTTTCTTTGTTTGATAAAAGAAAAGTCGGTGGCGATTCTTGCTTACCGCAACATTTGCAAACACAAACGCAAAGCCATTATAAACAGTTGGTTCTGCCACCGTATCAGCTTGACCTTTGTATGATTTCAAATGCATTTTTATTTCGAATTAACAAGGTAGCACAGTTGTTGAGGAATAAAGCTTGCAATTATGAGGTCGCAGGTTCGAACTTACTAACCTCAAAATTATAGGGTTTATTATAGGGTTTATTATAGGGTTGTTAACTATATCAAACAACAACCCCAAAATTACTTTTCAAACTTATCGGTGTTAATATGAGGTCTCTCTTTTATTTTCAAGTTTATATCTTTTTTAACTTTATTTTGTTCACTTTTTAAAACCAGATGATGATATTATCTAACAGTCTTATTTTTTAAAGATTATATTATTCACAACTAAGAATCACACTCACATTTTACACAATCTTTTCTCATGAGAACCAACCCTCTTTTTTAGATTTCGTCAAAACCTGTATTTTGAAAGACACAAATGCAAGTTAATTTTTTTTCTTTTTAAAAATACAATCAAACATTTATTTTTGTCATTTTCAATGTTACATGTAAAAATATATCACCACTTCAATACTTACACTACAAAACCTTCAAAATAACATGATTCACTTTTTACACTTAAATAAACAATGTTCAGAAAACAAAACTTGTCATCACAGGAACATCATGACATAAATCTCAGTTGTTAATGCAAAAAGAACAAGAGGTGAAGAGTACTCAGAGCACCATCTTCGATCGCCAAACATACTTTACCCACCGTTGCACCTCCGTTGTGAAGAGACTGGCGCCAACAATAACCATGACCATGACTTCGTTGTAGCTGCACATCCTCGGAGGCTCTGTCCGCCGCAAAGCCGCTCCTCACGCATGGGCGGGTCCATGTTTAGGCTAGGTGTGGCTATAGCCACACCAGATTTTTTTTCCTTTTCTAATATTAATATATATTTAATTAATTAATTAATTTTAATATTTAATATTATATAACTCTTCAACTCACTTTTATCTCTTAATTTTCTCTCTCTTTTATTTCTTTCTCTCTCACACAGTAAACCCTTTCTCTTCTTCTCAAACCCACCAACTTCCATATTTGTCTCTTTCTCTCATTAATCCAATAACCCCACCATTTTGCATTGTTTATGGGTGATTGAAAATCAAAGGTAAACTAACTACTTCAAAATTTTCTTATTCTTTTGTTCTATTTGAGTTGAACCCTAAAACCCCAATTTGTTTTAAAAAAGTAAATTTTCAATTTCTCATAAATATTTTCTTTACAATAAATTGTTCTTATTATTTTCTTTATAGAGTGAATAGCTAATTTTAATGGTTTCATTGTTCTCTTTATAGGATGAAGAAATTTTTTCCTGTGCTTTCTAGAGACAAAGCTACTTCTTCGGTAAATCTAGAAGCATCGGAAACTCAACATCCAAGTGAGAGTATTAAAGTTGTCGATTATGAATTGTTGGAAACCGATCCAGGAATTAGGCCTCCAATTTCAAGCTATCATCCTGACATCCAAAATGAGGTAAGGAAAGCTTATTTAAAAATAGGTCGTCATAAACCTCCTTACAATTTTGTTTACCCTTGGTCTGTTCAAGGTAATCAAAGACGTAGATTTTGCAAAAATTGGTTTGATTTGTATGATTGGATTGATTATAGTGAACCTAAGGACCTGGCATTTTGCTTGCCATGTTTTTTGTTTAAGAATGTCTCTAAATACGGGGGAGATCACTTTGTGACAGAGGGGTTTGGTGATTGGAAGAATTCTCACAGATTGGCTAATCATGGAACTTCTTCCAATAGTCATATTGATTGTATGCATATGAGTTACGCTCTCATGAACCCAAACCAAAGTATTAAGGCTGCATTTGTTAATCAAACTAAATAAATGAATTCTGAATATCGTGTTCGTGTAAACACATCTCTTATAGCTACTAAGTTTCTTTTGAGGTGTGGCATGCCATTTAGAGGGAGTGACGAGTCCTTTAACTCTTTATTTAAGGGGTCATTTCTTGAGTTGGTGGACACTCTAAAGGAAATTAACCCAGAGATAGCTAAGGTAATAAATTGTGCTCCAGGAAATAACTTTATGACTGCCCCTAAGATTCAAAAGGATCTTGCTGCTGCTTGTGCATGTGAAATAACTAAACAAATTGTATGTGATATTGCGGATGATGTGTTTTGTGTTTTGATTGATGAATCCGGTGACGTTGTTGGTAAAGAACAAATGGTTGTTGTTATTCGCTATGTTAATAGTGATGGTTTGGTAAAAGAAAGGTTTCTTGGGATTGTTAGTGTTAAAGAAACAAGTGCTAAGTCACTTAAGGAGGCACTTGAGAAGTTGTTGTCTATTAATGGCTTGAGTTTATCTAGCATAAGGGGGCAAGGATATGATGGAGCTAGCAATATGCGAGGTAAGTTTGGTGGTTTGAGAACTTTAATTCAAAATGAAAATCCATCAGCTTATTATGTGCATTGTTTTGCCCATCAACTTCAATTAGCACTTGTTGCATGTGCTAAGACTCACAAAGATGTTAGTGGTTTTTTCGGTAAGGTCAATATGCTTGTTAATTTCATACGGTCTTCTAACAAGAGACAAGAATTACTTCGGGACAAACAAGTATCTCAATTTGCTAAATTGATTGAAGAGGGTGAGATAGAGACTGGTAGTGGATTAAATCAAGAATCGTTTATTGCTAGAGCGGGTGACACTCGTTGGGGTTCCCACTTTAGGACTCTCACTAGTTTGATGACTTTATATGGTGCCATTATTGAGGTACTTGAAGAAGTCGGGAAAGATACGTCATTTGAAAAATATGGTGAAACTATGCTTTTGCTAGATGTGCTTCAGTCCTTTGATTTTATTTTCATGTTATACATGATGGTTGAGATTTTAGGATTTACAAATGATTTAAGTGTAGTGCTACAAAAGCGTGATCAAGATCTTTTGAATGCTTTATCACTTGTCAAAGCCACCAAACAGGAATTACAAGAAATGAGAAATGATGGATGGGAAGAACTTATATCTAAGGTTATGGAAATTTGCAATAAGCATGATATTGATGTGCCTGATTTGGATGCAGCGTACGTGCAAGGGAAGAAACCTAGACGACATGCTATCACTTCTAGTGTTTCTAATTTGCATCATTATAAGCATGATTGTTTATGTAGTGTTTTAGATTTGCAGTTGCATGAGCTCAATGCTAGGTTTGATGAAGAGAATACTGAACTTTTACAATGTGTTTCATGTTTGAGTCCCTCATCATCATTTGAATCTTTTGATGTGAAAAAATTATTGAGGATGATTGAACTTTATCCAAATGATTTTGTAGATGTGTCGGAAGTGGCGGTACGACATCAGCTTCAGAATTATGTTAGAAATGTTCGATGTGATCCAAAATTTGCAAATTTAAACGGACTTTCAGATCTTTGTGCAAAACTTGTGGAAACAAAAAAATGCAACACTTTTGATATAGTTTATAAGCTTCTGAAGTTGGCTTTAGTCTTGTCAGTAGCAACTGCGAGCGTGGAACGTGTTTTTTCAACTATGAAGTTTGTGAAGAGTCAGCTATGTAACAAAATGGGTGATCAATGGTTAAATGATCGTCTTGTAACTTTTATAGAAAGAGATGTTCTTGGAACAATTAACAATGATGTTATTTTAGCTCATTTTCAAGAAATTGATACTAGACGGTTTTCATTGTAAATACACTTCATCAAACAATATTATTTTTTATTTTCAATATATTTTAGTCGATAATTTCTTTTATGTTTAGCCACACCAATATATAAAGTCTGGATCCGCCCCTGTCCTCACGCAGCCAAATCTCCCATCACTCGTGAAACACGTCAGCCGTATGTTCACGCGATTCCACACCCAACTCCATCCACCGAACAACCGCCAAGCTCCATCCATCGTAAATTCTGCATGACGAAATTAACACCATGCACCAGCCGCCGCCATCACGAGTCAGGCCAACAACCGTCGGATCTGATAGTGATGTTTTCCCCTCTTTTTATTTCCAACACAAAATTTTAGCATCACATTGAAAACAGTAACAACAGTAGATCAAAACAAAACGAGAGCAGATCAGATCATCTTCCTCCGGTCTCCTTCGTAGCCCGCGTTCGACTCCTCCGCCGCAACTATTTCAGGTATCGCGAAGCATGGAGGAAGAAGAGAGTTTTGCTGGTTTTATTTACTGTATACTGAGCGTCGAAACCAAAAGAGAGAAGGATTAATATTAATTTTGTTTCATATTCCTTTTCTATATTTATTTATTTGTTTCTTTTATTGTTTTCATTTGGTCTTCCAAGTGTCATTATCTAATCGGTTCATGAGAAAAACATTCAAATGTATACAGAAATATGGGGAGTTCCGCCGTGGATCACAAGCTATTGTTCTTTCACTTTGTTTTTAGTTGTTCTCTCTATCAGTCTTAATTTTCCTTTTTTTTTAAAAATTCGGCCCAGTGGTGCATTAGTACTTTTGCTAAACTTGTGATATTTGCTTGCTATTTCTATTTAAAATAATTAAAGAGACAATGTCAATACCTACTGCTTTGAATAAATATCACTAGTGTGGTATTCAACGGTAGAAATGTTTTAAGACTAAGCCATTTGATTGACTAGACTTATACAGAACTAAATAAAAATTGTCACTACGCGTTATTGTTTCCAAAGGAATGAGAAAAGAGCGAGTAACCCAAAAAGAGAGGGAAAGATTCAAGGTAAGGGGGTTGGTTGTGAAAAGGGAAGGTATTAGAACCCTAAACATCTACGGTACTCCGCAGGAACCTCTTTGAAAAATCTATATATTTTGGATAGAAAATGTTGTATAAAAAGAGATGGTGGAGGTGAGAAAAGAAGTATATTTATGATTTTTGCACCCGCCACAGTTGCGAACCTTTAGTGCCTATGTACCACCTTTCGTGCAATATGTGAAAAACATACTTACTACCTACAATCATGAGATAGGAGAACTTGCATCATCTCAAAGTGGAGAAAATGACTTGGATTTTAAAATTAACAATGCCTCAGTCAACACTCAAGTGGAAAATATCTCTCTTCACTACATATTGTAGAAGTATAGTTGTTTGCATCACTACAAGGATTGACAAGAGTCTAATCTTTTGAGAAAAATTTTAAATAGGAAGGAAAAGTGGCATAAATGGTTTGAAATGAGATTCATTGACTTTTAGTCTTCTCATAAAATATGTCAAGGTATTATTAAATTGATTGAAGTTTATTTGTGAAAAATGTTTTGAAAATGCATGGACCTAAGTCCAAGTTTATTATGAAAGTGATTCAAGTTTAGAAACAAGAAGAGTTTTCAAAAGGAGGAGGAAGATTTTTGAAATTAAAGAAGTTGGGAGGAGAATAAGGGACTATCCTAAAACATAAGGTAAAAAGCTAGGGATAATAACCATCTAACCAACAAGAAGCCAATACTTGACATTGTGAGTCAAGATAGAATTCTCATTCTTTGGATTGAAACCAAGCAAGCAAAGATACTAGACCTCTTGAGAGAATAAAACTTCAAGTGTATTAAGTCTTCATAAAAATTGGGCAGAGTAACGACTGTATACGGGTGAACTCCAGATTACAAACAAAGAATGCAATCACAATAACCTGGACACAAAACAAACAAACAACCAAATGTCTTGAGGTAAACCTCAAGAACTCCAGACAAAATATCAATTAAGGCCACAAGGTCTCCAACATAGGTCAAGGTTTCTAATCCCAAGTCCAAGAAGTCTAATACTCCATAATGCCATAGAAAGTAACCAAATAGTACAAGTATCGTTAAAGAATTATATGGTTCATGTTGATTCTTAGGTGTCTTAAAAGAGAAAAGAAAAGCTCAAGTGAGAAAAATAAAAATAACAACAATATAAATCCTCAAGTAAGCAAAATAAAAATGGCATAAAGTATAATGCTTAAAGTAAATGGTACATAAAGCATAAAAATAAAAGCATAAAGTAAAAACAATTTAATAATTAGTGGTTAGTTGGATGACCAGCTTGAAACTTGAATTTGGAACTCATTAGAGGATTGGTAGAACCAAAGCCTCCATACAACAAGTTGCATTTGCTTTTGTCAAGTATATCACCCACTTGGAATCCTCAAAAGTACCATTTAATGATCAACGATGTTTAAGTGATTCGCGTTGTCCAAAAGTGTTGTAGATCCATTAGAGGATTGATAGAACCAAAGCCTCTAAACAATGAATCTCAAGGTTATTGGATCAAAGAGATAAAATTAACATACTTGGGCTTGCAAACATAGGTTTCGGCCACAAATGATCATTTATTCGAATCAGGACAAAATTTAGCGCTATGTTAAGAAATCGTAAGTTCACTTAAAAAAGTGTTACTTTAAAAAAGAGTTACTATATAAGTCCACTTACGATTGCTTAACATAGCGCTAAATTTTGTCCCGATTCGAATAAATGATCATTTGTGGCTCAAACTTATGTTTGAAAGCCCAAGTATGTTAATTTGATCTCTTTGATCCAATAACCTTGAGATTCATTGTGTGGAGGCTTTGGTTCTACCAATCCTCTAATGGATCTACAACACCTTTGGTCAACGCGGATCACTTAAACATCGTTGATTATTAAATGGTACTCATAAGGATTCCAAATGGATGATATACTTGACAAAAATCAAATGCAACTTGTTGCATGGAGGCTTTGGTTCTACCAATCCTCTAATGAGTTCCAAATGCAAGTTTCAAGATGTTCACCCAACTAACCACTAACCACTAATAATTGATTTCATTTTGTGTTTTTATTTTATGCTCTTTACTTTATGCACCCTTTACTTTTACCATTTACATTTCATGTTATTTTTCATCTTTGCTCACTTGAGCCCCTTTATATTCTTGTCATTTTTTTATTTTTGCTCACTTGAGCTTTTCTTTTCTTTTGAAGACACCTAATAATCAACACAAACCCATAAAATCTTTAATGATACTTGGACTATTTGGTTACTATCCATGGCATTATGGAGCATTGGACTTTTTGGACTTAGGATTAGAAACCTTGGCCTATGATTGGAGACCTTGTGATCTTATCTGATTATTTTTTCTGGAGCTCTTGAGGTTTACCTCAAGACATTGAGTTGTTTGTTTGTTTTGTGTGCAGGTTATTGTGATTACACCCTTTGTTTGTAATCTGGAATTCACCCGTATACAGCTGTTACTCTGCCCAATTTTTGTGAAGACTAAATACACTTGAAGTTTGGTTCTCTCAAGAGGTCTAGTATTTTTACTTGTTTGGTTTAAATCTAAAGAATGAGAATTCTATCTTGGCTCATAGTATCAAGTATTGGCTTCTTGTTGGTTAGATGGTTCTTATCCTTAGCTTTTATCTTATGCTTTAGGATAGCCTCTTCTTCTCCTCCCATCTTCTCCCTCCTTTTGAAAACTCTTCTTGTTTTAAACTTGAACCACTTTTATAATAAACTTGGACTTAGGTCCATGCATTTTCAAACAATATCATAAATAAACTTAATAATACTTTGAGATCCTTTTTGCGAGAAGACTAAAAGTCAATCAATCTCATTTCAAACCATTTTGCCACTTTGGCTTTTATCTTTAAACTTTTCTCAAAAGATTGAACTCTTGTCAATCCTTGTAGTGATGCAAACAACTATACTTCTACAATATGTAGTGAAGAGAGATATTTTCCACTTGGGTGTTGAGTGAGGCATTGTTGATTTTAAAATCCAATCTATATCCTCCACTTTGAGATGATGCAAATTCTCCTTTCTCATGATTGTGGATAGTAGGTATGTTTTCTACACGGACAATGACGATGATGTTTTATCTCATAAAATTAATCAACCCATTTGTGTTTTAATTTTTTTTTAAAAAGAGGAACTACGTGTACCCTGATCCCCTATTGCATGAAAATGTGGTACGTAGGCACGAAAGGTTCGCAACCGCGGCGGGTGAAAAATTCATAAAAATATATTTCTTTTCTCACCTCCCCCATCCATTTTTATACAACATTTTATAGCCAAAATATACAGATTTTTACAAAGAGGCTCCTGCAGAGTACCGTAGATGTTTAGGGTGCTAATACCTTCCCTTTGCATAACCAACCCCTTTACCTAGAATCTTTCCCCCCGCTTTTTGTGTTATTCGCTCTTTTCCCATTCCTTTGGAAACAATAAAGCACGGTAGTGATTTTTATTTTGATTTGTAAAAGTCTAGTCAATCCAATGACTTAGTCTTAAACATTTCTACCGCTACAAAAAAAGGAGACTTCACTGGGGAAAGATTGACCTCTTGCTGGTTCATCCCTAAGTGGGTTGAGCCTATCTTTGTTTATATCTGTATATGTGTTATTATTGTTTTTGTGTTATATGTTGTATATATGTTTGTATGGATTTTCCTAGTTTTCAGGGTGCTTGGTGATTACTCATAAGTCCTATACCCGGACTTGGGCAAACTTTAAGATAGGACGGGCGGTATAGTTATGTTAAATTTGAAGGAGTAATCCAAAAAAGGAGGCATGAGATCCCCCACTCAGTGGAGTCCCCTTTGACTGTAGTGTCGTTTATCGAGTAATCGGGAAAGCGTACTGCTTTCAACCTGGGAGCCTGCTGAAGCTCAGGACTGTAGAATACCAAACCCATCTTGGCCTTTTAGGTGTAGTGCGAAAGCTATGAAGGAGAAATCTGGAAATAGTCGTCACGAGATACTACGCTCGGATGAGTTTTTCTTGAGAATGTTACTAATTACCGACTTAACCGAGAAGTTGGTAATATCCGATGGAAGGATGTAGACTCTGGGAACCTTTAAAACCTTGTTCGGCAGGTGATAACTTTTAGACCCACACCTTATGGGTAGTACCTTCGACCTCATGCTCGTGACGTTGAACCTGTGAACACTATATGTGTGATCTTGTGTGTGATTGTTGCATCATGCATCCATGCACTCATAAGCGTCTTTTGGAGAGATCATATTTCAAGGGATTTAAAAGTTGACCATTTGTGAATATCTCAGGTACTTTTTAACCATGGATTCTGGAAAGAGAAAGACCGGGAAGTACACTTTCAAGGATCCCAAGATAGATGATTTGATCAGTCTAATTCCTGAGATCGAGTGTTCTGCAGATTTTCGGAAGAAGTATGGATCCATTATTCCTCTCATGAAGCTGAAGATGAAGGAGGGTATTTTCTCGACCTTGGTCCAGTTCTATGATCCGATGTATCATTGCTTTACTTTTACCGACTATTAGTTAATTCCCATGCTAAAGGAGTATTCTTATCTGTTGGATTTACCTGTTACCGATCGTGTTCCTTTTACTGGATTGGATGGTGAACCAAAACCACATGAGATTGCTGCTTTGATTCATCTGGGGAAGTCTGAGGTGGAAGCTCATATGACTACTAAAGGAGGGATTAGAGGATTACCAACTCAGTTATTATTGGAGAAAGCTTGTTACTTTGCCAGGATGAAGAGTACAATCGCTTTTGAGGCCATCTTTGCTCTACTTGTTTACGGGTTGTTCTTATTTCCTAATGTGGACAAGTTTGTTGACATTAATGCTATCAGGATCTTCATCATTGGAAACCCAGTTCCTACCTTGTTGGGTGATGCTTATTACTCTATTTATCTTCGGAATTCTTATCATGGGGGGATGATTATCTGTTTCACGCCTTTGTTGTACCGGTGGTTTATCTCTCATATGCCTCGGTCTGATGCTTTTTGGGATGTCAAGAAGGAACCCCGTTGGGCTCCTAAGATCATTTCACTTACTCACTTGGATATTGATTGGTATCATCGAGCTTACCAGGATATAGAGATTATTGACAGTTGTGGTAGTTTCCCCAATGTACCTCTTCTTGGTACAAAGGGAGGAGTTAATTATAACCTTGTTCTTGCACGATGATAGCTCGGTTATCCGATGAGAGATAAACCAAATTGTATTCATTTGAGTAGTTTCTTTCTGAAGGAGGGAGAAGATCATAGGGAAGCTAGGGAGCAGATTGCGAAGGCCTGGCGCCACATTCATAAGAAGAGTAGGAAGGATTTGGGACCTAGGGGTGCTGTTTCTTTGGAGACATATCTTCAGTGGGTCCAAACGAGAGCTATTCAGGTGAAAATGTCGTATTCCCGAGAAACACCCATTCCTGATCTATTTGTAAAGACCACTCCTCCCTTATTAGATGACATAGAAGAGCTACAACTTGCTTTGGTCAGGATGCAGTAGGAAAAGGACGCTTGGAAGAACAAGTTCCAAACTTTAAAAATTTCGTATAGAGCAGACTTGAAGGAGAAAGACGACTTGATTGAGATCCTTGAGATTCGAGCGGTAGAGTCTATGGAGAGGAAAGGGGATTTATTTTCTCCTAAGCCTCAATCAGATGTTGATTACTCACTTCCTGATTCAGATGATTGGAAGAAGGTTGCCACCAGGTATGCGAAAGAAAACCAGATATTGAAGGCTCAGTATTCCAGGCTCACAGGGAAGCGACAGTGTATAGAGGGATCTCCATCAGTTTTACTTCTCAGTGTTTTAGATTTTATTTTCATCTTGTACTTAGGATAATTGAAACTTGTAATCCATTTTGGAGTTTTTATAATAAAAATTTTCAGTATTTCAAATGCGTTATTACTTTGATATTTGCAATATGTCCATAAATTCTAAATCCCTTGAAATATTAAATAAAATAAAATCATGTGCATTACATATCATGCATCATATTGCACATATTTATTACAATTGTTATGCATATCCAGGTGTCTTACCAAGCTTCTTTACTTTGTTCAGCAAGTTGACTCACCACTACAACACTCGGGCTAATCTCAGAAAGAAGATGGACAACTTAGAACAAGAGAATCGGGAGCTGCACGAGGAGGTTTCTACTTTGAAAGCCGACATGGCCAATCTGACTACTCTGATGAAAGCTCTGGTGGCTGCTCAGAATCAGCCACCGAGTGTCCAATCTCAACCAACAAGGGCAACTGCTGAAGCTTCGAATGTTCCTATATCTACTACTCCAGGTGTTGTCCTGAATCGCATGCCCCAAGGTTATCCATGGGGAATGCCAGAGAATTTTTCACCTGAAGGTTTCAATTTTGGTCCTCAAGATACTCCAATTGTTCAGACTATTGTTACTCTGACACCTCATGTGGTGCATGTTGCTACTGCTGCGCCTCCTTCGGTGAATATGGTTCCATTTGTTAATGATGATGTGTGTCGTCCTTTCCCTCCAACGAGTGAAGACTTGGGCCTTTATGACAGAATGGATGATTTTCAAGAGCAGTTTGACAAGATGCAAAGAGAGATGAAGGCCCTCAGGGGAAAAGAGCTATTTGGGAAGAATGTGAATGAGTTATGCTTGGCCCCGCATGTTAAGAGAAGTACAAGGGAAACACTTGCCCTCGTTCTCATCTGGTGATGTACGTGAGGAGAATGTCTACCCATACTGATGATCAGCGTCTGCCGATTCACTTTTTTCAGGATAGTTTGACAGGTGCTGCGCTGAATTGGTATATGAGTTTGGACAGCGCCAATATCCATACTTTTAATGATTTGGGAGAAGCATTCATCAAACAATACAAGTATAACATGGACATGGCACCTGACAGTGATCAACTCAGGGCCATGGTTCAGAAAGACAGAGAATCGTTCAAAGAATATGCACAGAGATGGCATGAGGTATCCGCCCAAGTGATTCCTCCCATGGAAGAGAAGGAGATAACTAATATTTTCTTGAAAACGCTGGGTGCTTTCTACTATGAAAGGATGGTAGCAAGTGCGCCAAGTGGCTTTACTGAAATGGTAGGAATGGGTATCTGCTTAGAAGAGGCTGTAAGAGAGGGACGTTTAACGAAGAGTGAAAGTTCTAGAGGTGTAAAGAAGCCATCTTATGGGTTTACCAAGAAGAAGGAAGGGGATGCAAATGCTGTTATGCAAGAGAGGAGGGTTAATACTCCTAGAAGGAATTATCAGCGTAATCAGTAAGTCGCCTCAGTTACTCCAGTTGTGGGTACTGCTCCGACTACCGTTGCTTATCAGAGACCATCCCAGCAGGGGAATCAAGGGTATAATCAAAGAAGGGAGATTTATGACCCTATTCCTATGAGCTATACAAAGTTACTACCGACATTGATTCAAAAGAAGTTGGTTCAGACCCGACCACCGCCCGTCGTACCATCACCATTGCCTTGGTATTACAAGGCATACCAAACATGTGTTTTTCATCAGGGAGCACCAGGGCATAATGTTGAGAATTGTTATCCTTTAAAGACTGAGGTGCAAAAATTGGTTAAGTATGGTATTCTATCTTTCAAGGACGTGGGACCTAATGTGAAAGACAATCCTCTACCCAAGCATGGGGGAGTAAATGTTGTGAATATGGTGGCCGGTTGTCCACGTGACTTCGGGATTTTTGATATTAATCTGGTTAGAGGAGATTTGGTGAAAATGTATGTAGACCTTTGTGAATTTAGCTACTATACACATGACCATGTCGGTTGTGCTATTTGTAGTACATATATATAGGGTTGCGATAAGATAAAGGCTGATTTACAAGAGATGATGGATGAGGGCCTAATCCACATAATCAGGCCTAGGGCAGAGTATGAAGAAGAGGTGAATATGGTTTCTGGATGTCCTGGAGAATTCATAATTTTTAATGTAGAGTATATGAATGAAGACATTGTGCAATTGCATGCTACCTTCTGCCATATGGCTGGCAAGGTGGAACACCAATATGGATCTTGCTGAGTGTGCTGTCAAGATTCCCGAGGATGTTCAATCGTGAAGAATGGTGTTCAGTTGTTGTTAGACAATTAAATTATCAAGGTTACAAGTCAAAGGGATGATTACCATGAAGTTGATATGGTTGAGGTTTGTTTGACTGAAGAAGGGTCAGATGAATATTATGCCTCTGCAGATGAGTGTTTCTCCTCAGATGAGGATTTGTTTTCTAGAAATGACTCAATAATGACTGATTGTGTTAAAGAAGGGGTAAACGTCATTGTACCTTGTTTTGGGAACCCGCCCATCTTGAAGTTGAGTATTATAGAAAGCCAGTTGTTACCCCACTGGTGATTAGTTTGCCGGGTCCTATCCCCTACAAATCAGATAAGGCTGTGCCTTACAAATACAACGCTACAATCTTAGAGGATGGAATGGAAGTTCCCATCTAGCCAATGCCTGATGTTGGGAATATTAATGAAAATAGCAGGGTGACTCTCAGCGGTCATGTGTTTGCACTAGTTGTTCGAAGAGATGTTAGTGATGGAAAGAAAATTGTTGAGAATGTTGAACCCAAGAAGGCTACAGGTGAGACTAGTGGGGCTGCATTAGAGAAAGAAGTGGATGATATTTTGAAGATAATCAAGATGAGCGACTACAGAATTTTAGATCAGCTACTGCAGACTCCTTCAAAAATATCTATCTTAGCTTTATTGATGAACTCTTCTACTCATAGAGAATCCTTGATGAGCTTATTGGACCAATCTTTTGTGGAAAGTGATATGCCAATAGACCAATTCAGCAACGTAATAGGGAACACTACGTCATGTAATAACTTGAGTTTCCGCGATGATGAATTACCAGATAAAGGAAGGAATCAAAACTTGGCCCTCCACATCTCTATGAACGGCAAGAATGATTCACTATCCAATGTGTTGATTGATAATGGATCCGTGTTGAATGTTATACCGAGGAGTACACTTATGAAGTTGAAATATCAAGGAACGCCTATGCGGCCGAGTGGCATCATTGTGAAAGCGTTCGATGGATCAAGGAAATATGTTATTGGTGAAGTGCACTTGCCTATTCATATAGGACCACATTTGTTTTTGATAACTTTCCAGGTCATGGACATTGTTCCTGATTATAGATGTTTGTTGGGACGGCCGTGGATTCATGAGGCAGGGGCTGTCACTTTAACTTTACACTAGAAACTGAAGTCTGTACGTGAAGGGAAAGTATTGATCATAAATGGGGAACATGCATTATTGATATCACATTCGTCCTCTTTCAGCATTGTGGAAGCGGATGAAGCTGCTATTGGAACCCAGTTCCAAGCCTTATCCATTGATAATATAAGAGGAAATGATAATTCCATGGTTTCACTTAAGGATGCGCATCAGGTTGTACGTAAGGATCATAGTGAAGTGTGGTCACAAATTGTGGATCCACCTGTAAACAAAAACAGAGCTGGCTTGGGGTTCTCTTTAAAGAATGACAAAGGTAAGGGCATGAATCCAAAGTCTGCCTCAAGCAAGTATATGGACATCTTCCGTAGCGGGGTTTATCTTCATCCAACTGTTTCCAGGATTAATGCCATTGTAGAAGATGAAGCAGAGCAGGAAATGCCAAATTATGTGACGCACGGAGTTAGCGTTCAGAACTGGATCACCATTGATGTTCCCTCTTGCATACATGTTTCAAAGTAATTTATTTTGTTAATCTTTGTGAAAAAGCTTTCACTCTGCCCAAAGTGGAAGTATTAATGTTGTAGGGCTTATCTGTTTGCTGTGACTTTTAAATTCAATAATAAAAGTTGTCTTTGTTTCCCAAATTGTGTCTTTATTTTCTACTTTTTCTCGGAAAATGGTAATAAAAGAAAAAGAAAAAAAACTTTCAAAATAGATAATAACTGAAATTCAATCTGCATGATCACTTGTTATATGTGTCAGTTTCTAAAAGCAATCATAAATCATATGTGCAGATTAATTAAAAAATCAGTTGGATACAATGACCTTGCACCTTCTCCCAACTTTGAATGTTCTGCATATGGGGCTGAAGAAGAAGATTATAATGAGATTCCGGAAGAGGTCTCACGGTTGCTTGAGCACGAGGATAATACCATTCAGCCATATAAAGATCCATTTGAAGTGATTAATTTGGGTTCAGAAGAAGATCCGAAGGAAGTCAAGATTGGAGCATTGTTGCATCCTGATGTGAAGAGCAGGTTGATTGAGCTGTTGAAAGAGTATGTGCATATTTTTGCTTGGTCTTACCAAGATATGCCTGGTCTAGATACAAATATTATAGAGTATCGTTTGCCATTGAAGCCGGAGTGTCTGCCAATTAAAAAAAAGTTGAGAAGAACTCACCCAGATATGGAAGTGAAAATCAAAGAGGAGGTTCTAAAGCAAATTAGTGCTGGTTTTCTTGTGACGTCAGTGTATCCTCAATGGATTTCAAATATTGTCCCAGTACCGAAAAAAGACGGAAAAGTCCGCATGTGCGTAGATTACAGAGATCTAAATAAATCTAGTCCAAAAGATGATTTTCCATTGCCACACATCGATATGTTAGTGGATAGCACATCAAAATTCAAAGTATTCTCGTTCATGGACGGATTTTCCGGGTATAATCAAATAAGAATGGCTCTGGAGGACATGGAAAAAACAACGTTTATCACACCCTGGGGAACATTTTGTTACAGAGTGATGCCCTTCGGGTTGAAGAACGCTAGTGCAACGTACCAGAGGGCGATGACAACCCTATTCCATGATCTGGTCCACAAGGAAATCGAAGTATATGTTGATGATATGATTGCCAAATCCCAGACTGAAGAAGGGCATGTAGAATATTTATTGAAGTTGTTTCAGCATTTAAGGAAGTATCGTCTCCGCTTGAATCCAAATAAATGCAACTTCGGTGTTCGATCAGGAAAATTGTTGGGTTTCATTGTTAGCCAGAAAGGAATTGAAGTTGACCCTGATAAAGTAAAAGCAATTCAAGAGATGCCAGCGCCAAAAACTGAAAATCAAGTCAGAGGTTTGCTCGGGCGTTTGAATTATATTTCCATATTCATTTCCCACATGACCGCAACATGTGAACCGATCTTTAAGTTGTTAAAGAAATATCAAGGTTGTGTATGGACGGATGACTTCCAAAGGGAATTTGAAAGTATTAAAGAATATATGCTTGAACCTCCTATCTTGCTCCCTCCTGTTGAAGGAAGACCGTTGATTATGTATCTGACAGTGTTAGATAATTCCATGGGTTGTATTTTGGGACAACAAGATAAAACAGGGAAGAAGGAGTTCACAATTTATTATCTCAGTAAAAAATTCGCTGATTGTGAGTTACGGTATTCCATGCTAGAAAAGACATGTTGTGCTTTGGCCTGAGCGGAAAAGCGTTTGTGTCAGTATATGTTGAATCACACTACTTGGTTGATCTCCAAAATGGATCCAATCAAGTACATTTTTGAAAAGCCTGCTCTTACTGCGAGAATTTCCCGCTGGAAGATGTTGCTATCTGAATATGATATCGAATACCACACTCAAAAAGCTATTAAAAGCAATGTGTTGGCAGATTATCTTGCTCACCAACCAGTGGAGGATCATCAGTCTGTAGAATATGAATTCCCTGATGAGGATGTGATGTTTCTGAAAGTGAAGGATTGTGATGAACCATTGCTTGAGGAAGGTCCTGACCCTGAATCTCGTTGGAGTATGATATTTTATGGAGTTGTGAATGCTTATGGTAAAGGAATTGGTGTTGTGATTTTCACTCCACATGGATCGCACATTCCTTATACTGCAAGGTTGACATTTGATTGTACTAATAATATGGTAGAATAGGAGGCTTGCATCATGTGTCTCGAAGAAGCTATTGATCTCAGAATTAAAATTCTAGATGTGTATGGTGATTCAGCTTTGGTAATAAATCAGATTAAAGGAGAATAGGATACTCGTCACCCCGACTTGATCCCTTACAAAGCTTATGCTAGAAAATTGTTACCCTTTTTAAATAAAGTTAAATTCCATCACATTCCTAGAGATGAAAATGAGATGGCAGATGCTCTGGCAACTCTAGCTTCTATGTACCAAGTGAATACTTGGAATGATATACCTTGAATTATGGTTCTACGACTGGATAGGCCCGCTCATGTGTTTACAACAGAGGAGGTAGCATATGAAAAACCTTGGTATCATTATATCAAGCATTTTCTTCAGACTCAAGAATACCCGATTGGTGCATTGAAGAAAGATAAAAATACAATGAGAAGATTAGATGGCAGTTTCTTCCTCAATGAAAATATGTTGTATAAAAGAAATTATGACATGGTCTTACTCAGATGCATGGATAGACACGAAGCAGGCATGTTGATGCATGAGGTTAACGAAGGTTCATTTGGCATTCATGCTAATGGACATTTGATGGCTAAAAGGATGCTAAGGGCAGGTTACTATTGGCTAACAATGGAATCCAACTGTTACAAATCTGCAAAGAAGTGTCATAAATGTCAGATTTATGCAGATAAGGTCCATGTGCCTCCGACACTTCTCAATGTGATTTCGTCCCCGTGGCCTTTCTCTATGTGGGGTATTAACATGATTCGGATGATAAAACCCAAAGCTTCGAACGGACATCGTTTCATCTTGGTAGCAATTGGTTACTACACCAAATGGATGGAGGCTGCTTCATATGCCAATGTTACTAAGCAGGTGGTTGTGTGTTTCATTAAGAATAATCTTATATGTCGGTATGGTGTGCCAAGCAGAATTATCACCAACAATGGCTCGAATCAGAACAATAAAATGATGACATAACTTTGTGAGGAATTCAAGATTGTTCATCACAATTCATCTCTGTACATGCCGAAGATGAATGGGGTTGTTGAAGCTGCTAATAAGAATATCAAGTAGATTATCCAGAAAATGGTCATTACTTATAAGGATTGGCATGAAATTCTCCCTTTTGCTTTGCATGGATATCGAACATCTGTCCACATTTCAACAGGAGCAACCTCGTTCTCCCTGGTGTATGGAATGGAAGTTGTACTCCCAGTCGATGTTGAGATTCCCTCTTTGTGTGTGATAATTGAAACCAAGTTGTCAGAGGATGAATGGGTCCAGAATCGGTTTGACCAATTGAATCTGATCGAAGAGAAGAGGATGACAACTCTATGTCATGGACAATTATA
This sequence comes from Vicia faba, assembly GCA_948472305.1. Taxonomy (NCBI): domain Eukaryota; kingdom Viridiplantae; phylum Streptophyta; class Magnoliopsida; order Fabales; family Fabaceae; genus Vicia; species Vicia faba. The sequence goes on from OX451739.1 coordinate 1,516,077,309, forward strand.
TCAGAAAAGGATGAAGAAAGTTTTTGATAAGAAGGTCAAACCTCGTAAATTCAGAGAAGGCAACCTCGTGCTCAAGAAGGTCATGTCTTTCAACACTTATTCTAGGGGAAAATGGACTCCCAATTTAGAAGGCCCATATGTTGTCAAGAAAGCCTTCTTTGGCGGTGCATTAATTATTGAAACTATGGATGGCGTGGAGTTCCCACATCCCATGAATGCTGATGCAGTCAAGAAATACTTCGCCTAATGAAATAAAAGAACAACTCGCTAATTCGAAAACCCGAAAGGGCGGCTTAGGCAAAAAAGAGCGTCTCGGTAGGCCGAAAACCCGAAAGGGCGGTCTAGGAAAAAGTTAGAGACATAAACATAATAAATTTACCACTAAGATAAAAACCCGCCAGGCCAATTTAGGAAAAAGTTAGGGACTTTCTTGGCAAGCAACTACATCAGACAAGACTTGATCATTGGAGCAACAATCTTCTCGGATTCTCATCACACTTCAACAGAAGCTGCTGCTCGGGATTTCAAAAGTTGTTAGAGGGGATAGTGGTCATTGTATCTCAATGTATCTTTTGCATTATATATTACCATTTTCCGAACTATGTAATTATCCATGGAGTCTCGCCATTCACAGACTACCATTATATTAATGAAATTTGAGCTTTTACCCAATTCATTGTATTTCTTATTTTATTTAGCTTGCAGAGACTCCATTTATTATTGACAATGACTTTCAAAGCAAAAAGATTAAATAACAAAATCGATTTTTTAAAAATAATTTACAATTTGCTCTTACTTTAGAATTTGTGATGCGAAAAAAAAAACAACAACAACAAAATGGTGATCCTAGGAATGGACAAAATCCAGTTTGTTTTAAGAAGTTTTTGTTCCCCTCGGGAAGGTTTACTCAGGATGATTCGCTGTATTGGGTTCGTGACTCTGGTATCCCCAGTCAAGTTTGGATTCATTTCTCCTCTTTTATGAGTTTTCATGATGTGAAGTTTCAATCTGAGATTTCTCCAGTGAAGTTTTCGTTCGATCTAATGGAAGTTCTTTTCCCGAGAAGTTGGTACCATAATCACTCTTGAAGAATGCAGGTCCCTGGTTTCTCTAGTGAAGAACATATCATGGTTTTCCCTTTGAAGATGTGGTGTTAACCTCACCAATGAAGTAGGCCTGAATTCCCCAGTGAATGTTTTGATGATTTGGTGTCCATCTGCTTTACTTGAGACTGGTTTTGCAATCCCCTGTAGAAGTGTTACTTTTGAAAACATTCGTTTCCCTGGTGAAGCCCGGAGAAGGATGTTCTATCCCTGTATCTGTACTATTCTGTCACTTTGTTTTGTTTACTTCCGGATTGTGTTTCTCCCCAGTAAAGCTGAAGCAGGCAGTAGGTTTTATTTCCGCAGTTGGTATTTACTTTTTCTTGGAATGATCATATTGGATGTGATTTAGCCGAGTGTTGTTTGTGCCCGAGGAGGTTTTTCCTGGTTACTCCCATTGTTGTATATCTGTTTTGTCACCATACGCACGATAACACTCATACATTCATACATACATCATGCATAGCTAAAATTGGCAAATCATTATTCATTGATATTTTTTAATATTTTTGTTGACATATCACCCTGTTTTGCAAAGTTATGTTGTCCTCTCTTCAATGGAGTGTTGGCCTTAAGAAGAAAGCATATATTCTTTCAATGTCCCCATGGAGTTGTCCCTCATGGAAGATTCTTGCTTTGTCCTTCCTGTACAGCTCCTTGTTTGGATGGATTTGGTTTTCCCTCTTGAGTTTATTTCTCAAAGGATGTATTTTGGTTGACTGTTTCATCCTAGTTTATTTCTGGTTTAAATATGTGGTTCCACAACAATGTTATTTACTTTGGATTTCTGAAAACTTCGAGCTTTTGTTGGTGCATTTATTTTGCACGAGAATACTTTATCTCCTCAACAGGAATATCGTGGCATTTCCCCATGAAGTCATATTTCTTTCCCAAGGAAGCTATATTTCTATCCCCAGAAGATCGTCTCTTTGTACAATCGTCCATGAAAACAAGTAGCAGGTATCTTTATTTGAGGAACTTATGCTTCCCCGTAAAAGTTGACGTAACCTTTTTTTGCTATATCCTTTATGAGTGGATAGTTTTCAGTTCATCGTCAGTTTACGCCAGTGGATGGCAAGACTTTGAAATTCGCAGAAACAGCTCGCTGTGAAATCTTCACAAGTGGAAGTTTCTTTATTTTAGACGACTTACATATTACCCTTTCCAGGCCAAGTGCCTCGGTTAAAGAAGAAGTTGAGACCCGTTCTAGGCAAAATGCCAGAATTTTAGGGAAACTTGTTATCTTTTTTCTACCTTCAGTGAAAGTTGGTAGGTCATTGGCAGTGAACATCGATGATTGTTATCTTTTTTCTACCTTCAGTGAATGTTGGTAGTTCATCGTCAGTGAACTGAGATGCTATGATATATTCTCTTTCTACCTTCAGTGAAAGTTGGTAGATTACCATCAGCGAAAGTTGGTGTTTGTTATCTTTTTGCTACCTTCAGTGAACGTTGGTAGTTCATCATCAGTGAACGGCGATGCTATGATATATTCTCTTTCTACCTTCAGTGAAAGTTGGTAGATCAACATCAGTGAAAGTTGGTGATTGTTATCTTTTTGCTGCCCTAAGTGAACATTGGTAGTTCATCTTCAATGAACGACGATGTTATGGTATATTCTCTTTCTACCTTCAGTGAAAGTTGGTTGATCACCATCAGTGAAAGTTGGTGATTGTTATCTTTTTGCTGCCCTCAATGAATGTTGGTAGTTCATCTTCAGCGAACAGCGATGTTATGATATATTCTCTTTCTACCTTCAGTGAAAGTTAGTTGATCACCATCAGTGAAAGTTGGAGATTGTTATCTTTTTTCTACCCTCAGTGAACGTGGGTAGTTCATCGTCAGTGAACGACGATGTTATGATATGTTCTCTTTCTACCTTCAGTGAAAGTTGGTAGGTCATTGGCAGTGAACGTCGATGATGGTTATCTTTTTGCTTCCCTTAGTGAACGTTGGTAGTTCATCGTCAGTGAACGACGATGTTATGATATGTTTTCTTTCTACCTTCAGTGAAAGTTGGTAGGTCATTGGCAGTGAACATCAATGATTGTTATCTTTTTTCTACCCTCAGTGAACGTTGGTAGTTCATCGTCAGTGAACGGAGATGCTATGATATTTATTTTCCTGCTACCCTCAGTGAATGTTGGTAGCTCACCGTCAGTGAACGTTGGTGTTGTTATTTCTTTCCTCTTTCTACCTTCAGTGAATGTTGGTAGCTTTACCTCTAGTAGGAGTTGGTGTATCCTTTGACCATTTTACCATCCTCTTTGGGTCGGGTCGCTCTCTTGTTTCTTTATCATTGTTACATCCCCAATGGTGTTCTGCGTCTCTTTGGTTTTGTTCATATGCATTCATGATCATAAACATTTGCATGGAATCTTAGGGCAAAAAATATGGTTTGTTTTATATTTAAGTATCTTCGATCGCATCGACACGAATATTTTAAACCTTCGTATCTCCGGATAGAAGAAACTTAAATAAGGGAAGCTGTTGTACCCCAATTTTTCCCCTAAGATCCCTTCATCACACCATTTTGATTCAATCACAACAAGATCACATTAGGATTCTTGGTTCCCCTCCCTATACTTAGCTTTTCTCTTTGAGGAATCACCAAGCACCTTGACTTGTGTTCTTTTGTGATCATGAATATTTTTGTCTTGACTTCTTAGTTTAATTAATGAAATGCAAAGTTGGATTGTCTTGCTGGTTACTCATGTAGGTAAAGGCAATAAGATTCAGCAAGTTGCTCCATGGGTTCATGAATTTATTTCCATGACCTAGTCAATGAAGCTTGAGAAGTTAAAACCTCACCATTGATGTTGTTTTGGAAGGTATGGCATGGAAAGGTTATTTTGGTTTACTATATTTCCAAGTTATCAAGATTTGATCCAAAAAGTACAAGGGGTTGATTGAAAAATAGTCATGGTTGCACAAGGTCTTGTTCCCATTGGTCACAAGTGAATATTTCTCTCAATTATCAAGACATGGAAGTGGTTGTGGTTGCTATTAGTTCTCATTATCATCCTCAACAACTTATATTTGCAAAGAATTTGTTTTAGTATAAGGAGTTTGTTCAAAATTGTCAAAGTTCCTCAAGGCATGTTTCTTAATCTAGGAGCTAGGGTTTTGAACTTCATAGGAGTATATCTTGCCCATATTTTGGTGTTTTTGAGTGATTCCAAAGACATCCTTCTCTTCAAAGGGATATAAACAAATTACTTCAAAATTTCCAAGGAGTTTTCATGTGGAAGAAACTTGATAATGAAGAAAGACTACAAGTCCTCTAGATGAACCCGCAATTTCTCAAGTTTGACTTCAAATGATCATAACTTGGTCAATTTGTATCACCTTGAGCCTATTCTTTTTCCATAATGATCTTGAAGATATGAACTTTATTCCTTCTTTTATGTGCAAAGTGATAAAATGGATGGAAGTTTCCTTAAAGATACTAAAGATTATAGGTCATTTTATGAAATTTTTCCAACTTCAACATGTCATAACTTTCTCAATTTTTGGATATTGTGAATGGTTCAAGTTTCAAAATGTCATTCAAGAGATCTACTTCATGCCATCATTTTTTTTCAAGAGCAAATTCCAAGTGGAAGGCTATGTTTGGATGCCAGACATTATAGGTCACTTTTGAAGAAAAAATTGAAATATTTCTAAGTATGGAAAGTCAACCTTTTTTCCTCAACTTTGACTCAACACAACTTTCAGCTCAAGCATCTATTTTATTCCATTCTTTTTCCATTGTAAATATTGAAACCTCATCTTTCTAAACCATGAAGAATCATTCCCTAAGACTCCTTGAGTTGAAAATGCCATTGGTCAGAAGTTGACACTTTGAAACTGGATTTCTCACCAAGTCAGAATTTTGAAATCCATAATGTGGCCTCTAATCATAGGTTTTCCACACGTTTTTGCCTCTAAACATATTTAGTGAAGTTCCAGATTTGTTTAGCACCTCAAAACGCAAGGATTTGATGAGTTTTGGTGAAAATTAGATCACACTTCACTCGTGCATCAAGTTTGCATGAATTCCCTCCAAAATGCATCATTCACCCTTCCTTTTGATCCCATTTGCTTCTCCTATAAATACATGAACTATCCCATTCGTTTTCTCAAGCTTGGATAGCCAGAATCACCCTGCCAAACTTGTTCCATAACTCAGAATCCAGGAACTTCAAAATCCATACACAGGCCTTTTTCAATCAAATTTTTCATCAATTCACCTTCAATAGGTAGATTCCTTCATCAATTCTTTAAAACATTGATATCATTTTGATGCTCACATTGCCCTGGTTCTAGTCACAACACTTATCTTTTACTGGAAACACGTTTTGACCATGAAATTTCAAATCCCTTTTCAAACCTTTCCTTCCAAATTGCTTGAGCTACTGTTTATATAAATTTGGCGTGAGGGTGTGGTTGTCTTCGTCTTGAAGAGACGATGGGAATGGCATAGGTTTTAGCTTCTGATTTTACAGTTTGAGAGACCTGCAATTCACGTTGGCTGGAGGTTGAAGATGACCAACGTGTCATCTTCCAACCAATGATGGCACGCCACTTATTATTTTTAAATTCTGATTTTATTTATGATTCTATGCTTTATTCACTAATGACCATGATATGCACAGTGTTTTGACTCTCATTCGATGGTCCACATATTTTTAACTTTTATTTTCTTTTCAGATTTTTTATATTTAATTGTTTTAAACTTAAAAAAATCATAGAGAATTCATTTTAAGTCCAAAAAATATGAAAAAATTATGAAAAATATTTTTGATTACTCTCTTTCTGATTTTTATTTTTTCACAATTTAATTTTGTGTTTTGGTATTTTCTATAAATTTACACTTTATTTGAATTTTTTTAAATGTTTAAAAAATACTTTTATGCATTTTTAAATTCTGAAAAAATTATAGATTGATCAAATGATACTGTGACAAATATTGGTGACCTTATTTTATTTTTGTTTCTGAATTTGCTATTTTTTTTTATCATTTTTGGTTTATTTCACCCATTTCTTTAAATTTTAAAATAGTTTCTGACTTTAAAAAATTACCAAAAAATTTATAAAATCATTTTAGTTCATTTCTGATTTTTCTATGGTCTTACTTTTTATTTCTTGATTAATTTGAACATAGTTGAAATATTATTTTATGATTATTTTTTGGCTGATCTTGGGTTAAATTTTTAATCATGAACTTTATTAACATCGTTGAATCCATGGTGTTGAGTCTAACTCCACAAAAATGGATGAACGATTTTAATAATAGTTTGATTAAATTTAATCTAAAAGTGGTTTGTATATTCTCTCCCATCCCTCTTCATATCATCCTCTTCATATCGCACTAAATGTTGTTGGAGCATGATCTCTATATCATGTCTCAAAATAAATGGTGTATAGAATACTATTGACCGACTTCAAAATAGGTGCGACTTGTGTGGAGGCTTTGGTTCTACCAATCCTCTAATGGATCTACAACACCTTTGGTCAACACGGATCACTTAAACATCGTTGACCATTAAATGGTACTCATAAGGATTCCAAATGGATGATATACTTGACAAAAAAATGCAATATGTTCTGGAGGCTTTGGTTCTACCAATCCTCTAATGAGTTCCAAATGCAAGTTTCAAGATGATCACCCAACTAACCACTAATCACTAATAATTGATTTCATTTTGTATTTTTATTTTTTGCTCTTTACTTTATGCACCCTTTACTTTTAGAATTTACATTTCGTGCTATTTTTCATCTTTGCTCACTTGAGCCCCTTTATATTCTTGTCATTTTTTATTTTTGCTCACTTGAGATTTTCTTTTCTTTTGAAGACACATAATAATCAACACAATCCCATAAAATCTTTAATGATACTTAGACTATATGGTTACTATCCTTGTTATTATGGAGCATTGGACTTTTTGGACTTAGGATTAGAAACCTTGGCCTATGATTGGAGACCTTGTGATCTTATCTGATTATTTTGTCTGGAGATCTTTAGGTTTACCTCAAGACATTGGGTTGTTTGTTTGTTTTGTGTGCAGGTTATTATGATTACACCCTTTATTTGTAATCTGGAATTCACCCGTATGCAGCCGTTACTCTGCCAAATTTTTGTGAAGACTTAATAAACTTGAAGTTTGGTTCTCTCAAAAGGTCTAGTATTTTTGCTTGTTTGGTTTCAATCCAAAGAATTAGAATTATATCTTGGCTCATAGTGTCAAATATTGGCTTCTTGTTGGTTATATGGTTCTTATCCCTAGATTTTACCTCATGCTTTAGGATAACCTCTTCTTCTCCTCCCATCTTCTTTAATTTCAAAAATCTTCTCCATCCTTTTGAAAACTCTTCTTGCTTTAAACTTGAACCACTTTTATAAAAAACTTGGACTTAGGTCCATGCATTTTCAAACATTTTCTTAAATAAACTCCAATAAACTTAATAATACTTTGACATCCTTTTTGTGAGAAGATTAATAGTCAATTAATCTCATTTCAAACCATTTTGCCACTTTGGATTTTATCTTTAAACTTTTCTCAAAAGATCGAACTCTTGTCAATCCTTGTAGTGATAAGCTTCTACAATATATAGTGAAGAGAGATATTTTCCACTTTGGTGTTGAGTGAGGCCTTGTTGATTTTAAAATCCAATCCATATTCTCCACTTTGAGATGATGCAAATTCCCCTTTCTCATGATTGTGGGTAGTAGGTATGTTTTCCACACGGACAATGACGATGATGTTTTATCTCATAAAATTAACCAACCCATTTGTGTTTTAATTTTTTTTTAAAAAGAGGAACTACGTGTGCCCTGATCCCCTATTGCACGAAAAGGTGGTACGTAGGCACTAAAGGTTCGCAATCGCGGCGGGTGCAAAAATCATAAAAATATATTTCTTTTCCCACCTCCCCCATCCATTTTTATACAACATTTTATAGCCAAAATATACATATTTTTACAAAGAGGTTCCTGTGGAGTACCGTAGATGTTTAGGATGCTAATACCTTCCCTTTTCATAACCAACCCCCTTACCAAGAATATTTCCCCCTGTTTTTGGGTTATTCGCTCTTTTCCCATTCCTTTGGAAAGAATACAGCACGGTGGCGATTTTTATTTTGATTTGTAAAAGTCTAGTCAATACAATGGCTTAGTCTTAAACATTTCTACCGCTACACAATGAAATTAAAACGTTTGGCACGCTATCATTGGCTGAGATGAGACATGTCATCATCTTCAACCTTTAGCCACCCTGCAATGGAGATTTTGTGAGATCTTTCAAATGGAAAAATTAGGATCCCAGACCAGTATCATTGGATTCGTCTCTTCAAGACGATCCTAACACCACCATCGCGCCAAATTTATATAAGGTATGCAAAGAGATATGAATAAAAAACCCAGAAAATAACGAGCACCTTTATTTTGAGATTTCTCTCTCAATTCTCAATGGATTTAAAAATTGTAAGAAGCACAAGAATCAGGAGAAGGAGTAGAACAAGTTAGTGCTTTATTTGGATCCAAATGGTGGAGAATTCTACCTTTTCTAAGTTCAAGAAAGAAGCTCTAAAACTGCACTTCTATAGCTTAAATTATAGCTTGTTTTGCTTGGTTTAAGTGCTGGAGAGTTTGTATGATGCTTAAGGAAGATGAATGTGCAAAGAATTTTGGAAGAAAAGGCTTGAATCTCAGAAACTGATTTAAAAAATTTGATGATCGTGTGAGGTTTTGACAAAGTGTATTTGGCTCACAAAGCTTTAGGAAATGAATGGGGGATGACCCTCTATTTATAGGGAATCAAATGGAATGTTCAAGCGTGTGAAATGATGAAGTTTAGAGAGAAATCGTGTGAACCTGATGCACGCGCAAAGTGTGATATGATTTGCATCAAAACTCATCCAATCCTTGTGTTTTAAGGCTCTAATCCACTTTGGCAACTTGGTTAAACATGTTTAGATCATAAACGCATCCTATTTCGATGTTTAGAGGCCAAACATGAATTTCAAATTCAGACTTATGAAGAAACTTCTGTTCCAAGTTACCAAGTTCGATCCAATGGCATTCTCAGCTCAAGGGGTCTTAAGGAATGATTCTTGATGCTTTAGAAAGATGAGATTACAAGATTTGCAATGGAAAAAGAATGGAATCAAATGGATGCTTAAGCTGAAAGTTGCATTGTGTCAAAGTTGGGGAAAAAAGGTTGACTTTCCATACTTAGAAATATTACAAATTTTTCGTCACAAGTGACCTATAATGTTTTCCATCCAAACATGGCCTTCCACTTGGAATTTGCTCTTGACCAAAAAAGATGGCATGAAATAGCCCTCTTGAATGACATTTTGAAACTTGAACCATTCAAAATATCCAAAAATAGTGAGAGTTATGAATTGTTGAAGTTGGCAAGAAATCATGAAATGACCTATAATCTTTTGTATCCTTAGGGAATATTCCATCCATTTACTCACTTTGCACATAAAATAAGGCATAAAATTAACATCCTCAAGATCATTTTGGAAAAAGAGTGGGATCAAGGTGATACAAATTGACCAAGTTATGATCATTTTAAGTCACACATGAGAAATTGAGGGTTCATCTGGAGGACTTGTAATCTTTCTTCATCATCAAGTTTCTTCCACATGAAAACTCCTTGAAATTTTTTAAGTGATTTGTTAGTAACCTATAGAAGAGAAGGATGTATTTTGAATCACTCAAAAATACCAAAAGATGAACAAGATATACTTCTTTGAAGTTCAAAACCCTAGCTCTTAGATCAAGAAAATGCTTTCAGGAACTTTGACAATTTTGAAAAACCTTCTTGTACTTTTGAATCAATCTTGATAACTCTGAAATATGGTGAACCAAGATAAACCTTGCCATGCCATTTATTCTAACACAACTTTAATGATGAGATTTGAACTTCTCAAGCTTTATTGACTAGGGCATGGAAATAAACTCATGAACCCATGGATCAACTTGCTAAGCCACATTGCCTTTACCTACGTTATTAACGAGTAAGACAAACCAACATTGCATTTTTTTTAATTAAAAAGAATGTCAAGACAAGACAATCATGATCACAAAAGAAAACAAGTCAAGGTGCTTGGTGATTCCTCAATGAGAAAAGCTAAAGATAGGGAGGAGAACCAAAAGCCCTAATGTGACCTTGTTGTGATTGAATCAATATGGTACGATGAAGGGATCTTAGGGGAAAAATTGGGGTAGAACATGGTCACATGGAAATATGTTCATCTTTAACATAAAGCAGTAATTTCAATACATATTATTTTTTATTAATATTTCTTTAACTATTAGCGTTAATAATTTTTGTTTTCATAATTAGGTTAATTATTGCATTGACATTATTTGACTGTTTTTATCACTTAAATTAATAAACACAATTAAAAATTCATGCGAAATTTTGTTTATGCCTAGGGAAATAATCAAGCGCTATCGCTCAAAGCAATAAAAACAAAAATAAAAAACAATATTTTCTTAAATTAATTAATTCAAACGTTCTATACATAATAGGATGTCCATATTCGAATAATTAAATCGGTTGACACATCGTCTACCAATTTATTATTCAAAATCAAGCAATTAAAATCCATGCAACTCACAAAATACTACATCCGCGAGCGACATGTGGCCAATATCTGGTCTTGTGAGGAGAAAGACTTTATTATACTTTCCCCGCTCTACGTCTCAAAATAGCTAACCAACATTTAAACATTTTTCAACTAACATAATAAAAATTCAAGATCATTTTTGACAAAGGATTAAGGAGAATTGTTATCAAAATTAACTGCAAACTGCGTCTATGATCACTCAACTTACAACCCAGACAAGGTTCAAGGATAATTCCTAGTCAATTATATGCAATCCTATAAAAAACACCAACCAATTGTGAACTATGAATCGGGACTCTAATTCCTCATAAGAGGAAACATAGGCATACGTATAAAATTATGTCGAGTTCCCCTAATAAAAATTAAAACCCTATTCTCTAAAGATCGCGCTTCTAACCATAGTATCCTTGTGAACAAGATAGATGAGAGGTTCCTAACACCTTCCCTTCATCTAAAACTGAGTCAAGGACCGAGAATATCTAACTTTTTAAGGTTAACCTTTATATTCCCTTCCTTAGGAAGGGTGGTGACTATTTTAAAACCAGTTACAACAATTGGCGACTCTGATGGGGACTCAACCCTAGGTTTTTGAAAACTTTTCTTTTGGTTTAGGGTTTTTTAGGGTTTTTTCATTCTTCTATTTTCCCTTTATTTATTTATTTATTTATGGTTGTTTATTATTATATTTATTACATTCATTCATCTGTGTTGGGATTTTATTATTTCAAAAAATATATTTTTCAAAACCCTTAGAAAGAAGGTTCTTCTATTAGCCAAGGAGATACGTCAGCCCTATGAGTTTATGTGACGACTTCGCCTAGAGTCAGTGCAATTCCGTGAAAGGAATACATCTCAAGAGATATCCTCTTGGGAAGTAGGACTTTGGAATGAAACCTATGACTCTTTATAACCCTTAAACCAAAATCTCATGACAAGACCTTTCATGACCTAGAGATGAAAGTTTCGGTCTGTAAAGAGGTTCGACTTAAGGGAGGCCCTTGTGCCTTTCCCTCTAGTGTTATCCATGATACCCTTAAGGAAACCACCTTATGGGGAGGGAAGAATATCCTTAGGCCAATACTAGGAAACTACCAACTAAGGATACCTTTTCACAAATCCCACTACAATCCCTAAACCTGCAAGGGTTATCTTTTCTTCCACTACTATCTTTAGCCCGAAGGACTTCTGTCTTTTTATGATATAACCCCTAGCCAGTAGAGATTTTCTTTTGAAAATCTTAATCCCTAGTTGGTATGGATCCCCTTTCGTCCGACATTATATCAGACCATGGGATCTGGTGGCTGTTAACTTGTCACCATGTGCTCTCTTCCATGCTATTCCCTCAAGTCCAACCATCATCTCAACCGTTCGTTGGTCTATCATAATTCCTAGCCTATAGGAATTCTTGTCCCTCTATTCGAATCCATATCCTGTAGGGATTCTATTTCGTCTTTCTTTATCTTTAAGTAGTTCCTTCCTGTCTCAATCTGAGTTAGTGTAGGACATCATCATTTCCATATCTACCATTAAACCTGCACAAGGTACCCCTATGTCTACCCTTATACTACGTCTGCGTTGCATTGCGTATCCATGAAACTTTTTTGCATACCCAAAAGCCAAAAATATAATTTTGCATACCCATGCATTTTTGTACATTCATACATTTTCATGTCATGCCTTTCCACCTTCGCCATTGGTCGCTATCAATCTAGCTAACAAATTTCCTGATGCTCAAGAACAAATTTCCACCTGAGTTTCAACTTTCATCGATGATTCCCCCATTTCCCTATCAACAAAATTGGTATACCCGAAGAGAAGTCAAGGGTCATCCCCATTCTTTGACAAGTCCAAAAACTACGAATCATCTCCTAAAGTCAAGTGGATCAACGAAAAAGCTCATCTCTAGGTTCATTAGACTTTATCAATTTCAAATTGTAGTTTCCAAGTTGCTAAGTTGTATTTGACGTAAATTTGTATCTTTTGATCAATAATTCTAATAAAATAATCATGCATGTTTTTGAAATTAGTTCATTCGTATTCACTCTTTCATCACTTTCCATTTCACTTTTCACTCTTCCATTCTGATAACACCGAATCGCACTATGTCTCTGACTAAAATATCACATATTTTCCTTAGTTTTATTATTGTTTTTTCCAGTATTACACCCTTGTTTCCTTTGTTTTCAGGTCACATGTCCTTTCAGAGCCTTCAGAGAAGAAACGAGCAAAAACGCCAGAAAAATAGGGTTTTTCCAAGAAAATACATACATGGCGTCCAGCTCCGCGCTAGCTACAGGGAACACGCTGACATGGCGCACTTTCACCCAGGGGCCAACTGCCACGTTCCCATGATCTTTCCTTTTTCACTCACCGCTCCCGCGGGGAGGATGGCCGCGCCCGCAGCCTTCACAAACCTTTTCCCGCTCAGAAGGAGTTGAGGGGCATGCTCGTCTTTGCATAAATTCAGAATCTTCTATAAATAGCAAGTTCATTTCATTTTCGTTTTCATCCAAACTTAGGTGCAAACTTAGATCCTGACAAGTTACTGCTTAGGCATATATTACTACTTTGTAAAGTGATAATCTTCTCACATCGGGAAGTTATCACACTTGAGTGTGCGAGTTTGTATTCAAGATTGGAGCAATTTGGTTGAAGTTTATCATACTATCTTTTACATTTCCACGACTTGTATCAGATTCAAGCCTCCGATTGGAGCAAGGTTCTAATTTAATTTCTTTCATTTATTTTATGCTCTTACCATAGTCTACATGTTTTATAGACTCTAAATGCTCTTACCATAGTCTATACGTTTTATAGACTCTAAATGCTCTTACCATAGTCTACACGTTTTATAGACTCTAAATGCTCTTACCATAGTCTACAAGTTTTATAGACTCTAAATGCTCTTACCATAGTCTACACGTTTTATAGACTCTAAATGCTCTTACCATAGTCTACACGTTTTATAGACTCTAAATGCTCTTACCATAGTCTACACGTTTTATAGACTCTAAACGCTCTTACCATAGTCTACACGTTTTATAGACTTTAAATGCTGACCATGTCTAGCTAAATTTTTAGGGTTAGAATGTAAAGATCGAATCATAACTATGTTCTGCATGCCATGCTATTAGAAATACCTTTGGGATGTTTTAGTTTTTAATACTGGTTCAAATGTGTTTAAAAGTTCATGGGTAAGATCGAAAGCCGTCCATACTTGAGATTAAGCCAGATTAGTTCTTGACCAAACGAAAATAGCGAAAGCAGTTCATTTGGTTAAGTAAGATTACTTGATATAATTTTAGAAAACGATTTTGAAACTATTTGCGGACGCGTTTGTGGGATTAAAATCTGATTCTTGGTCAAAAGCCAAGGATCTCTTTAAGTTAAGTTTTCCAAATTAAAACACTTTTTCACTAAGTCAAAATAACTTGTTTCTTAAAAATAGGTTTACTTCTTTAACGCGTTAAGCACCCTTTATAAGTGACAATAAAGGAATTTAATTTAAAGAGTAAACTCGGTTCTTAGTATGCGAAAACTACAAGTTCCTGTTAAACAGTTCTTTGCTATAAATGGAAAATATTCCCCAAAAAGTAAATACTATACATGCATGCTAGGACACTGTCTGATCTCGTGATTTACATTCGATCCCATTTGTTTTATCTCTTTAATTTTATTCACTTTTATTTCCCTGTACTGAACTCAATCCCTTATTGACCTGCCTTAGATAAACACCTTAACAATAGAGTCGATAGATTGACAATTGGTCTCTGTAGTTCGATAATCTTATATATTACTTCGATAGGCTGTGCACTTGCAGTTATAATTTAGACTATACAGTAAAAGCCCATCAAGTTTTTGGCGCCGTTGCGGGGGACCAACTTTGCCAAATTTTGTACCCTTTTCGTTATCCCATTTAGCCTATGGCCACTTATTTAGCCGGTTGATGCGTAGAAATCGTAGCACCGGTAACCTAATTGATCCTTTAGTAGAACCTGAACATTTCACTCGTGCCCGTCTCTTTATACGAAAGTTAAAGAAAGCTATGGCCGAGGACCATAATCAAAGACCACTTAAGGAATTTGCCCAACCATCTAACGAGGAACCTAGTTCTAGTATAGTAAATCTAGCTATAACAACTAACAACTTCGAACTAAAACCCTCGCTATTACAATTAGTTCAACAAAACCAATTCGTTGGTCTCGCTACCGAGAACCCGAATTAACACTTGAAGGCATTTATCTAATTATCCGACACCCTCAAAGAAAATGGTGCCACATCTAAAGCAATACGCCTAAGATTGTTTCCATTCTCTCTAAGAGGGAAAGCTCACGATTGGTTAGATTCCCTCCCTGCCAATTCGATAACAACTTGGGAGGACCTTAGAAGAGTGTTCCTTGCCAGGTATTTCCCCCCTAGCAAAACCGCTATTCTTAGAAACCTGATCACTAAATTCACCCAAAACCAGGGAGAATCTTTATTTGAAGCTTGGGAAAGATATAAAGACCTTTTAAGAGCTTGTCCACACCATGGCCTAGAGAAATGGTTGATCATTCACACCTTCTATAATGGACTCCATTATAATACCAAAATGTCTATCGACGCTGTCGTAGGTGGTGCACTGATGAACAAACCTTACCCTGAAGCTTGTGCCCTGATCGAAGATATGGCCCAAAACCATTACCAATGGGGGGCAGAACGAGCGACAGTGGAGAAGAAGGAGACCCAAGGAGGGGTGCATGAGATAAGTAGCATGGACATGATGCAAGCTAAAATGGACGCCCTAGCCTTAAAGGTAGATAACATATCCCAAAACCCTGCCCCAGTAGCTGCACTCCATTCGGAATGCGAACTCTGTGGAACCCAAGGGCATCCAACTTCAGATTGTTACCTGTAAAATGAGTCTAGCTCAGAACAAGCTAATTACACTCAAGGAAACCCGTTCTCGAACACCTATAACCCTGGATGGAGGAATCACCCGAATTTTTCCTATAAGAACAACAATCCAATCCAACATCCTGGAACACCCAGACCATAAGGTTTTCAACCTCAAAAATCAAACCAACCTATGCAAGCTGTGCCACAAAGACCAAATCTTAGGGAAACCCTAGATACTTTTATCACAACTCAGACTCAGCAAAACAAAGAATTTATGAACCAGAGCGCCCATACAAACGAACTAGTAACACAACTAGCAACTAAGTTTGACCAAATGATGACCCATCATAAGATGCTCGAGACTCAGATCTCGCAAGTGGATCAATCGTAAGCCACGCAAACCACACCTGGAGGACAATTCCCTGGACAAACTCAACCTAATCCTAAAGGACAAGCAAATGCTATCACTCTAAGAAGTGGAACCGCTTACGATGGACCGAAACTTCCAACGATGTGTGTACCCGAAAAACCAATAAAAGACAACATACCTGAGGACCAAGTAGAGAAACCAAAGGAACCAAGAACCCAACAGAACCAAGTGGAAGAATCGAAAGATAAAACTTATACACCACCTCCACCCTATAAACCTCCAATACCATACCCACAAAGACTTAAACAAACCAAGATAGAAAGCCAATACAAAAATTCATCAAAGTAATAGAGAAACTCCATGTAGAGATTCCCTTTACCGAAGCAATTACCCAAATACCATCATATGCTAAATTCTTAAAAGACATCCTGTCAAACAAGCGCAGACTCGATGATCCTAAACCCCTAGAATGTCATTCCATCTTTGAAAATAAACTTGCAAAAAAGGACAAAGATCCCGAAAGTTTTTCTATTCCTTGCATCCTAGGAAATCATATGATCTACAAAGCTTTCTTAGACCTAGGAGCAAGCGTAAGCTTAATGCCTTTGGCAGTCTGCAAGAGGTTAAACTTAGGAGAACTACAACCAACCAAAATGTCTTTACAACTAGCTGATAGATCTGTCAAATACCCCACAGGGATATTAGAGGATATACCAGTTAGAATAGGTCAGTTGTATATCCCAACCGATTTCGTGGTAATGGATATTAAAGAAGACGACAAAATCCCGATTCTCTTAGGAAGACCATTCTTGTCAACCGTCGGAGCTATAATCGATGTTAAGAAAGGAAAACTTACCTTCGAAGTAGGAGATGAAAAGATAGAATTTATCCTCTCTAAATTCCTTATGGAACCCGTGATAGGAGATGCATGTTATGCAATCGATATCATTGATGAATGTGTAAACGAACTTGAGCAAGATGAATCCTTAATTAAACTACCACCAACACCCATTCTAGAGGATGATGGATATAAAGAACCTTACATTGATGACAACCTCTTTGAATGTTTAGCTCTTACACATGATCCTATGCCGTGTCTTAAAAGGCCATCTCTCAAACTCAAAGAACTACCCAAGAATCTAAAATATGAGTTTTTGGACGAAGAGATGAATCACCCAGTTATAATTAACGCCACTCTAGGCCAAAACGAAACAAATCAACTCTTAGATACCTTGCGAAGATACCCTTCAGCATTAGGATATAAAATCTCTGACTTGAAAGGGATAAGCCCGTCCGTATGCATGCATCGGATCATGCTAGAAGAAAATTCGAAACCCTCTAGAGAACATCAGAGAAGAATAAATCCTATTATGAGTGATGTAGTTAAGAAAGAAGTTCTTAAGTTACTGGAAGTTGGTATAATATATCAGATATCGGATAGTGAGTGGGTAAGTCCTGTACATGTGGTGCCGAAGAAAGGAGGCATCACGGTTGTTGAAAATGATAAGGGAGACAAAGTAGCAAAACAAACAAAAGAAGGATGGAGTATGTGCATCGATTACAGAAAGTTGAATAAGGCGACTAGGAAAGATCATTTCCCACTTCCATTTATAGATCAGATGCTCGAACATCTAGCTAGGCATTCGTATTTCTGTTATCTAGATGGATATTCTGGGTTTTTCCAAATCCCTATTCATCCAGAGGACCAAGAAAAAACTACATTCACCTGTCCTTATGGAACGTTTGCCTATAGGCGGATGCCCTTTGGACTCTGTAATGCACCTGCCACCTTCCAACGTTGTATGATGTCCATTTTCGCGGACTATCTCGACGGAATTATGGAAGTATTCATGGATGATTTTTCTGTATGTGGATTCGATTTCAAAAATTGTCTGTCGAACCTTGAGAAAATATTAGAAAGATGTGTGGAAGTGAACCTTGTGTTGAATTGGGAGAAGTGTCACTTTATGGTCAACGGAGGAATAGTTTTAGGGCACATCATCTCCGAGAGAGGGATAGAAGTTGACAAAGCCAAAATAGAAGTTATAGAGAACCTCAACCCACCTAAAACCGTTAGGGAAGTACGAAGTTTTCTAGGGCATACTGGATTCTACCGACGCTTTATAAAAGACTTCTCTAAAATAACAAAACCCTTAACTAACCTTCTTATGAAAGATGTTGAATTTGACTTTAATGAGAAGTGTCTTAAAGCCTTCAACATTCTAAAACAAGCACTGATTTCAGCTCCTGTCATTCAACCCCCTGACTGGGAGCAACCATTTGAAATCATGTGCGATGCTAGTGACTATGCAGTTGGGGCTTTCTTAGGGCAAAGAAAAGATAAGAAATTACATGTCATTTACTATGCCAGTAGAACCCTAGATACCGCCCAACTTAACTACACAACTATAGAGAAGGAATTGCTAGCTATAGTATTCGCAATCGATAAGTTCCGATCTTATTTAGTAGGAGCTAAGATTGTAGTTTATACTGATCACGCAGCAATCCGATATCTGTTAAATAAAAAAGACGCTAAGCCAAGATTGCTCAGGTGGATTCTCTTACTCCAAGAATTTGACTTAGACATTAAGGATAAGAGAGGTACTGAGAATTTAGTTTCCGATCATCTATCTAGGCTAGAACATTTGAAACCAGATCTAATACCAATAGACGATCACTTCACTTACGACGAATTGATAGCTAGGATAAACACAATGAGCGAGGATGACTCTGAAACCTATAAAGAATGTAAACCGGAAAAAGTCTCAATGATAAGAAACGTGCCTTGGTACGCAGACATTATGAACTATCTAGCTGCTGACATCATACCCCCAGACTTAAGTTTTCAACAAAAGAAAAAGTTCTTCAATGACATCAAAATCTTTTATTGGGACGAACCACTCTTGTTCAAAATAGGAATAGACAACATCTTTAGACGATATGTTCCAGAGGAGGAAGTGGAAAGCGTCATCAAACATTGTCATGCCGCGCCTTATGGTGGACACGCAAGCACATCAAAGACATGTGCCAAAATCTTTCAAGCAGACCTTTACTGGCCAACTTTATGGCGAGATGTCCACACTTACATCACCAAGTGTGACCGGTGTCAACGCACTGGGAACATTTCAAGGAGTAACGAAATGCCACTAAGAAATATTCAAGAGGTAGAACTCTTTGACGTATGGGGTGTAAATTTCATGGGGCCTTTTCCATCATCAATGGGAAATAAATATATTCTTGTGGCAGTTGACTATGTCTCCAAGTGGATAGAAGCAATAGCGGCACCCACAAACGACACGAGAGTAGTGATCAAATTGTTCAAGAACATCATATTCCCTAGATTCAGAACACCCTGTCTAGTCATAAGTGATGGAGGATCGCACTTTATATCCAAGATATTCAACAAACTTTTAAACAAATACGGAGTCAAACATAGAGTAGCAACACCATATCACCCTCAAACCAGTGGCCAAGTGGAGGTATCAAATAGGGAAATCAAGCAAACCCTAGAAAAAACTGTGTCAATATCCAGAAAGGATTGGTGCGGAAAGCTGAAAGATGCACTTTGGGCCTATAGAACAGCTTACAAAACCCCTATTGGAACTACCCCATATCAATTGGTCTATGGAAAATCCTGCCACTTACCTTTCGAGTTAGAACACAAAGCCTATTGGGCTATAAAATCCTTGAATTTAGACTACCTAAAAGCTGGAGAGAAACGCATTCTGGACATTCATAAGTTAGAAGAACTCCGCCTAAATGCTTATGAGAATGCCATCGTCTATAAAGAAAGAACAAAGATATGACACGATAAGAAAATTACTAAGAAAGAATTCAATGTAGGCGATTCGTTCTTCTGTTTAATTCCAGATTACGACTTTTTCCTGGCAAGCTACGTTCAAGATGGACAGGTTCATTCGTGGTATCAAAAGTGTTAGTATCAGGAGCTGTAGAAATCAAGAATAACTCAAGCGCTCCTTTCGTGGTAAATGGACAACGACTGAAGTTGTATAGAGGAGGTGACCTGCTTATTGACTACTCTAATCAAACTCTGATAGACCCACCAATCCCAATTTGAAAAGTGAGATCTTATCGTCAAGCTAATGACGTTAAACAAGCTCTGTGTGGAGGCAACCCACGATTTTTCTTTTTCTTTATTTCTTTTAATTTTAAATTTTCTTTTACGTAATTAAAAATTGTAATTTTGAACTGACTCATCTACCTTTTTCAGGACCAAGTGCTCTTATATCACCTTTTTCAGATGGATTTCATTGATGGACTCGATGTAATCTTCAGAGATGATGCTCAGCGGGAGCGATTTGCTACACTGTCTGCTCGACCGATGCTTCCGACTAGATACCCTGATTCTGCTTGCATGGATGCACTAGGCATTGAAGCCAGCGTTCGTCATCTGTGCCATCAGGTCAGTTGGGATGCATATGCTGACGAGATCCACGTTACCTACAGGAACCTCACCTTGGAGTTCCTTAGCTCACTGGAGTATGAGCCCTATGTTGGGACCAGAGAGGACCGTGGGTGGATTAGTTTTCGCATGTTCGGAGCAGAGTATGTTTTAACTTTGAGACAGTTTGGAGATCTGCTTGGATTCGAGACTGCACTTACTGCCATCCCCGAGCTTCCTCTAGGGTATTTCATAAGCAGTGATATAGACAGATTCTGGAGAGCTATTACCGACGGGGGCAGCCTTAACCCATCTGAGCAACTGTCTAAGAGGATTCATAACCCAGCTCTCAGGTACTTTGAGATGATTCTTTATCATACCTTCTTCGGGAGGAGCTATTGCGATCATTTAGTGACTGCAGAGGAGATACTATTTTTATACTGCGCTAGTCAGTCACGTCCCATTGCAAGTGGAGCTTTCTTTATAGAAAGTCTAGATATGGCTGCGTTATCCTCTAAGGGATAGTTGCACGCTAGTGGGAATGTGACGCTGATTGCATCTGCTTTGGGCTTGGATAGCCAGTTACTCTGCCTGACACCATACTGTGGTAGCACACGCATCGACATTGACTTCTGCTTAGACCATGGCCTTATGCGCCGAGCTTCTTTTCATCCATATCAGTACAGTCTCCTTATTGATGACCAAACTGTCTACTATTTCACTCTGCCTGATCCATAGATGACCTGCATCTCCAACCGGGAAAATTGGAACTACACTTTAGAGGGTTGGGGTGAGGCAGTTCTAGACAGCACTGACCAGCCAGAGCCAGAATATTCACCAGAGTCAGAGCCAGAGCTAGAATATTCACCAGAGTCAGAGTCAAAGCTAGAACCAGAGTATTCACCGGAGTCAGAGCCAGAGTCAGACGACCCAATCACCGAGGATCCAATTACAGAGAATCCTACCCCAGAGTACATGCCTGCACCTAAGGTTGAGCATACCATTGTTTATACTAATAACTTGACCTTACAGGAGCCCGACATGAAAGCGCAGATGGCAGCCATGAGAGCCGAGATGGCTACACTTCGCCAGGAGGTGGCTGATCTCATCCTACAGGTAGCGCTAGATGGTTCCACATATGCTGGCGAGATCGACGATTTGACACACGAGATTGCTGAGCTCAGACGCCAGGTGGCTGAGCTGCGAGGACGTGATTTTGCTGATATCTGATCATAAGACATCCACCATTGTTATTATTATTATACTATTTTTATTTTTCGCAGACTTACCTTTTCTGTTTTTCAGTTCAGTTGCACTTTGTACTCACTTACATTTATATATATATATATATATATATATATATATATATATATATATATATATATATATATATATATATATATATATATATATATATATATATATATATATATATATATATAGTATATTTATTTTATTTTTATTTTCTCTTAACTTGTTTTATTTTATTTTGCGCCAAAATAGAAAATAAAATGTATGTGTATGATATACACATATATTTTACAAAAAAAATATATATTTTCACCTTAAAACGCTAGGTACACCCCAAGTGACAAGAGCAAGCCGCCATGTTTGGAAGCCCAATTGCCCAAAGAACAAAATCGAGCCCAGCTAGAAAATCAACAGGCCGCGCCCGCGGAGGGATGGACCGCGCCCGTGGACCTCCAACGGTAAAAAACGGCTAGTTTTCAGAAAACTCACCATTTACTCCATTTTTTCCTATTTAAACCCCATTTTCTTCCTCATTTTACCCACATTTTCATACCTTACCTTCCATTATTTCTCCACCTCAACTAATTCTCAATTATATTTCTTTTCCCACTACAATCCCTCCAAATATATAAAAATCACTATTTTCTTCCTCCACCATACTATTTTCCTTTCTCCTAATCGTTCAAGACAATCAAAATGGAATTCAATGGGTATGTTCTTTGAAACGGAAAACCGGGATCCACACAAAGGAAGTTGCTCGAAAAGCTACAGTCTACGGCAATTTACTCAACCAGGTATATTGACGAAGACTGTCTCTACACTTTAGGTATTTATCATAGTGTTTTTCATTTATTAGATAATATAGGCTTGCATAATGTTTTCTCTGCCAAAGAACCTACCTACCCAAGGTTGACATATGAGTTTTTAAGTTCACTTATTTATAATGTCACACCTAACACTGCTAGTACCGTAGGTGGAGTACAATTTAGAATGTTTAACCGTGAATATAGTTACTCCACCAACGGTTTAGCTGAGTTATTAGGGATGCCTTTTGGGGGGAGGTGCTATTTGTGAAGCACCCTTGGATACGGAATGGACAACTGCTGGCTATGCTTTTTGGCAAAAACTTACAAACCAAGAAGCAAATTCTTTTGATGGCCTGCTAGCCTCGAGTGTCCATAATCCGGCCATCCGTGTCTTCCGATACCTTTTAGCATCCACCATCTTTGCTCGGGAAAATCCGAACAAGGTGAATGCTAAATAGTTAATTATTATGCAAGCATGCCTCACCGACACCAAAATTAACCCGATGCCCTTTATGATTGCTCACATGAGCTATGTCTGAAAAAAGGGGGCACCGATTTCTTTTGGTGGCCTGGTTACTACTATCGCTCGTGCCCTTGGCTTGGCCACCGAGCTTGCTACTTTGGAGCCACTTCCTCCTTGTACTGCAGGCCTGAAATTTTTGAAAGATATGCGCCTCTACAAAGCGAGAAGGGAAGGTGGCTATTACCTTATGATTGGTAATGCTGATGTACCAAGTGTTGTCCTTCCCTTTACCCGTCGCACTGATGTTAGATTGGAGCGTAACTGGACCTATGATTTAAGCGCTCCCGCTTTCACTGGTCTGTTACCCCCGAATGTTCCTTTAGAGGAGGGGAACAACACTGATGACGAGTATGACTTACAAACAGAGTCACCTCCTCGATTTACACCTTCACACACTGCACCATCTTCTTCTAACCCTCCTGCAGGTACCGCCCCGAGCTTCCATGTCACTGAGGACATATAGAGAGAGCATATGGCCAGAGAGGAGAAGCGTGATGCCCTCGTTTCTACGATCTAGCAACAGGTTGCCGACAACATGGCTTTCATGCAGGCGTCTCAAATTCAAAATTCCCGCTCTCTGACTACCATCATGGAAAGTTAATTGGCTTTCCAGAACGAGAAACACCGTCAGCAGACTAGCTTCGCTACTCACTTCCAATTAATATAGGCCACACAAGGCACATTAATTGGTCGGACTAGGGAGCTACAAGCTGCAAATGCTGCTCTCACTGAGCGTATGGCACACTTTAGCCTCGATAGAGATCTCCGCCGCCGTAGTCGTAGCCGCCGTTTCGGACGTTCACCTCAGGATGGCGAGGGTACTAATGGGCCTCACTAGTTTTACCAGGTACCTCCTACCTAGACTTGTTTTGGAACATTGGGGACAATGTCCAATTCAAGTGTGGGAAGAGCATTTTATCTTATTTCCTTTCCGTTATTTCTTTTTCCGTTATTTCCCTTTTCAGTACTTTATTTTCTTTTCAGTATCTTTTAGTTATTCCCCTTTCAGTAGTTTAGCCGTTAAATAAAATACATGTGATTGATGAGTCATTTTGCGTAGTGTATCCTTAAGTTCTCCACCACTTCCTAGCCTTAAGAAAATTATTTTGCTAAAAATGAATACAACATGTTTTTAGTTAGTTTTTTTGAGCCATAAGTAAAGTTTTTTAGGTTTAGGATATAGTGTGATTAGTCTTAGGTACCCTTTTTAAAAAAATCAACATCGTCTTTTACACCATAGACCTTGTAAATATTAGAGTTAATTATGTCTTCTCCCCATGCTATGATTTTGATTTTACAAAACGGGTCATAAGTAGTTTATTTTCGTAGTCGGCTCCGGCCTAAGCATGCGCTACGTGTAGGATCGATGAAAATAAGTGAAGTATCTTTTTTCCATGAATTGGGTGATCCTCACACGATCATTTAATTCCACTGGTCGCGAGCATCCACAAAAAAAAATCAGATTCAATAAACTAATAAAAGGCATTACCCACTATGGCTGGTTCAGAGGTATCTGGTGCTGAACTCGGTAGGGCAGATTACGATCTGATCCCCCACAACTATAATTGGGTAATAATGGGATTACACCAATTCTTGTACCAGAATCCCATTGCAAAGATCAGAATCACTAACCGGTCACTACACTATGAGTATGTACGGATAACGGGCTTAATGTGATTACACCTGAATGAAAAGGACCTTACCTAGAAGAGAAGTCTTAGCATAGTGGGAGTAATAAGAGTTGACTTGTGTAGGAATAAGGTTTATGTCCGCCTTCTGCGGTAAAGTGTCACTTCGATGTTCTTAGTTCAAATAGTTGGTACCTGTCGAACACACTCTCACTTGAACCTTACTGCTTTAGCTCGATAACTAGAAAAAAAACACTTGTATCCCTTGGACTACTTCTGAGAGTTTTGCTTGAGGACAAGCAAAGGTTTAAGTGTGGAAGAATTTGATAACACCGAATCGCACTATGTCTCTGACTCAAATATCACATGTTTTCCTTAGTTTTATTATTGTTTTTTCCAGTATTACACCCTTGTTTCCTTTGTTTTCAGGTCACATGTCCTTTCAGAGCCTTCAGAGAAGAAACGAGCAAAAACGCCAGAAAAATAGGGTTTTTCCAAGAAAATACATACATGGCGTCCAGCTCCGCGCTGGCTATAGGGAACGCGCTGACATGGCATACTTTCACCCAAGGGCCAACTACCACGTTCCCATGATCTTTCCTTTTTCACTCACCGCGCCCGCGGGGAGGCTGGCCGTGCCCGCGGCCTTCACAAACCTTTTCCCGCTCAGAAGGAGTTGAGGGGCATGCCCGTCTTTGCATAAATTCATAATCTTATATAAATAGCAAGTTCATTTCATTTTCGTTTTCATCCAAACTTAGGTGCAAACTTAGATCCAGACAAGTTACTACTTAGGCATATATTACTACTTTGTAAAGTGATAATCTTCTCACATCGGGAAATTATCACACTTGAGTGTGCGAGTTTGTATTCAAGATTGGAGCACTTTGGTTGAAGTTTATCATACTATCTTTTATCATTTATTTTATCAGATTCAAGCCTCCGATTGGAGCAAGGTTCTAATTTAATTTCTTTCATTTATTTTATGCTCTTACCATAGTCTACATGTTTTATAGACTCTAAATGCTCTTACCATAGTCTACACGTTTTATAGACTCTAAATGCTCTTACCATAGTCTACACGTTTTATAGACTCTAAATGCTCTTACCATAGTCTACACGTTTTATAGACTCTAAATGCTCTTACCATAGTCTACACGTTTTATAGACTCTAAATGCTCTTACCATAGTCTACAAGTTTTATAGACTCTAAATGCTCTTACCATAGTCTACACATTTTATAGACTCTAAATGCTCTTACCATAGTCTACACGTTTTATAGACTCTAAATGCTCTTA
Organism: Vicia faba; assembly: GCA_948472305.1. Taxonomy (NCBI): domain Eukaryota; kingdom Viridiplantae; phylum Streptophyta; class Magnoliopsida; order Fabales; family Fabaceae; genus Vicia; species Vicia faba. Next base: position 1,516,103,195 of record OX451739.1, read on the forward strand.
CCATAGTCTACACGTTTTATAGACTCTAAACGCTCTTACCATAGTCTACACGTTTTATAGACTTTAAATGCTGACCATGTCTAGCTAAATTTTTAGGGTTAGAATGTAAAGATCGAATCATAACTATGTTCTGCATGCCATGCTATTAGAAATACCTTTGGGATGTTTTAGTTTTTAATACTGGTTTAAATGTGTTTAAAAGTTCTGTGGTTCAATAATCTTATATATTACTTCGATAGGCTGTGCACTTGCAGTTATAATTTAGACTATTCAGTAAAAGCCCATCACATTCTCAATTTTCTTTAACAAACTTCGAGGGAGAATGATGTAAAAAAAATAATCGAATTTTGATGACATTTTTTAATAGTAAGGCTTAACTAATGATGTAAGGCATTGCTTCACTTCCTAAACAGTGGAGAAATAAGGAGATAATCCATAGTTAACCTTCTCGAGCCAGAAGTTGGAGTTATTTCTATTTTCTAAAAACCCTTAATCTTAACCAGGGGTAGGGTAGATTTCAATTAATTCATTGATGCATTCTAATATCAAGAGAATCAATCTATCTATGAAAAATATTCAAGCACACCTCTTCCTGACAGACATCATCCAAGAAAAACAACAAAGATAAAGCTCACAACATCTTGTTTCTCACGTACGTCATACAACATCTAGGGAGAAATAAAGATAAAGCTCGCAAAAATAAAACATGACAGTCACGACATTCCTGAATAAAAAAAATCTCAAAAGAATTTTTTAAAAAAAAAAATAGAGCACGCTAAGTCAAAAACAAAAAGGAATTTTTTTTTTGAATTAGGCATAAGTTAGAGCATCCCGATGGACCGGAAAATTCAAAAGAATTGGTCCATGCAAAAAATAAGGGATTTGAAATAAATAAATTAGAGAACAATCTTGTGACTTCCACCTCACTAAACATTAATGCTTCTCATTAAGTGTTTAAATCTTATCAATGCTTCTACTCATCATCGCGACTACGAAAATTCTCTTGCAGATGGAACACATCCATTCGGTTAATTGAGTTTAGGAATGGAGAATATCAAGGAGAATGGGGGTGGGATAAATAAAATTTTGAGCATTATATCCTTTGTTTTTTTAAACCGTGAACCAGGCCATGTTACAACCTTCAAAAGTCCTAATTGAAGCTAGGTTCACTATGAAAGCATACTCAACAAGATTTGTGTTAAACTGACTCTTAATGTTTGTTAAAATATCATTAAACTACGTTAACTATTCTTCATCTCTAATCATCCACTTCTCTTCAATAATCAATTTAGATTTGAAGAACTTGCATGTGCGTCACATTAGGATTACTTTTCAAAAGGGACAATTTTACTTATGAGTCAATAATTAGTGTAATACGGTGGGAGAATTGACTTTATTTTGCATTTTATCACAAATGTTACAGATAGCTAGAGTCGCCATCAACTTTTCTTTTATCCAATAAGGAAAGGGTGAAAAGAGCAAGAAAGACCTTTGAGATTTTTGAGTTTGGGGGTAGGTTATGAAAAGGCAAGGTGTTAGCACCCTTTGAAAATATTTTGAAAAATGGCTAAGTACGACAACTTTGTAATGATTCTTGTAATATTTCAGAAAAGTATATTGTGTAAAAGGATGTTGTGAGCAAGCGATTACAAGCTATCTACCTACTCAAATTTCTTTCGTGTTATTTTGAATAAATCTTGATAGCTTTGAAATATGGTGAACCAAGATAAACCTTGACATGCCATTTCTTCCAACATAACTTTAATGATGAGATTTGAACTTCTCAAGCTTTATTGACTAGGGCATGGAAATAAACTCATGAACCCATGGATCAACTTGCTAAGCCATATTGCCTTTACCTACATTATTAACAAGTAAGACAAACCAACATTAAATTTTATTAATTAAAAAGAAAATCAAGACAAAACATTCATGATCACAAAAGAAAATCAAGACAAAACATTCATGATCACAAAAGAAAACAAGTCAAGGTGCTTGGTGATTCCTAAAAGAGCAAAGCTAAAGATAGGGAGCAGAACCAAAAGCCCTAATGTGACCTTGTTGTGATTGAATCAATATGGTATGATGAAGGGATCTTAGTGGCAAAAATTGGGGTACAATAGATGCCCTTATTTAAGTTTCTTCTATTTGGAGATACGAAGGTTAAAAATATTCGTGTCGACGCGGTCGAAGATACTTAAATATAAAAGAAACCCTATTTTTGGCCCTAAGATGCCATGCAATGCTTATGAGTTTGAATGCATATGAACAAATTCGAAGGGACGCAAAACACCACTGGGGATGTAGCAAAGGATATAAGGATCAAAAGAGAAACCCAACCAGGAAAATAAATTACTGGTGGATCAAAAGACCTGACTCGTAGAGGATGCTAAAAAGTCAGAGGATACACCAACTTTTACTGAAGGTGACATACCAACTTTCACTAAAGGTGAGAGAGAAAAGAATAACAACACCGACATTTATTGAGGGTGAGCTACCAACGTTCATTGAGGGTAATGATAGGAATATCACAACACTGCCGTTCACTGACCGTGAACTACCAACATTCACTGAGGGTAGCAAAAAGATAACAATCACCAACTTTCACTGAAGGTGACCTATCAACTTTCGCTAATGGTGGAGAGAAAATATTTCATAGCACCTCCGTTCATTGACGATGAACTACCAACGTTCACTGAAGGTAGCAAAAAGATAACAATCACCAACTTTCACTGATGGTGACCTACCAACTTTCACTGAAGGTAGAGAGAAAATATATCACAGCACCATCGTTCATTGATGATGAACTACCAACATTCATTAAAGGTAGCAAAAAGATAACAATCACCAACTTTCACTGATGGTGACCTACCAACTTTCACTGAAGGTAGAGAGAAAATATACCATAGCACCGCCGTTCACTGACGATGAACTACCAACATTCACTGAAGGTAGAAAAAAGATAACAATCACCAACTTTCACTGATGGTGACCTACCAACTTTCACTAAAGGCAGAGAGAAAATATATCATATCACCGCCGTTCATTGACGATGAACTACCAACATTCACTGAAGGTATCAAAAAGATAACAATCACCAACTTTCACTGATGGTGACTTACCAAATTTCACTGAAGGTAGAGAGAAAATATATCATAGCACCGCCGTTCACTAACGATGAACTACCAACTTTCACTGAAGGTAGAAAAAAGATAACAATCACCAACTTTCACTCATGGTGACCTACCAACTTTCACTGAAGGTAGAGAGAAAATATATCATAGCACTTCCGTTCACAAATGATGAACTACCAACGTTCACTAAAGGTAGCAAAAAAATAACAATCACTAACTTTCACTGAAGGCAGAGAGAAAATATAATATAACATCGCTGTTCAATGATGATGAACTACCAACGTTCACTGAAGGCAGCAAAAAGATAAGAATCACCAACTTTCACTGATGGTGACCTACCAACTTTCACTGAAGGTAGAGAGTAAATATATTAGAGCACTGTCGTTCACTGATGATGAACTACCATCGTTCACTGAAGGTAGCAAAAAGATAACAATCACCAACTTTCACTGAAGGTGACCTACCAACTTTCATTGAAGGTAGAGAGAAAATATATCATAGCACCGACGTTCACTGATGATGAACTACCAACGTTCACTGAAGGTAGAAAAAAGATAACAAGTTTTTTCCAAAATTCTGGTGTTTCACCTAGAACGGGTCTCAACTTCTTTTTTCACCAAATCATTCTTCTTGGAAAGGATAATATATAAGTTGTCTCAAATGAAAATACTACCACTTGTAAAGATTTCACAAGGATTTGTTTATGCGATATTGAAGAGAATAGCCATCCATTGGAGTAATTTGACAATGAACTGCAAACTATCCACTCATGGAGAAGATAGCAAAAAAGTAACCTCGACTTTTACGAGGAAATACAAGTTGCTCCAATAAAGAGACCTGCTACTTGTTGTTATGGAGGATTGTAAAATGACTTCCTAGGGAAAATGTCATTACTTCCTGGGGAATGAATTATGACTTGACGGGGAAGGCAATATAACTTCCCGGGGAAAACAAAATGGCTTCCTCGGGAAAACAAAATGGCTTCCTAGGGAAATGCCAACACATTCCTACTGAGAAGGTAAAAGGTATTTTCGTGCAAAATAAATGCACACTCAAACCAAGGCTCGAAGCTTGCAGAGATCAAAAGTAATAATATTGCTGGGAAGTAAAGATTCAAACCAGAAATAAACTGGAGTGAAATGGTCAACCAAAATATATCCTTCGGGAAATAAACTCAAGAGGGAAACCCAATCTATCCAGACAAAGAGCTATAAAGGAAGGCTAAAGAAAAAATATTCCATGAGGGATAACTCAGTGGGGAAATTGAAAAACTATACAATTTCTGCTTAAGGACGACACTCTATTGGAGAGAGGACAACACAACTCTGCAAAATAGGGTAATATGTCAACAAAATATAATGAGCGCAAATGAGCCATGATTTGCTAAATTTAACTATGCATGATGTATGTATGAATGTATGAGTGTTATCATGTATATTCTGACAAAACAACATATAATACTGGGGATAAACAAATAAAAACAACACTCGACTAAATCACATCCAAGACGATCACTCCATAAGAAAGTAAGCACCAACTGAGGAAACAAAGTCCTACTACATGGCTTAACTTCACTGGGGAGAAACATAATTCATAAGTAAACAAATCATAGCGACAAAACAGTACAGGTACAGGGATACAACATCTTTCTCTAGGCTTCACCAGGGAATAGCACTCAGACTTCAATGTGGAAACAAATGTTTTCATGTGTAGCACTTCTATTGGGGATTGCAAAACTGATTTCAAATAAGGTAGATGGAAACCATATTCTCAAAATATCCACTGAGGAATTCAAGATGACTTCAATGGAGAAATATCATACAGACTTCACTAAGGGAGATAGTGCTTCATCATCGAGTTATCAACTGGGGACCTCATGCTGACTTTATTGGGGAGGTCAACATCAGATCATCAAGGGGAAACTAAGATACGTTCTTCACTGGGGAAACCATATATACATTCTTCACTGGGGAAACCAGAGGTACGTTCTTCAATATTGAGAGTAAGTATTGCACCAACTTCTCTGGGGAGGAAGTATGAAACCTTATGGGGACAACAACCTGGAGAGTTAAGAATTCAAATATTATAGCAAGAAATCATTCTTATGGGCATTTTTAAATCAAACCCAGCACCTGGAGGAAGAAAATTCAAAAAGTTCATAACAATTTCAACACTTCTTGAATAAAACATTGCCCTTGTCTGATTATTGGGAAATCAAATAGAATGCAAGTATTGCCGAAAGGGAGATATTTCTCAAATGAGTCCAATCTCAGCATGCACGGGGAGAAAGGACTTCTATCAAATAAGCGAAGCCTTCACTGGAGAATTTTGGATTTGAGTCTTCATATCATGCAAACTTATTCCAACAAAAGATGCCATGGGATAGCCTTCTTGGGAAATTACTACCGACAATAATGCCAATTATTGCCAAAAAGAGAAACATTTTGCAAATGGTTTCATCTCAGCATACCAAGGGAATAAGAACTTTCATCATATGGGAGAAACTTTGCTGGGGAATCTGGGATAGAGGCTTCATACCATTCAAACCTAAAAGTCAAAAGAATGAACCAAGACTTGATTGGGGACACTGGGATCACAAACCTAATACCTCACCTTACATCAATTGGTATCTTCTTTAATAAACAAAAATCACGAGCATACCAGTGAAAACAACCTGAGAACACTTTCCCAGGGAAAATAAAACTTCTCAAAATTACTGGAGTTCGTCCATTCCTTGGATCACTACTTTTGTTTTCTACTTGAATCACAAAATCTTAAAGTAAAAGTAAGTTGTAAATTCTTTTTGAATTTTTTTGTTGTTATTTAATCCTTTTTGCTTTGAAAATTATTATGAATAATAAATGGAGTCTTTGTAAGTTGAATAAAAATACGAACTACAAAGAATTGGGTAAAAGCTCAAGTTTTATTGATAGAATAGTAGTCTGCGAATGGCGAGACTCAATGGATAATTACAAAGTTTGGAAAATGGTAATATATAATGGAAAGATACATTGAGATACAATGACCACTGTTCCTTCTAACAACTTTCGAAATCCTGAGTAGCAAATTCTGTTGAAGTATGGTGAGGACCCAAGAAGATTGTTGCTTCAACGATCAAGTTTTGTCTGATGTAGTTACTTGCCAAGAAAGTCCCTAACTTTTGCCTAAGCTGCCCTTGCAGGTTTTCAACTTAGTGGGAAATTTTATTCTGTTTATGTCTCTATTTTTTCCTAGACCGCCCTTTCAAGTTTTCGGCCTACCGAGACGCTATTTTTTGCCTAAGTCGCCCTTTCAGGTTTTTAACTTAGCGAGCTGTTCTTTTATTTCTTTAGGAGAATTATTTCTTGACTGCATCAGCATTCATGGGACGTGGGAACTCCTCGCCATCCATAGTTTCAAGAATTAATGCACCGCCAAAGAAGGATTTCTTGACAACATATGGGCCTTCAAAATTGGGAGTCCATATCCCCTTAGAATTAGTGTTAAAAGACATGATCTTCCTGAGTACGAGGTCGCCTTCTCTGAACTCACGAGGTTTGGCCTTCTTATCTAAAGCTTTCTTCATTCTCTTCTGAAATAACTTCCCATGACACAAAGCCGTCATTCTCTTTTCTTCGATCAAATTCAATTGGTCAAACCTATTCTGGACCCATTCAGCCTCTAACAACTTGGTTTCCATTATCACACGTAAAGAGGGAATCTCAACCACAATTGGGAGCACTGATTCCATTCCATACACAATGGAGAACGAAGTTGCTCCTCTTGAAGTGCCAAAAGATGTCTGATATCTATGTAAAGCAAAAGGGAGCATTTCATGCCAATCTTTATATGTAACAACCATCTTCTGGATGATCTTCTTGATATTCTTATTAGTAGCTTTAACAACCCCGTTCATCTTCGGCCTGTATGGAGATGAATTGTGATGTACAATCTTGAATTCTTCATACAATTATGTCTTCATCTTGTTGTTCAAATTTGATCCATTTTTAGTGATGATTCTTCTCAGCACACCATATCGACATATGAGATTATTCTTAATAAAGCGCCCAACCACCTGTTTAGTAACATTAGCATATGAAGCAGCTTCCACCCATTTGGTGAAGTAATCAATTGCTACCAAGATAAAATGGTGTCCATTCGAAGCTTTGGGTTCTATCATCCCAATCATGTCAATACCCCACATAAAGAAAGGCTACGGGGAAGAAATAACATTGAGAAGTGTTGGAGGCACATGAATTTTGTCCGCATAAATCTGGCATTTATGGCAATTCTTTGCAAATTTATAACAATCAGATTCCATTGTCAGCCAATAGTAACCTGCTCTTAGCATCTTTTTAGCCATCGAATGTCCATTGGTATGAGTTCCAAATGAACCCTCATGAATCTCATGCATCAACATGTCTGCTTCGTGTATATCCATGCATCTGAGCAAGACCATGTCATAATTTATCTTGTACAACAAATTTTCACTGAAGAAGAAGCTGCCAGCCAATCTTCTCAATGTCTTTCTATCTTTATTCGAAGCACCAATCGAGTATTCTTGAGTCTAAAGAAAATGCGTGATATCATAATACCAAGGTTTCTCATCTTATACCTCTTTTGTTGTAAACACATGAGAGGGCCTATCCAGTCTCTGAACCATAATTCAAGGTATATCATTCCAAGTATTCACTTGATACATAGAAGCCAGAGTTTCCAGAGCATCCGCCATTTGATTTTCATCTCTAGGGATGTGATGGAATTAAACTTTATTAAATAAGGGTAACAATCTTCTAGCATAATATTTGTAATGGATCAAGCTGGGGTGACGAGTATCCAACTCTCTTTTTATCTGATTTATTACGAAAGCTGAATCGCCATACACATCTATAATGTAAATTCTGAGATCAATAGCTTCCTCGAGACCCATGATGAAAGCCTCATATTTTGCCATATTATTAGTACAATCAAATGCCAACCTTACAGTAAAAAGGATGTGTGATCCATGTGGAGTGACAATCACAACACCAATTCCTTTACCATAACCATTCACAGCTCCATCGAATATCATACTCCAGCGAGATTCAGGATCAGGGCCTTCCTCGGGCAAAGGTTCATCACAATATTTCACTTTCAGAAACATCAAATCCTCATCGGGGAAATAATACATCACATACTGATAATCATCAACTGGCTGGTGAGCAAGATAATCTGCCAACACGCTGCTTTTAATAGCTTTCTGAGTGCGATATTCAATGTCATATTCAGATAGAAGCATCTGCCAGCGGGCAATTCTCCCAATAAGAGCAGGTTTTCAAAAATGTACTTGATTAGATCCATTTTAGAGATCAACCAAGTAGTGTGATTCAACATATACTACCGCAAACGTTTTGCCGCCCAAGCCAGAGCACAACATGTCTTTTCCAGCATGGAATACTGCGACTCACAATCAGTAAACTTTTTACTGAGATGATAAATGGTATACTCCTTCTTCCCTGTTTCTTCTTGTTGTTCCAGAATACAGCCCATGGAATTATCTAACACTGTTAGATACATAATCAAGGGTCTTCCTTCAACATGAGGGATCAATATAGGAGGTTCAAGAAGATATTATTTTATACTTTCAAATGCCCTTTGGTAGTCATCTGTCCACACACAACCTTGATCTTTCTTTAACAACTTAAAGATCGGTTCACACGTTGCAGTCATGTGGGAAATGAATCTGGAAATATAATTCAAACGCCCGATGAACCCCCTAACTTGCTTTTCAGTTCTCGGAACTGGCATTTCTTGAATTTCTTTTAATTTATCAGGGTCAACTTCAATCCGTCTTTAGATAACAATGAAACCCAACAATTTCCCTGAGCGAACACCGAAGGTACATTTATTTGGATTCAAGCGGAGAAGATACTTCTTCAAATGCTTAACCAATTTTAACAAATATTCTACATGCCCTTCTTAAGTATGGGATTTAGCAATCACATCATCAACATATACCTCAATTTCCTTGTGCATCAGATCATGGAATAAGGTTGTCATATACCTCTGGTATGTTGCACCAACGTTCTTTAACCCGAAGGGAATCACTCTGTAACAAAATGTTCCCCAGGGTGTAATAAAAGTTGTTTTTTCCATGTCCTCAGGAGCCATCCTTATTTGATTATACCTGGAAAATCCGTCCATGAACGAGAAAACTTTGAATTTTGCTGTGCTATCCACTAACATATCAATTTGGACTAGCTTTATTTAGATCTCTGTAATCTACGCACATGCGAACTTTTCTGTCTTTCTCCGGTACTAGGACAATATTGGCAATCCACTGAGGGTACACATTTGTCATAAGAAAACCGACATTAATCTGCTTTAGAACTTCCTCTTTGATCTTCACTGCCATATCTGGGTGAGTTCTTTGCAACTTCTGTTTGATTGGCGGGCACTCTGGCTTCAGCAGAAAATGATGCTCTACAATATCCGTATCTAGACCAGGAATATCTTGATAAGAACAAGCAAAAATATCCACATACTCTTTCAACATCTCAATTAACCTGTTCTTCACATCAGGATGCATCAATGCTCAAATCGTGACTTCTTTCGAATCTTCTTGTGAACCCAAATTGATTACCTCCAATGGCTCTTTATATGGCTGAATGGCGTTCTCCTCACACTCAAGCAACCGTGAGACCTCTTCTTGAATCTCATCATTGTCTTCTTCTTCGGCCCCATACATAGGACATTCAAAGTTGGGAGAAGGTGCAGGGTCATTATATTCAATGGGTTTTTTAATTAATCTTCACATATGATTTATGATTGCTTTTAGAAACTGACACATATAACAAGTGATCATGCAAATTGAATTTCAATTATCATTTATTTTGAAAGGATTTTTTTTCTGATTACCATTTTCCAAGAAAAAGAAGAAAATAAAGACACAATTTAGGAAACAAAGAAAACTTTTATTATTGTTTTTAAAAATCAAACAAACAGATAAGCCCATACAATATCAATACTTTCACCTTGGGCAGAGTGAAAGCTATTTCAAAAAGATTAAAAAAAACAAATTACTTTGAAACATGTATGCAAGAGGGAACATCAATGGTGATCCAGTTCTGAACCCTAACTTTGTGCATCACATAATTTGGCATTTATGGCTATGCTTCATCTTCCATAATGGCATTAATCCCGGAAACAGTTGGATGAAGATAACCCCCACTACGAAAGATGTATTAATACTTTCCTGCAGTAGACTTCGGCTTCATGCTCTTACCCTCATCATTCTTCACAGAGAACCCTAAGCCAGCCCTATTCTTGTTCACAGGTGGATCAACAATCTGTCCCCATACGTCACTATGACCATTACGCACAACTTGCTGCACATCCTTAAACGAAGCTATATAGTTCTCATTTCCTCTTATGTTATAAATGGATAAAGCTTGGATCTGGGTTCAAACAACAACTTCATCCGCCTCCATAATTATGAAAGTGGAAAAATGAGATATCAATAATGCATGCTCTCCATTTATAATTACAACTTTTCCTTCACGTACAAACTTATGCTTTTAGTTTAAAGTCGAAGTGACAACTCCTGCCTCATGTATCCACGATCGTCACAACAAGCAACTATAAGCGGGTACAATATCCATGACCTGGAAAGTAATCTAAAACAAATGTGGGCCTATATGAATAGGCAAGTCCAATTCACCAATAACAAATTTCCTTGATCCATCAAACGCTTTCACAATAATGCCACTTGGGTGCATGGGTATTCCATGATATTTCAACTTCATAAGTGTGCTCCTCGATATAAAGTTCAATGTGGATCCATTATCGATCAACATGTTGGATAATGAATCATTCTTGCAGTTCATAGAAATGTGGAGGGTCAAATTATGATTCCTTCCTTCATCTGGAAGTTCATCATCGCAGAAACCCAGGTTATTACATGATGTAATGTTCCCTACTACACTACTGAATTGGTCTACAGGCATATCACTTTCCATAAAAGCTTGGTCCAATACCCTCATCAAATATTCTCTGTGAGCAGAGGAGTTCATCAATAAAGCCAAGATAGATATTTTTGAAGGAGTCTGCAGTAGCTGATCTACAATTCTATAGTCACCCATCTTGATTATATTCAAAATATCATCCTCTTCTTTTTCTAGCATTGTCCACTAGATTCACCCGTAGCCTTCTTGGGTTCAACATCTTCAACAATTTTCTTTCTAGCACTAACATCTCCATGAACAACTGGTGCAAACATACGACTGCTGCAGGTCACTCTGCTAGTCCCAGCAATATTTCAAACATTAGGCATTGGCTGGATGGGAACTTCCACACCATCCTCTAACATTATAGCATTATATTTGTAGGGTACAACCTTATCTGACTTGTAGGGGACATGACCCGACAAACTAATTACCAATGGAGTAATAGCTGGCTTGCTATGATATTCAACTTCAAAATGGGTAGGTGTATCGAAACAAGGCATAATAAAATTTTCTCCCTATTCAACACAATCAGTCATTACAGAGTCATCTCTGGAAAACATATCTTCATCCGAGGAGAAGAACTCATCTGCAGGGGCATACTCATCATTCGACTCTTCTTCAGCCAAACAAACCTCAATCATATGAAATTGATGGTAATCATCCCTTTGACCTATAACGTTGATAGTTCCATTGTCTAACAACAATTGAATACCATTCCTAACAATTGAACATCATCGAGAGTCTCGGCAACAAATTTGGCAAGATCCATACTGATGTTCCACCTGACCAACCATGTGGCAGAAAGTAGCATGCAATTGCACAAGGTCCTCATTCATATACTCCAAATCAAAAATTATGAACTCTCCAGGACATCCATAAACCATGTTAACTTCCTCTTCATACTCTTCCCTAGCTCTGATTATGTGGATGAGGCCCTCATCCATTATCTCTTGCAAATCAACATTTATCTTATCACAACCCTGTATATCTGTACTGCAAATAGCACAACTGGAATGGTCATGCGTATAGTAGCTAAATTCCCAGAGGTCTGTATGCATTTTCACCAAATCTCCTATAACCTGATTAATATCAAAAATCTGGAAGTCGCCTGGATAACCGGCCACCATATTCACAACATTTTCTCCTCCATGCTTGGCCAGAGGATTGTCTTTCACATTAGGGCCCACATCCTTGAAAGATAAAATACCATACTTAAACAATTTTTGAACATCAGTCTTCAAAGGATAGCAGTTCTCAACATTATACCCTGGTGCTCCCTGATGAAAAGCACATGTTTGGTCTGCCTTGTAATACCAAGGCAATGGTGATGGTACAACGGGAGGTGGTCGGGTATGAACCAACTTCTTCTGAATTAACGTTGGGAGTAGGGTCATAACTCTCCCTTCTTTAATTATACCCTTGATTCCCATGCTGGGATGGTCTCTAATAAGCAACGGTGGTTGGAGCTACACCAACAACTAGAGTAACTAAGGCGACATGCTGATGACGCTGATAACTTCTTCTAGGAGGATTGACTCTGCTTTCTTGCATGACAGCGTTTGTATCTCCTTCCTTATTTTTGGCAAACCCATAGGATGGCTTCTTCGTATTTCCATAACTTTCACCCTTCGTTAGACGGCCTTCTCTTACAGCCTCTTCTAAGAAGATACCCATTCCTAGTATTTCAGTAAAGTCACTTGGCGCACTCGCTACCATCCTTTCATAGTAGAAAGCACCCAGAGTCTTCAAGATAATGTTAGTCATCTCCTTCTCTTCTGTGGGAGGAATCACTTGGGCGGCTACCTCACGCCATCTCTGTGCATATTCTTTGAATGATTCCCTGTTTTTCTGAACCATGGCCCTGAGTTGATCACGATCAGGCACCATGTCCACTTTGTATTTGTATTGTTTGATAAATGCTTCTCCCAAGTCATTGAAAGTATGGATATTAACGCTATCCAAACCCATATACCACTTCAGCGCAGTACCGGTCAAATTATCCTGAAAATAGTGAATCAGCAGACGTTGATCATCAGTATGAGTAGACATTCTTCTTACATACATCACAAGATGAACACAAGGACAAGTGTTACCCTTGTACTTCTCTAATTCTGGGACATTAAACTCCGCATGTATCTTGACATTCGGGACCAAGCATAAATCATTCACATTCTGCCCGAATAATTCCTTTCCCCTGAGGGCCTTCATCTCCCTCTGCATCTTGTCAAACTGCTCTTGAAAATCATCCATTCTATCATAAATACCCAAGTCTTCACTTGGTGGAGGAAAAGGATGACACATATCATCATTAACAATTGGAACCATATTCACCGAAGGAGGTGCAGCAGGAGAAACATGCACCACAAAAGCTGCAGGAGTAACAATAGTCTGAACAACTGGAGCATCTTGAGGACCAAGATTAAATCCTTCAGGTGCAAAGTTCTCTGGCATTCCCCATGGATAACCTTGAGGCATGCGATTTTGAACAAAGATGGAGTAGCAGACACAGGAACATTCGGAGCTTCAATGGTAACCCTTATTTGTTGAGGTTGAACACTTGGTGGCTGATTCTGAGCAGCCACCATAGATTACATTAGAGCATTAAGATTGGCCATGCCGGCCTTCAAAGAAGAAAATTCCTCGCGCAGCTCGCGATTCTCTTATTCTAAGTTGTCCATCTTCCTTCTAAAATTAGCTCGAGTGTTGTAGTGGTGAGACAACTTGCTGAACGAAGTAAAGAAGCTTGGTAAGACACTTGGATATGCATAAAAAATGCAAGAAATATGTGCAATATGATGCATGATATGCAATGCACATGATTTATTTTATTATTAATATTTCAAGGGACTTTAAGATTTATAGACACATTGCAAACATCAAAGTAATAACACATTTGAAATACTGAAAATTTTATTATAACAACTTCAAAATGGATTACAAGTTTCAAAAATCCCAATTTCAAAATGAAAATAAAGTCTAAATCCCTAAGAAGTAAAGCTGATAGAGACCACTCTATACAGTGGCGCTTCCCTGTAAGCCTAGCAATCTGAGCCTTCAACCTCTGGTTTTCTTCCGCATATCTGGTGACAACCTACTTCCAATCATCTGAATCATGAAGTGATCAACTAGCACCTAACTGAGGCTTAGGAGAAAATAAATCCCCTTGTCTCTCCATGGTCTCTACATCCCAACTCTCAAGAATCTCAATCAAGTCGTCTTTCTCCTTCAAGTCTGCTCTATAGGAAATCTCTAAAGTTTGGCACTTATTCTTTCAAGCATCCTTTTCCTACTGTGTCCTGACCAAAGAAAATTGTAGATCTTCCACATCATCCAATAGGGGAAGAGTGGTCTTCACAAACAAATTTGGCATAGGCGTTTCTCGGGAATACGACATTTTCAACTAAATAGCTCTCATTTGGACCCACTGAAGATAAGGCTCCAAAGAAACAGCCCCTCTAGGTCCCAAGTCTTTCCTACTCTTCCAATAAATGTGACGTCGGGCCATTGCAATATTATCCCTAGCTTCCTTATGGTCTTATCCCTCCTTAAGGAAGAAACTACTCAAATGAATACTGTTTTGTTTATCCCTTATCGGGTAACTAAGCTGTCGTGATGCAAAAACAGGGTTGTAATTCATTCCTCCCTTTGTACCAAGAAGAGATACATTGTGGAAACTACCACAACTGTCGACAATCTCTATATCTTGGTAAGTCTGATGATACCAATCAATATCCGAGTGAGTAAGTGCCATGATCTTAGGAGCCCAACGGGGTTCCTTCCTGACATCCTAGAAAGCATCAGACTGATGCATATGAGAAATGAACCACTAGTACAACAGAGGCGTGCAACAGATAATCATCCCCCAATGATAAGAATTCCGAATATGAATAGAGTAATAAGAATCACCCAACAATGTAGGAATTGGGTTTCCAATTATGAAGATCCTGATAGCATTAATGTCAACAAACTTATCCACATTAGGAAATAAAAACAACCCGTAAGCAAGTAGAGCAAAGATGGCCTCAAAAGCGACTGTGCTCTTCATCCTGGGAAAGTAACGAGCTTTCTCCAATGAGAACTGAGTTGGTAATCCTCTAATTCCTCCTTTAGTAGTCATACAGGCTTCAACCTCAGACTTCCCCAGATGGATCAAAGCAGCAATATTGTGTGGTTTTGGCTCACCCTCCAAACTAGTAAAAGGAACACGATCGGTAATAGGTAAATCTAACAGATAAGAATACTCCTCTAGTGTAGGCATCAACTGATAATCAGGGAAAGTAAAGCAATGATACATCAGATCATAGAACTGGACCAAGGTTGAGAGAATACCCTCCTTCATCCTAAGCTTTGTGAGAGGAATGATGGATCCATACTTTTCCCGAAAATCTGCAGAACACTCAATCTCAGGAATTAGACTGATCAACTCATCTATCTTGGGATCTTTGAAACTGTATTTTTCGGTCTTTCTTTTTCCAGAACCCATGGTCAAAAGGTACTTGAGATATTTGCAAGTGGTCAACTCTTAAGTCCCTTGAAATAAAGTTTCTGCAAAAGATGCTTATGGGTGCATGAATGCATGATGCAATAATCACACACAAGATCACAAACATAGGGTTCATAGGTTCAACGTCACGAGAATGAGATCGAAGGTACTACCCATAAGGTATGGTCTAAAAGTTATCACATGCCGAAAAAGGTTCTAGAGGTTCCCAATGTCTGCATCCTTCCTTCGGATATTACCAACTTCCCAATTAACTCAGTAATTAATAATATTCTCAAGAAAAACTCGTCTGAGCATAGTATCGCGTGACAACTATTCCTGGATTACTCTGTCATAGCTTCCTCACTACACCTAAAAGTCCAAGATGGGTTAGGTATTTTACGGTCCTCAGCTTCAGCAGGCTCCCAGGTCGAAAGCAGTACGTCTTCTTGATTACTCGGTAAATGACACTACAGTGAAAGGGGACTCCACGGAGTGGGGGGTCTCATGCCTCCTTTTTTGGGATTACTCCCTCAAAGTTAACATGACTATATCGCCCGTCCTATCTTAATGTTTTCCCAAGTCCAGGTATATGACTTATAAGTAATCACCAAGCACTCTGAAAACAAGGAAAATCCAGACAAACATATATACAACATATAACACATAAACAACAATAGCACATATACAGATATAAACAAAGATAGGTTTAACCCACTTATGGATAAAGCAGCAAGAGGTCAATCTAACCCCAGTGAAGTCGCCATTTTTTTCTGAAGCGGTAGAAATGTTTTAAGACTAAGCCATTGGATTGACTAGACTTTTACAGATCAAAATAAAAATCGCCACCGCGCTTTATTATTTCTAAAGGAATGGGAAAATACCGAGTAACCCAAAAAGAGGGGGAAATATTCAAGGTAAGGGGGTTGGTTATGCAAAGGGAAGGTATTAGCACCCTAAACATCTACGGTACTCCGCAGGAACCTCTTTGGAAAATCTTTATATTTTGGCTATAAAATGTTGTATAAAAAATAGATGGTGGAGGTGAAAAAAGAAGTATTTTTATGATTTTTGCACTCGCCGCGGTTGTGAACCTTTAGTGCCTACGTACCACCTTTCATGCAATAGGGAATCAGGGTACACGCAGTTCCTCTTTAAAAATTTTAAAACACAAGCGTGTTGGTTAATTTTATAAGATAAGACATCATCGTCATTGTCCGCGTGGAAAACATACTTACTACCCACAATAATGAGAAAAGAGAATTTGCATTATATCAAAGTGGAGGATATGGCTTGGATTTTAAAATCAACAATGCCTCACTCAACACCCAAGTGGAAAATATCTCTCTTCGCTACATATTGTAGAAGT
This sequence comes from Vicia faba, assembly GCA_948472305.1. NCBI lineage: Eukaryota > Viridiplantae > Streptophyta > Magnoliopsida > Fabales > Fabaceae > Vicia > Vicia faba. The sequence goes on from OX451739.1 coordinate 1,516,120,142, forward strand.
ATAGTTGTTTGCATCACTACAAGGATTGATAAGAGTCTAACGTTTTGAGAAAGGTTTTAAATAGAAAGCCAAAGTGGCAATAATGGTTTGAAATGAGATTGATTGACTGTTAGTCTTCTCATAAAATATGTCAAGGTATCATTAAATTGATTCAAGTTTATTTGTGAAAAATGTTTTGAAAATGCATGGACCTAAATCCAAGTTTATTATGAAAGTGGTTCAAGTTTAGAAAGAAGAAGAGTTTTCAAAAGGAGGAGAAGAAGGGACTATCCTAAAGAATAAGGTAAAAAGCTAGGGATAAGAACCATCTAACCAACAAGAATCCAATACTTGACATTGTGAGTCAAGATAGAATTCCCATTCTTTAGATTGAAACCAAGAAAGCAAAGATACTAGACCTCTTGAGAGAACCAAACTTCAAGTGTATTAAGTCTTCACAATAACCTGCACACAAAACAAACAAACAACCCAATGTCTTAAGGTAAACCTCAAGAACTCCAGACAAAATATCAGTTAAGGCCACAAGGTCTCCAACATAGGTCAAGGTTTCTAATCATAAGTCCAAGAAGTCCAATACTCCATAATGCCAAGGATAGTAACCAAATAGTCCAAGTATAATTAAACTATTTTATGGTTCATGTTGATTATTAGGTGTCTTAAAAGAGAAAAGAAAAGCTCAAGTGAGAAAAATAAAAATAACAAGAATAAAAATGCTCAAGTGAGCAAAATAAAAATGGCATGAAATGTAATGCTTAAAGTAAATGGTACACAAAGCATAAAAATAAAAGCATAAAGTAAAAACAATTTAATAATTAGTGGTTAGTTGGATGAACATCTTGAAACTTGCATTTGGAACTCATTAGAGGATTGGTAGAACCAAAGCCTCCCCACAAAAAGTAGCATTTGCTTTTTGTCAAGTATATCATCCATTTGGAATCCTCAAAAGTACCATTTATTGATCAACGATGTTTAAGTGACCCGCGTTGACCAAAAGTGTTGTAGATCCATTAGAGGATTGGTAGAACCAAAGCCTCCACACAATGAATCACAAGGTTATTGGATCAAAGAGATGAAATTAAGATAATTGTGCTTGCAAACATAGGTTTTAGCCACGAATGATCATTTATTCGAATCAGGACAAAATTTAGCATTATGTTAAGCAATCGTAAGTGGACTTATATAGAAGCTGCACCAATTCATAATTTTTGGATAAAAAATAAAAGAGTTATGAATTTTTGAAAATTAAATCAATTAAAATATAAAATCAGAAAATAAAATAAAACCAAAAAGATGTGGGCCATCAGGTCATAGTCAAAACACGTTAGTAAGCTAATCCAATAGACCAAACGCATTGTGCTTGATACGAACCTTAATAAGATATGCATAGGATCAGAAAAAGGGAAGCCAATGAAATTAAAATGTTTGGCACACTATCATTGGCTCAGACGAGACATGTCATCGTCTTCAACCTCCAGCCACCCTGCAATGGAGATTTTGTGAGATCTTTCAAATGGAAAAATTAGGATCCCAGACCAGTATCATTAGATTCGTCTCTTCAAGACGATCCTAACACCACCATCGCGCCAAATTTATATAAGGTATGCAAAGAGATATGAATCAAAAACCCAGAAAATAGAGAGCACCTTCAATTTGAGATTTCTCTCTCAATTCTCAATGGATTTAAAAATTGTAAGAAGCACAAGAATCGGGAGAAGGAGTAGAATAAGTTAGTGCTTTATTTGGATCCAAATGGTGGAGAATTCTACCTTTTTGAAGTTCAAGAAAGAAGCTTTGAAACTGGACTTCTGTAGCTTGAATTATAGCTCATTTTGCTTGGTTTAAGTGCTGGAGAATTTGTATGATTCTTAAGGAAGATGAATGTGCAAAGAATTTTGGAAGAAAAGGCTTGAATCTCAAACTGATTTCAAAAATTTGAAGTTCGTGTGAGGTTTTGATAGAGTGTATTTGGCTCTCAAAGCTTGAGGAAATGAATGGGTGGTGACCCTCTATTTATAGGGAATCAAATGGAATTCTCAAGCGTGTGAAATGATGAAGTTCTGAGGGAAATCGTGTGAACCTGATGCACAGGAAAAGTGTGATCTGATTTGCATCAAAGCTCATCCAATCCTTGCGTTTTAAGGCTCTAATCCACTTTGGAAACTTGGTAAAACATGTTTAGATCACAAACGCGTGCTAATTTGATGTTTAGAGGCCAAAACATGAATTTCATATTCTGACTTATGAAGAAACTTCAGTTCCAAGTTACCAAGTTCAATCCATTGGCATTCTCAGCTCAAGGGGTCTTAAGGCTTGATTCTTGATGCTTTAGAAAGATGAGATTACAATCTTTCCAATGGAAAAAGAATGGAATAAAATGGATGCTTGAGCTGAAAGTTGCATTGTGTCAAAGTTGGGGAAAAAGTTGACTTTCCATACTTAGAATTTTTTCAAATTTTTATTCAAAAGTGACCTATAATGTTTTCATCCAAATATGGCCTTCCACTTGGAATATGATCTTAACCAAAAGATATGGCATGAAATAGACCTCTTGAATGACATTTTGAAACTTGAACCATTCAAAATCTTCAAAAATTGAGAGAGTTATGAATTGTTGAAGTTGGCAAAAAAATCATGAAATGACCTATAACCTTTTGTATCCTTAGGGAATCTTCCATCCATTTTCTCACTTTAAAAATAAAAGAAGGCATAAAGTTCACATCCTCAAGATCATTATGGAAAAAGAGTGGGATCAAGGTGATAAAAATATACCAAGTTATGATCATTTGAAGTCACACATGAGAAATTGGGGGTTCATTTGGAGGACTTGTAATCTTTCTTCATCATCAAGTTTATTCCACATGAAAAATCCTAGAAACTTTTAAAGTGATTTGTTAATAAACCTTTGAAGAGAAGGATGTCTTTGGAATCATTCAAAAACACTAAAAGATGAACAACATATACTTCTTTGAAGGTCAAAACCCTAGCTCCTAGATCAAGAAAATGCTTTGAGAAACTTTGACAATTTTGAACAACCTTCTTGTACTTTTGAATCAATCTTGATAACTTTGAAATGTGGTGAACCAAGATAAAACTTGACATGCCATTTCTTCCAACATAACTTTAATGATTAGATTTGAACTTCTCAAGCTTTATTAACTAGGGCATGGAAATAAACTTATGAACCCATGGATCAACTTGCTAAGCCACATTGCCTTTACCTACATTATTAACAAGTAAGACAAACCAACAACATTGCATTTTATTAATTAAAAAGAAAATAAAGACAAAACATTCATGATCACAAAAGAAAACAAATCAAGGTGCTTGGTGATTCCTCAAAGAGAAAAGCTAAATATAAGGAGGAGAACCAAAAGCCCTAATGTGACCTTGTTGTGATTGAATCAATATGGTATGCTGAAGGGGTCTTAGGGGGGAAATTGGGGTACAACATGGTCACGTGGAAACATGTTCATCTTTTATATTAGTGTTAATCATTGTTATTTTCATAATTAGGTTAATTATTTCATTGACATTATTTGACTGTTTTTGTCACTTAAATTAATAAAAAAAATTAAAAATTCATGCGGAATTTGGTTTATGCCTAGGTCAATAATCAAGCGCTATCGCTCAAAGCAATAAAAACAAAAATAAAAAACAATATTTTCTTAAAATAATTAATTCAAACGTTCTATAAATAATAGAATGTCCATCTTCGAATAATTAAATCGGTTGACACATCGTCTACCAGTTTATTATTCAAAATTAAGCAATTAAAATCCACACAACTCACAAAATACTACATCCGCGAGTGACAAGTGGCCAATACTTTGCCACGTGAGGAGAAAGACTTTATTAGACTTTCCCTACTCTATGTCTCAAAACATCTAACCCACATCTAAACATTTTTCAACTAACATAATCAAAATTCAAGATCATTTTTGACAAAGGATTAAGGAGAATTGTTATTAAAATTAACTACAAACTGCGTCTATGATCACTCAACTTACAACCCAGACAAAGTTCAAGGATAATTCCAAATCAATTATACACAATCCTATAAAAAACACCAACCAACTGTGAACTATAAATTGGGACTCTAATTCCTCATAAGAGGATACCTAGGTATACGACTAAAATTATGGTGAGATCCCCTAATAAAAATTAAAACCCTATTCTCTAAAGATCGCGCTTCTAACCGTAGTATCCTTGTGAACAAGATAAATGAGGGGTGCCTAACACCTTCCCTTCATCTAAAACTGAGTCAAAGACCGAGAATCTCTAACTTTTTAAGGTTAAACTTTATATTCCCTTCCTTAGGAATGGTGGCGACTCTATATTTTAAAACCAATTACTGTAGGATCAAGATCTTACCACTGAGCTAAAAGCAATTGCTTGTAGGCAAGGTGCTACTCTATTTCCTTATAGAGAATCTAGCAAGGGGCCTACCTAGCCCACCTAACACACCTGTGTAGGCGCCCATGGGAGGATGTTAAGCCCTTCGAATCCCTAAGGTTGACGCTGGATATTTTAATGCAACAATCTCCCCCTAGTGTCAGCCGGGGGGATTCGAACCCATGACCTTGCTCTGATACCACTTGTAGGATCAACCGCTTACCACTGAGCTAAAAGAAATTACTTGTAGCCAAGGTGCTACTCTATTTCCTTATAGAGAATCTAACCAGGGGCCTACCTGGCCCACCTAACACACCTGTGTAGGAGCCCATGGGGGGTTGTTAAGCCCTTCGAATCCCTAAGGTTGATGCTGGATATTTTAATCCAACAGAAGAAACAAGGAAGTTTGGAGGGAAATTTAATGAAGGTCGAGCACGAGTGAAGCGTGACTTCATTTCCATCAAAACTCAACCAAATCTTGAATTTTGGGGTGCTAATCACTTCTAGAAAGTTGTCTAAACAAGTTTAAACCAAAAACGCGCATAAATCTTGTGTTTAGAAGTCACATTATGGATTTCAAAATTCTGACTTTGTGGAAAATTCAGTTTCAAGTTACCAAATTCAAATCCATGGCATTTCCAACTCAAGGGTTCTTAGGGCATGTTTCTTGATGCTTTAGAAAGACGAGGTTACAAGCTTTGCAATGGAAAAAGAATGGAATCAAATGGATGCTTGAGCTGAAAGTTGCATTGAGTCAAAGCTGAAGAAAAAGGGTTGACTTTCCATACTTAGAAATATTTCAAATTCTTCTTTAAAAATGACCTATAATCTTTTGCATCCAAACATGGTCTTCCACTTGAAATTTATTCTTCACCAAAAATATGGAATGAAGTAGATCTCTTGAATGACATTTTGAAACTTGAACCACCCAAAATCTCCAAAACTTGAGCAAGTTATGACTTGTTGAAGTTGGCCAAAAATCATGAAATGACCTATAATCTTTTGCATATTTAAGGCAACCTCCATCATTTTCCCACTTTGCACATAAAAGAAGGCATAAAGTTCACATCTTTAAGAGAATTATGGAAAAATAATGGACTCAAGGCGATGCAAATTGACCAAGTTATGATCAATTGAAGTTACTTATGTAAAATTGTGGATTCATCTGGATGACTTGTAATCTTTCGTCTTCACCAAGTTTCTTCCACATGAAAACTCCTTTGAACTTTTGAATTGATTTGTTGGTAACTATTTGAAGAGAATGATGGCTTTGGAATTACTCAAAAATACGAAAAGGTGAGTAAGATATACTCATTTGAAGTTCAAAACACTAACTTCTAGATCAAGAGAATGCCTTAAGGAACTTTGACAAGTTTGAACAAACTTCTTGTACCAATATTCTTGCTCTGTGAATATAAGTTGTTGAGGATGATAATGAGAACTCTTAGCCACAAAAACCACTTCCATATCTTGAATTTTGAGAGAAATATGCTCTTGTGACCAATAGGAACAAGGCCTTGTCCAAACATGACAACTTCTCCAATCAACCCCTTGTACTTTTGAGTCAAATCTAATAACCTTGAAATGTGATGAACCAAAGCAACCTTGCCATGAAAATTCTCCCAAAGCCAATCTAATGGTGAGGTTTGAACTTCTCAAGCTATATTGACTAGGGCATGGAAATAAACTCATGAACCCATGGAGTAACTTGTTAAATCTCATTGCCCTTTACCTACATGGATAATAAGCAAGACAAACCAACATTGCATTTTATTAGTTAAATGAAAAAAACAAAACAATATTCATGATCATAAAAGGAACATAAGTCAAGGTGCCATGTAATCCCTCAAAAGGAGCAAAACTCGAAGTAGGGAGGGAAACCAAGAATCCTAGTGTGATCTTGTTGTGAGTGAATCAACATGGCATGATGAAGGGATCTTAGGGGAAAAAATTGGGGTACAACACAGTGGAAGCCGCCAATAAGAACATTAAGAAGATTATACAGAAGATGACAGTGACATATAAAGATTGGCATGAGATGTTACCATTTTCTCTTCATGGCTATCGTACCTCAGTCCATACATCAACTAGGGAAACCCCATTCTCTCTAGTCTATGGTATGGAAGTTGTCCTACCTGTCGAAGTCCAGATTCCTTCTCTAAGGATCATGAAAGATGCAGGTTTAGACGATAACGAGTGGATTCAGACTAGGCTGGACCAGTTGAATTTGATTAACGAAACGATACTTGGAGTTGTTTGTGATGGTAAGATGTATCAAAAGCGTATGATCAAAGCCTTCAACAAGAAAGTCAAGCATCGAGTATATCAGGCTGGCGAGTTGGTAATAAAGTGCATCATCCTACCACAAGGTCATCCCACGGGCAAATAGACTCCCACCTACAAAGGGACATTTATAATCAAGACGATATTCTCCGGCGGTGCTATGATACTTACTACCATGGACAATGAAGACTTTCTGCACACTGAGTGTAGACATAGTCAAAAGATACTACGTATAAAACTGACTCGCTAGGTTGACTGGCCTAAGAAAAAATAAGGGCATCCCGACAAACCAAAAGGGTTCGGGAAAAAATCAAGGATATATATAAAATATTATACACCCGCAAGTCGAAAACCTGAAAAGGCGGCTTGGGAAAAAAAGGGTATCCCGGTGGACTGAAAACCCGAAAGGGTGGTCCAAGCAAAAGTTAGGGATTAAACCGTACGACTATGTCTCGTTGGATCATCTACTTACAATAAGCTTTGTTACCAACTGTTGTACCCCAATTTTATCCCCTAAGATTCCTCTATCATATCACATCAACTCAATCATAACAAGATCACATTAGGGTTGATTATTCCTCTTTTTATATCTCCTACCTTTAAGTCTTCTCTTAAGGGATCTCCAAGCACCTTAGTGGTATTTTGTATATGTGTTGTTGACTAACTTCTAATCAAAATACAAAAAATATATTTGTATTTGTCTTTGTATATTTGTGTTTTATAGGTATTGAGTCAAAGCATCCGACAAATAAGGTTTTCTGGTATTATTTTCCTAAAATCTCTATTTGCAGAGAAAAAAATAATTAAATTTTTTTTTCGTTTTTTTCACTGTACAATCGATTGCTCTTAGGGTGAAATCTATTGCACATATTATATTTTGTGCAATATTTAAAAAAAACATTGGTGCAATCGATTGCACTCTGGGAGCAATCGATTGCACATAGTGAAATTTTGAAAAAAATCAGCAATTTCAAGCTTGTCAATTTTGGCTCCAATTTTTCTTCATTTTTTGAAACATATATCATTAATTCAAATTTTGGCTCCAATTTTTCTTCATTTTCGAAAGATAAATCATTAACTCAAATTTTGGCTCCAAGAATTAATTACCAAGCCTAATTTCATTTCCCAAACCAAACTCCAAACCACCACTAATCCCAAGCCTAAACTCTATAAATAGAGCCCTCATTTCATTAAAATCTCAAGCTTTTGATAGCCAAATTCATCTTGCTAAAAAATCTTTGGTTCCCAGCAATATTATTACTTTGGATTTCTGCAAGCTTCGAGCCCTGGTTTGAGAATGTGCATTTTTTTGGCACGAGAAGACTTTAGATTCTCAAGAGGAGTATGTTGGCATTTCCCCAGGAAGCCATATTTCTTTCCCCGGGAATTCATTTTTACAATCCTTCCCATAACAGCAAGTAGCAGGTCTCTTTTTTTAAGCAACTTGTACTTCCCCGTAAACGTCGTTGTTACTTTTTTGCTATCTTCCCTATGAGTGGATAGTTTGCAGTTCGTTGTCAAATAACTCCAATGGATGGAAAGTCTTTTCAAAATGATAGAGGCACTTTGTTGAGAAATCTTTAAAAGTGGTAGTCACTTTATTTGAGATAGCTTATATATTACCCTTTCCAGGCGGAATTCCTTGGTTAAAGAAGAAGTTGAGACCAATTCTAGGTGAAACACCATAATTTTGGGAAACTTGTTACTGTCAGCACATTTTTTCCACCTTAAGTGGATATTGATAGTTCACATTCAGTGAACGTTGGTGTTATTCTTTTCTCTCTACCTTCAGTGAACGTTGGTAGTTCACCTTTAGTGAACGTTGGTGTTATTCGTTTTTTCTACCTTCAGTGAATGTTGGTAGTTCACCTTCAGTGAATATTTGTCATCTTTTCTCTCTACCTTCAACTATTGAGTTGTTAGTTTACCGTCATCTATGAGTCAATATCTTTTTTATCTTCTACCTTCAACTATTGAGTTGGTAGTTTACCTCCATCTGTGAGCCGATATCTTTTTGATCTTCTACCTTCAACCATTGAGTTGGTAGTTTAACGTTATCTGTGAGTCGATATCTTTTTGATCTTCTACCTTAAACCATTGAGTTGGTAGTTTACCGTCATCTGTGAGTCAGTATCTTTTTGATCTTCTACCTTCAACTATTGTTTTGGTAGTTTACCGTCATCTATGAGTCGGTATCTTTTCGATCTTCTACCTTCAACCATTGAGTTGGTAGTTTACTGTCATCTATGAGCCGATATCTTTTTGATCTTCTACCTTCAACCATTGAGTTTGTAGTTTACTTTCATCTATGAGCCGATATCTTTTTGATCTTCAACCTTTAACTATTGAGTTGATAGTTTACTGTCATCTGTGAGCCGATATATTTTTGATCTTCTACCTTCAACTATTGAGTTGGTAGTTTACCATCATCTATGAGCCAATATCTTTTTGATCTTCTACCTTCAACTATTGAGTTGGTAGTTTACCGTCATCTATGAGACGGTATCTTTTTGATCTTCTACCTTAAACTATTGAGTTGGTAGTTTACCTTCATCTATGAGCCAATATCTTTTTGATCTTCTACCTTTAACTATTGAGCTGGTAGTTTACCGTTATCTATGAGTTAGTATCTTTTTGATCTTCTACCTTTAACTATTGAGTTGGTAGTTTACCGTCATCTGTGAGTCGGTATCTTTTTGATCTTTTACCTTCAACTATTGAGTTGGTAGTTTAACGTCATCTATGAGTCGGTATATTTTTGATCTTCTACCTTCAACTATTGAGTTGGTAGTTTACTGTCATCTGTGAGTCGATATCTTTTTAATCTTCTACCTTCGACTATTGAGTTGGTAGTTCACAATTATCTTTCGATCACATTTATCCTTTATTTTCTCTCCTTAATATTTGAGTTGATGCTACCTTGTCTCCTTCTTGGGCTTTACCCCAATAGAGTCAGGTTTTTTGTTCACCAGTGATTTATTTTCCCGGTCGGATTTCTCTTTTGATCCTTGTTTCCTTTGCTACATCCCCAGTGGTATCTTGTATCCCTTTAGACTTATTCATCTGTATTCATATTCATAAGCATTGCATGGTATCTTAGGGCCAAAAATAGGGCTTGTTTTTATATTTAAGTATCTTCAATCGCGTCAACACGAAGATTTCTAATCTTCGCATCTCCGGATAGAAGACACTTAACTAAGGGCAACTGTTGTACCCCAATTTTTTCCCCTAAGATTCCCCTATCATATCATATCAACTTGATCATAACAAGATCACATTAGGGTTGGTTCTTCCTCTTTTTCTATCTCCAATCTTTAAGTCTGCTCTTGAGGGATCTCCAAGCACCTTAGTGGTATTTTGTATATGTGTTGTTGACTAACTTCTAATCAAAATACAAAAAAATATTTGTATTTGTATTTGTCTTTGTATATTTGTGTTTTGTAGGTACCGAGTCAAAGCATTTAACAAATAAGGTTTTCCAGTATTATTTTCCTAAAATCTCTATATGCAAAGAAAAAATAATTAAAATTTTTTCATTTTTTTCACTATACAATTGATTGCTCTTAGGATGCAATCGATTACACAGAGTGCATTTTGCGCAATATTTGAAAGAAAACACTGATGCAATCGATTGCACTCTAGGAGCAATCGATTGCACAGAGTGAAATTTTGAAAAATAAATCAGCAATTTCAAGCTTGTCAATTTTGGTTCCAATTTTTCTTCATTTTTTGAAAGATATATCATTAATTCAAATTTTGGCTCCAATTTTTCTTCATTTTTTGAAAGATAAATCATTAATTCAAATTTTGGCTCCAAGAATTAATTACCAAGCCTAATTTAATTTCCAAAACCTAACTCCAAACCACCACTAATCCCAAGCCTAAACTCTATAAATAGAGTCCTCATTTCATTCAAATCTCAAGCTTTTGATAGCCAAATTCGCCTTGCTAAAAAATCTTTCAATTCCCTCCATCTACCAAATTCACTCAAAGCTTCATTTTCAAAAAAAGTTACCAAGCTTTGCATTGAAGCTTACTAATCTTTGAGCTAAACCTTCATCCAAACACTTTTTCTCTACCAATTTTCTACATCCAAGCTTGGGAAATTGATTCTTGGGGCTGAATTGAAGCAAATTCTTGAAGTTGTTTTGATAATTCTCTAGATCTACCTTTGGTGAGTTGGATTTTTCATCTTTCACGATGTGATCTTTTGTTGATCTTTGGGTTTGATTCATTGAGCATTGTTTTGTGATTCCATTGGTGCTATTTTCTCATAATTTGATGAAATTTTCGTGCTCAATTAAATCCATGATCATAAGGTGTTTGATGAAAAGTTTGAAAAAGAATTTGGCCTTTTGAAATGCTGATTTTATGTTTTTCACAGGGTGCAATCGATTGCACTCACAGTGTAATCGATTGTCGTATAATGATTTTATGTTTTATTTAAAAGCACTGATGCAATCGATTGCTCCCAGAGTGCAATCGATTGTAACAGAGCAAAAATGCATTTTTTTCCTTGTTTTGGGGTTGTTTTGATCCATCTCTCTTTTTCTACTCACTCCTTTTGATTGTTGATTTGGATTTAAATTAAATGTCAAATTTCTCTTTAAATTCAATGGACTTTGGGTGTAGATGAAGTTGGATAAATTTTCATTAATTCAAATCTGCCGAAGAGTGAATTATTTGATTCATTTTTTGGTGCTTTGGATTAATGATATGTTTAGTAATTTAATCCATCGAGATGAGTGATTGAATTTAAAGATGAAAAAAATTTGAGGTAGTGATCCAAATTAGCTTATCATTTCCTTTCCTCTTCATCTTATCCCTTTCATTTTTATTTGTGCTACATGTTATAGGATGATGGTCTCTATATCATTTATCCAAACATGAAGTACATATATTGCTATTGACCGGCCTCAAAATAGGTGTGACTTCTACATAAGTTCACTTACGATTGCTTAACATATTTTCTCCCAATTTGATAAAATGATCATTTGTGGCCCAAACCTATGTTTGCAAGCCCAAGTATGTTAATTTCAACCCTTTGACCCCATAACCTTGAGATTCATTGTTAGGAGGCTTTAGTTCTACCAATCCTCCAATGGATCTTTATCAATTTTGGTCAATGTGGATCACTTAAACATCACTGATCATTAAATGTTTCCTTGAGGATTCTTAAATGGATGATATACTTGACAAAAAGCAAATGCAACTTGTTGTTGAGAGGCTTTGGTTCTACCAATCCTCTAATGAGTTCCAAATGAAAGTTTCAAGATGGTCATCCAACTAACCATTAACTTCTTACAATTGACTTTATTTTATGCTTTTATTTTTATGATTTTACTTTATGTACCATTTACTTTAGCATTTACATTTCATGCTATTTTCATCTTTTCTCACCTGAGCATTTACTTTTATGCCATTTTTATTTTTCTCAATTGAACTTTTGTTTTCCGTTTGAAGATACTTAATAATCAACATGAACCATAAAAAACATTAATGATACTTGGACTATTTGGTTACTATCTTTGGCATTATGGAGTATTGGACTTCTTGTACTTAGGAATAGAAACCTTTGCTTATGTTGGAGACCCTGTGACCTTAATTGATATTTTGTCTGGAGTTCTTGTGGTTTACCCCAAGACATTGGGTTGTTTGTTTGTTATGTGTACAGGTTATTGTGATTACATACTTTGTCTGTAACCTAGAACTTATCTATATATAGCCGTTACTCTGCCAAATTTTTATGAAGACTTAATGCAATTAAGCTTGGTTTTCTCAAGAGGTTTAGTATCCTTGCTTGGTTTCAATCCAAAGAATGGGAATTCTATCTTTACTCATAATGTCAAGTGTTGGCTTCTTGTTGGTTAGATGGTTCTTCTCCCTAGCTTTTACATTATGCTTTAGGATAGTCCCTTCATCTCTTCCCATTTTCTTTGATTTCAAAAATCTTCTCCCTCCTTTTAAAAACTTTTCTTGTTTCTAAACTTGAATCACTTTCATAATAAACTTGGACTTAGGTCCATGCATTTTCAAAATATTTTCATAAATAAACTTTAATCAACTTAATAATACCTTAACATTTTTGTGAGAAGACTAAAAGTCAATCAATCTCATTCAAACCATTTTTCCATTTTGGCTCTTATCTTTAAACTTTTCTTAAAAGATTAGACTCTCGTCAATCCTTGTAGTGATGCAAACAACTATACTTATACAATATGTAGTGAAGAGAGATATTTTCCACTTGGGTGTTGAGTGAGGAATTGTTGATTTTAAAATCCAAGTCATATCCTCCACTTTGAGATGATGTAAATCCTCCTTTCTCATGATTGTGGGTAGTAAGTATATTTTCCACACGGACAATGACGATGATGTCTTATCTCATAAATTTAACCAACACACATGTTTTAAAATTTTTTAAGGTAAACTACGAGTACCCTGATCCCCTATTGCACGGAAGGTGGTACGTAGGCACTAAAGGTTCACAACCGCAACAGGTGCAAAAATCATAAAAAATTATTTCTTTCTCACCTCCACCATATATTTTTTATACAACATTTTATAGGCAAAATATACAGATTTTAGAAAGAGGTTCTTGCGGAGTACCGTAGATGTTTAGGGTGCTAATAAATTCACTTTGCATAACCAACCCCATTACGTTGAATCTTTCCCCCCTTTTGGGTTATTCGCTCTTTTCCCAATCCTTTGGAAACAATAAAGCGCGGCGGTGATTTTTATTTTGATCTGTACAATTCAAGTCAATCCAATGGCTTAGTCTTAAACATTTCTACCTCTACACCAACGTCAAGTTCAAATGGTACAGATCAATTCAGTCAACTTTTTCCGACAGTGAGGGATGAGATGCTTGAAGACATAAAGGAAATAGAGGAGTTGAAACTCGATGGGGTCGTTTACACATAGCTATATGTTTTGTTTTTATTCTTTTCATTTCATGACGATTTCCTCTTACTAGGATTTCTATCTCTATGTACAAAAACCGTCTATTTATAGGAAAACTATCAATACAAATACAATTGCAAAATTCAAATTTTATTTTATCTTCTCTGTTTTGGTTGCAAAAAATGTCCAATGACTAAATTGAATGAACATATGCATATGAATATGATTATTGTTAATAAATATATGCATAATAACATCAATCAACACTTACTAAAGAATCTAGGAATTGGGATAACGTTCAAGGCGTCCACAAATCCCCATATAAAAACCTCCATAGGATTATCCCCACAGAGTTACCTTCACAAGCTCATCCCAGACGAAGATACATTCCCCCGCAAGTCTAATATGCTTCCGGACAGGAACTGGGGCATCTTCCATCTATTAACCTAAACATACTCCCCAACAGATCCCCTTAGAGGATAAAGGAGTTTGATCATTTCCCTAGCATATAGTGGAAGCTTCCTCCGCAAAGCCTACAAAATTCCAATTCCCATCAGAAATATGTCCTCAGTATAGTTCACAGGAACTTAATTCCCCAACTGAGTTATTTCTCAAACACTGCAAGATCCCCTACAGAGTTTGCTTCTCCAACAAGGCTTATTTCCTTAATAGAGTATGTTTCTCCAGCAGGGTTTATTTTCCCAACAAAATTTAATTTCCCAAACAAAGTTCATTCCTCTTATTACTACAAATCCCTGGTAAGATTATCTTCTCCAGCAAAGTGTAGTCCAGGTTTCTATCCTTAGAAAGTTACTACGAAATCTGAAACCGAGCCAGACATCATTTAACTTTGTCCACCCCTAGAAGAATTGACGTCCATATGGGAAACTCAGTCATACGACACCTCTGAAGGTTATTCATCTCTTTTATCCCCAGTCGGGGTATATGAGAACTAAATACCCTAGTAGAGCGATGAACAACCAATGTTCCTGAACTCTTCTATCCCCAAGCAGGATTCAAACATTCCCAGCAGAGTACCCTCAAACAGAAAGCAGGAATCCCCAACGGAGACATTCTAAGCAATATTGAAGATTCACATCCTTCACCCCAAGCGGTAGTCAGGAATTTATTTTCCCCAATCAAAGATGTTATACAAAGCTACCAATACGCTTCAACGACATCTCACATCCATACATCATTTACAAGTATCATAGCATATGAATACGAAACACATATAACACTCTCTCATTTACTTTAATAAAATCATTACATAACTTATTACATACATCATGACATTGTATGAAACTAACTTTGTTTCTCTTAGGTTAGTTCACAAATAGGCGAATATCATCAACAACTTTCAAATAGGTCAGAGATTAATTCCTGAAACAGACCAGGGAAACTATCTATATGACTATGTTTAATATTAAATCCTGAAACAAGACGGGGCAACTATCTGTACGACCAGGAGGTATGAATTCACGAAACAGGGCGGGTTCGCCAATATAAAGCAAGTCAAAGATTAATTCCTAAAACAGGATATGGAAACTATCTACATGACTATGAAAAGATTAACTCCCGAAACTGGAGGGGGAAACTATATTTATAACCAGGCAGAAAGATTAATTCCCGAAACAAGACGGGGAAATTATCAACATGACCAGGTGGTGCGATTTTCCAAAATAGGACGGGTTTACTAACAAAAACATATTGTGGATCAATTTCCAAAACAGGACGGGGCGACTATCTACATGACAAGGATTTCCCTCAGAGACTAAATCTGACAAGCATTTTCCTCATAGACTAAATATGGCAAGCATCTACTTAAGCACCTTCCTCAGAGGTTCATTCTGGAAAACATTTTTCAGATACAATCAAGCGTAGACTCACTCTGATACTCTTATCGATGATTACTTTGGATGGCATCTATAAGTCCATCTTCGGCGATATTCTATCATATCTCCTAATGGAATCATTAATCCCATTCAAGAAATATTATCAACGAACAACATTACTCCTGCACATGCGAGTGCAAATTTTTGGGCACTTAAGTGTTCAATCCTCTTCTACCTTCAGATCACGAATGACGGAAATGCCTATTTAACTGCTCAGGTTTAAGAAGATTAAGCAGGGGAAACTGTTGTACCCCAAAATTTTGCCTCCCATTTTCTTCAAGACATTCTCCTAGGAATCTCAAATGCTCAAGGTTGCTCAAGAATTGATCAGACAAATTATCCTCCTAAGCAATGGACTTACAACTAGGGTTTCATTTTCCTCAAGGAAGTTTAGGTTTCTAAGGCCTCAAGTGGTTTCCGTGGTTCCTTATATGTCTCTAAGAATGATCATACTAAGTTTCATGCCCTGCATCACAAGTTTGCTCAGTCAATGGCTAGATGACTGAAAATCAACTATATTGGATAAAAAGTCAACTATGGTCAACATATAATCAAACTTCAATATTTTTCGTCAACATAAATATTTTGAAGTCATATCATTTGATTAAGGGTTGATCATGATTCATCAAGGAAAACTCTCAAATCATCAAAAGTCAAAAGTTGTCAAATTAGGGTTTTCTTAAGAGAAGTCAACTGAACTTTGACCAAGCATACTTTCACATGCTTCATCATATTTCCCAAACCAAAGCTCATTTTGAAGAAAACTCAATTTTCAACAACTTTGTCTCTCTAAGCTCAAGTCCAAAAAATGCTTCATTTGAAAGATATGAGACAATACATTATAGGTCATTTCAAAAGTAAACAAAAAGACACTTTTTGCCAAGGCAACTTACATCAAGATAAATATTCAAATGCAAAAATTATAAACATGGGGATTGAAGAGGACATTTTGAGATTTCCAAAAAGTCCAAGATCACTTTCAAAGGATGAAAATTAAGAGAGTTATGACCATCACAAGTTGGGAAATTTTGAGCAAATGCGTGAATTTTAAATTGAGTAAACTTGATATTTTAGGCTATTGGGATATTATTTCAGAGTCCAAACATGTTCTATACTTCATGTGCACCTCAGATCTTGTTCATGTACCCCTTGATCTATTTTATTTTAATTATTTTTGATTTATTCATTATTAATTCAAAAATAAATAAGATAGAATACAAGGCTTATTAACAAAGGTCCAAGCCCATGTTGTTGACCTAATTTCACCCTTATATAATCTCCATTGTTCAGACACAAAAGCCACAAACCCTTGTGCTAGAGATCACCTCCAAAAAACTCACAAATTTTCAAGAACTATGGCATAATCAAACACTACTTTCCAGCAAGTTTTAGTCGACCACAAGCACTCCATCAGCTCCCTGAGACTTCCAGGAGTCATACCCAGCCATCCTTGAAGGCCGTAGCACCCTAGATCTTCACAGCCAAGCAACTCCGGTTGATGGATTTTCCTTGAATCCAAATTTACATGCAATGTATTCATTGAATTCATGCATATATTCTTGCTTATAATATTGTTTAGATTCATTTGGACTCTTTGTTTGCAATTTTTTACGCATGAATAAAGAATTGCCATAGATAGGGTACCAAGCTTGTGGATCTTTGAAACCCTAGCTACATGTTGTTTCAATCAAAACTAATATCACCATTAGATTCGCGAGGCCTCAATTAGTGGACTGGGGTGCTTTTCATTCTCAGTTGGCCTTTATTTTGCAGGATTGCAAATTCCCCTCGCTGGAGAAGAAGAAGAAGTTGACCACAGGAGGTGGTGGGTTGACTTTGTCATATTTAATATATATTGTTTTAATGTTGTATAGTTAACGCAGAACAACTAATGGTCTAGCAGAAAGATAGAGTGTGATGAAGTGTTCATATGCAAGGGCACGGGTTCGATCCATCCCCCTTGCATTCTTTTCCATAATTGTTTATTTTCTAACCCTTGCAGATCCAGTGCATCAAATCTCATGCGTCCACCATGCTGTTGCCACTGGTTTTTTAATCAGAGCCGCCACTATTAGTTTTTATCCTAGGGAAGAGAATCTAATAGAAAACCCTAATTCGCAGACAGATATTCTAGGTTTCGGACTTCTTTAGACGAAAGGAAGGTGTTAGGCACCTTTCATCTACCTTGTTCATAAGGATACTAGGTTTTAGGTTTTAGTTGGGGAAACAGGACTTAAATTTTATTAGGGGAAAAGAGTTTTAATTTTAATAGGGTAACTCTCTATGATTTTTGATTGTATGTCTACGTATCCTCTTTTGAGGAATCAGAGTCCCAATTCGTAGTTCGTATGGGTTTGTGTTTTTTAGGGGTCACAAACTTACTTTGAATCATCTCACATTTTGGCCGGGAGTAGTGATTGCGGAGATTTTGGCTAAATGCGCAGTAAGTCAAAATTTGCTTGAAACCCTTTTGCAAAAATAGTTGTTTAGATTAATTTGTTGCGAAAAATAGTTTTATGTTTGTTATATGTTTTTTATAGATATTAATTGCAAAAATTATTATTAATGCATGACATAAAAAATATTTAATGCAAATAATATAAGAAAATAATATGCAATTTTTTATGTAAGAATAATTCAAGTGATATAATAAATAATATTAATATTTACAATAAAAAATCAATAATTATAATAATAGTATAATAATTACAAAATAAAGGAAAAAATTAATTGATGAACAGGGGGGGTTGCATCTTCTGGTCGTTAATTGAAAAATAGAGGGTGCTAAATTCTGGGCTAAGGGCGTAGAAGTTATGAAGAGGACAGAAGTTCTGTAGGGGACGCAGGGAAGATGACTGGTTTTGGCCCAGTCGCAGAACTTCTGGAAAGGGGTGCTGCTAAATGGTTAGTAAAAATTAAAACAATAGGGGTGTCAAATTCTGGGCTAAGCCCTAGCGCAAATTCTGGAAAAGGGTTGTTCTGAAAGGGAAGTTCTAACAAAGGGGGAGGCTTATCAGAACATAACAAAACAATGTGCGCATATGTACTTACATCAAAACATTAAATATGAATTTTACCCTTACTAATTTTGTTTCTGTTGTGCTACAGTAAGATCAATGTTCTACCACAATCCCAGCATAAAAACAATAAAGAAACAAACTAAAATTTGTTACCCCTTTGGCGCTTTTGCTTCTAATTCTGGTGCGTGTTTTGTTGTCCTTTCCTTCTTCTTCTGCAGATTCTGGTGACAGCAGCGACAAAAGGTGGAGCGACAACAATTGAAACTAGGGTTCAAGATATTGGAACCTCAGTTACTCTTCTGCGTGTCTTCTTCTGGGTTTTCCAGAAACTCTCGTGTTATTCCTGTTCTGGCTCCTACTACATTTTTCTTGTTTTGCAAACGTTTATGCAAATTCGTCTCTCTCTCTCTCTCTCCAGAAACTTTTCTCCTTCTTTTTTTCTCCCGTTTGCTAATCTGCTCCTCTATTTATAATGTTCATTTTTTGGGCTTGGACTATGGCTAGAGCAAATATTGAGGATAGAATTAAAAATATTTGATTGGAATTGATTCTCCATGGAAGATTTGATTGAAATTGATACAATGCACGTCCAACAGATTTGGGCTTGGTTTGCTTAGCCTCTGAAACTCTGAGCTTGGGCTGTGGAAGACAATCTGATTCTGCCCTTGCTTACAATTTGCCTCTGCTAGAAGATCTGATATTCCAGTTTTGTATCAGCACTAGCTTGTGCGTGATTCTGGCTCTGATATTGTAATGTGGTGGGATAACTGACTTGGTTGTTTTGCGTTTGATTTCAAATGTTGCGGTTAGCAAGAGTCATCACCGATTTTTCTTTTATCCAAAAGAAAAGGCTGAAAAGAACAGGAAGGACCTTTGAGATGTTTTCTTGAGTTCGGGGGGTAGATAATGAAAAGGGAAGGTGTTAGCACCCTTTCCATCCATGGTTTTCCATGGGCTCTTAGTTAATTTATAGATCACTTGCTTTTGTTTGAAAATGTGCTTTGTGTGGTTTTTGAAAGTACTTTGAAAAGGCGCCATCGTTTAGGAAAACTTTGTAATGATTCTCGTTCGTAAGAATGTATGCAAAGTTTTGATCTTTTAAAAATGTTTTCAAGTTTGAAAGATGTTTTTGAAAGTGTTGGTGTTTGTTTTGAAAATAGAAAGGATGTTTTGGTTTTGAAATTGAGCAATCATTTAGGAACAATCTACCTACTCAAAAGTCTTTCATGTTTATTTCCTCTTTCCTTTGATATTGTCATCTTACCATTGATTTGGTAAGTAACCCTATCTTTGGATGTAAAAGGGACGGGTAAAGGCCATCGTATAGCCATGATTAGCAATGTTGTAAGATATCTTAGCATTTTCTTTAAGGGACTAAGATCATTTTTGAAATGCAACTTTGATAGCGTCATTGAGAGACTATGATCTTGTATTTTGTTTGTTTTTGCTAAGATACCTCACATGCATAATATGGACATTTTGTAAGGCGACAAAGTGAATTTACCCTAAGGGTGTATGTGTGTAAGTGTATTGGTTTACATGCTTGATTTGTCTTGATTAGGGTTTTCTAAGCATTGGTTTTCTCTTTCCATACAAATCCTAATTACTAGCATTTGTATATAAAGCATTAAATTACGGAAAATAAAAATACTAAGCTATTACGTCATTTATGGGAGGGCGTGTACAAATTTACAAGCGGGGAATTGCAAAAAATTAAATCTAAATAATTATTACAACCATATTGAATATTGTACCAAAATGAAGATAAAAATGCAAGAATGCAGAAATGGAAAAAAGAAATGATTTTTGTTTGGTTTTTATGAAAAGGTTTTTTGACCTAGTTAACTAAAATATAATAATTAACTAAAGATAATAAAATTAAGATTAAGTTAGTAAAATAAATTAATTTAAAGAAAACAAGTTTTTTAGGATTTTTGTGAATTTAATTAGTAAATAAAATTAATCAAATAAAAGTCCTAAGTTCTAAATTGATTTTAATTTATAAGAAAAATAATATAATATAATAATTAAACCTAAATATTAATTATTAAGAAAAAAAATTAATTTATTAAGAAATGTTTTTGTTCTTTTGATTTTTTATAAAAAAAAACAAAATAAAATAAATAAGTGTAAAAAACAATAAATAAAATATTTTTGGGTTTTTATTACTAACAATAAAAAAAATATATTAATAATGATACTAATAATAATATAATAATTAAAATAAAAATAAAAATAAAATAAAATGGGTCAGGATGTATGAAAGTGAAACAGGGGGTAATGTTAAGAAGAAAAAAAGAGTCAGGCCTATGGGGTGGAGGCCCAAGCGCTACATGAAACAAAAAAAAAAGACAAAAATGTGAAAAAATGAAAAAGGCAGCGCTGAGGTTCGAACCCACGACCTCTGCCAATAACGCGCGCTGCCTTACCACTGGGGTGGCTGTATATCCGTTAACTTAAATGAAAGAATAAATACATAATGTAAAATATCTCAATGACCTGTACTTCGTCTTCAACCTTCAGCCAGCCAAACCACCTGTATCTCATTCATTTCTAAAAAAAAATGGAAAATGCAAACATGAAAGTTGTGCTATTTTTCCTCACGAATCTAACCATGTAAACAACTAAAGCTATAGATCAAATATGAATGAGAATTTCTCTGGCCCTAATTTGAACCCTAATTTTTTCAAAAACTTCAGACTTAAAATTCTCTAAGCTCAAGCCATGTAAATGAAAACTATGGATATGTACAGCTTCAGGGCAATGATATCTATATTTTTGCTTCAAAAATGAATCAATAATGATGCTTGTAGAGAGAGTTCAAAGTTAAGGAAACTTACTTCAAAACTGGTAATCGTATTCTAAGTTTGAGCACTCCCCAAGGTGTTGTGATGATCTGAATAGTTTCAGTGACCCTCCAGGATGCTAATGCAATGTTTAGTTTGTACTGGAGATGGCTGAATCGTGCTGGAGAATTCCAAGTGCAATGCTCTGTTTTTGAAAATGGAAGATGGTGAAAATGGTGTTACAGTCGTGTAACAGGGACATGGATGATTTGTATTTGATGTAAGGAAGTTTAGGAACTAAAAGGCCAAAGAACGCACGAGGGAAATATGAGTTACAAGTCCAAGGTCAGAAACTGTGCAACAATGGAGTTTTTGGGAAATTTCTGGCTTGAGGGAGTTTTGGTGTGTTTTTAGGCTTATCAATTTGTGTCTTAGCTTGCATACAATGACTTCATTTATAAGCAAGAGGTTTGGATACTTGAGGTGGTCAGAATGACAAGATCACAAGTTATGGGATTTTGACTTGTTTTTTGAAGCAAGCTTGATAAGTATGGTTTCAAGGCAAGGTACAAAGCTATCTAGAGTGGTTACCAACTTTAAACATGCTTATCTGACTTTGTAGAGGAAGTTTGTCCAGAAGGAACAAGTGCAAAGCTCAATGCAAGTTGACTTTGCATAAAGCTTGCTTTATGTAAATGGCAATGGTGCCTTTGTGCCATTAATGGAAAATTATCTTGGATAAAGCTTGAATCAAATGGATAATAGCTCAAAAGCAAGTGTAATCTTATGATTAGGGAGAGATCTTGAGGTTTAGAGGCCTGCATAGCAAGATTGTGCAGCATAGGCTTGAGATTTGAATTCTTGTTCGTCACAAAATGACCAATAATTCCAGTTTGAAACCCTAACTTCCTCTCTTTGATTCTACTTGCTCAAGAATGATCTCAAGGAGTTCTTGGACATTTTGGAAAGCTTGTAATGTTCTCCATAATCCATATATGAATCACTTTTGCAAAATCTAAGTGGAACTATGTGAAACGTGGCCAAGAAGTTAGGTCAAAATCCTAACCAAAAATGCTCAAAATTTCACTAAGTGTTTTAGTTTCATGACCATGACTTCATGGATTAATAACTTGAGATCTAAGAATTTATAAGAGAAGTTGTGTAAAGAAAAGTTTTATATCTCATGGATATCTACAACTTTCATGTTGAAAGTTTCCTTTGAATCATTTTGCATCATGGTGAAAAAATGGCTCAAAGTTGTGAAAAAATATGAAGTTTTCAACACTTAGAAAAATTTCTAAGTTTGGAAACTTTGACTTTTCAAAATGAAATCTTGACTTTTTGATTTCTTGATGAAAAAGTTTCATATTTTGACATGTTTTGATGAATTATGATCTCTGACACTTGATTTTGACCAAAAAGTCAAAGTTTGACTTTTCATTATACAATTGACTTTTGAGTAGTTGACTGAAAATCAACTATCAATCAATTGATCTTGAAGGAGGTTTTGAGTCATTCCATTAGGTCAAAATGATGCAATTGAACTCTTGAGATCATGTCTCAAACAAATTAACCATTTGCTAGGTCAAAAATCAGAAATTACCCTTTCTCAGTCAAAACCCTAATTTTGACCATTTTGCCCTTTTGATCATCTGATCAAATTTCTTGAGGAATTGTGGTCCAAACTTGACAAAATGATACATATGAGTTTATAATGTTGATATGGATAAAAATTATGATGTTTGTCAGTAAATTGGTCATAGTTGACTTTTTCCCAAATATAGTTGATTTTTAGGTCAATTGCTCAATTGACTTAGCAAAAATGTGATCGAAGACTTGAAACTTGACATGAGAAATCTTGAGGGTCCATAATGATCCATGAAAGTCATATGACACATTAAAAGCTCAATTATCCTTGTGCAACTCAAACCCTAATTTCAGTCATCAGTGTTTAAGGAGGTGTCTTGAGCTGATCAACCCTTGTGCAGTCTTGAACACAAGGAGATCTTTGGAGAAAATATTTGATAAATGAGAGGGAAAATTTTTATGTACAACAACTGCCCCTGTTCAATCTTCTTAAACCTGAAGAGTTAGATTGGCGGATCTGCCATTCGTGACTTGAAGGTGGAAGATGATTGGACACTAGAGTGCCCAGAAATTTTCACTCGAAGATGAATTGTGAATGGGCTTATAGATGCCATTTGGAGGAATGATGGAGATTCGTCAGAGATGGGATTATAGATGCCATCCAAAGATGATTGTTGACAGAAAAATGGACTAATTCTGAATTTGATTTCAACTGGAAAAGAATTAGAACAAGTCTTTGGAGCGATTTATCTGAACCAGAAGAAGCCTTGTATGTTGTTTGACTGGGAAGAATCTGAATAAATATTGGAGAGATTTATATGAACTAGAAATGTTCCTTTGGAAAGTATCAGGATAAACCATTGAGGGGTTTAAACTGAACCAAAAGAGGTCTTGAATATTCTTTAATTGGAAAGAATCAGAGTAAATCTTTGAGTGATTTGTCTGAACCAGAGAAAGCGTCTGCGGGAAAGAATCAAAATAAACCGTTGAGAGATTTATCTGAACCCGAAGTGTTCCTTTGGAAAGTACCAGGATAAACCGTTGAGGGGTTTAAACTGAACCAAAAGAGATCTTGAATGTTCTTTAACTGGAAAGAATCAGTAAATCTTCGAGTGATTTACCTGAACCAAAAAAGACGTCTATAGGAAAGAATCAGAATAAACCGATGAGAGATTTAAACTGAACTGGAAGGGTTCCTTTGGAAAGTATCAGGATAAATCGTTGAGGGATTTAAACTGAACCAAAAGAGATCTTGAATGTTCTTTAACTAGAAAGAATCAGAGTAAATCTTTGAGTGATTTATCTTAACCAGAAAAGACGTCTGCAGGAAAGAATCAGAATAAACTGTTGAGAGATTTAAACTGAACCGGTAGGGCTCCTTTGGAAAGTATCAGGATAAACCGTTGAGGGATTTAAACTGAACCAAAAGAGATCTTTAATGTTCTTTAACTGGAAAGAATCAGAGTAAATCTTTGAGTGATTTATCTGAACCAGATAAGACGTCTGCAAGAGAGAATCAAAATAAACCGTTGACAGATTTAAACTGAACCTGCAGGGATTTGGAGAAGAATCAGAACAAATCATTGAGAGATTTATCTGAACCAGAAAAGACGTTTGCAGGAAAGAATCAGAATAAACCGTTGAGAGATTTAAACTGAACCGACATGGATCTGAAAGAAATATCTGTTGTGATGATGGTTGACCACTCCTTTCTTGGGAATTGATCTGTAAATGACTTGTTGAAAATTTGACGATAATTTTCTGTTGATTGATCTTTTCTGAAAAAGATGAAAGTTAGTTGCAGTCAATGTCATGATGTATGAAATGCATGGTACAATGATGTTCTCAAAATAAATGAGATTGTGTCGTATGTATATGTGCTGTCAATGCTATGATGTATGGATGTAATGTATGGACACATTAATGGTTATGCCGCAGTGTTGCTGAAGTCAGGAAAAATAAATCCCTGAGCACTGCTGGGAATGTAAGTCTTCATATTTTGAAGTTGAAGTGTTGATGGATGAGTTTCCAATTAGAGAAATAAACTTTGTTGTGTAAAGGAAATGTCGTGTATTGCTTGTAGACCTCGTGAAATCCTGTTGGGGAATCCTGAGAAACTGGGTGACTTTCATTGAGGAATCTTAGGAGCGGTAACCAGAAGTTTTGTTCTGTCTGGGATGTGAGAGAGATTGATATCATTGAGCTGCATACTGGAGATACGTTAGTGATCCTGTAGTGGGATGTCCCGTTTTCCGCTTTTGCTGGAAAAGTATCTGCGGGGGATTTTATGGAATATTCTAAAGATATTATCCTATTTCTTAAAGCCACTAGGGATTGTCTTTCTATTTTCTATTCCCTTTTTGCTCATTTGTAAACAGTAGTTACGTTCAAATGCATATGTTAAAAAATAAATCATTGGACATTTTTGTAAACAAAACACAGAAATAACGAAAAACAGATAGTTTTGCACTTTCAAAGGAGTATCTTTGTATTAACTTGAATAAGTATTTTTGTATAATGAGATGAGCATTCTAGTAATAGAATATCGTCGTAAAAATGAAATTTGATACAAAGAAAAGATAGTTATGTGAAATAACCCCATGGGGTTCCCATTCTGCTATAGCCTTCGTGTCTTTGAGCGTCTTGTCCACTTGTTTCCTTGCCCGAAGTTGATTGGATTGATTAGGCCCATCTGAGCTTGTCAGTCGATGCTAGAGATCGTCTGTAAGATGATCCAACGGGACATAGTCATACGCTTTAATTCCCTAACTTTTTCCTGGACCGCACTTTCGGGTTTTCAATCCACCGGGATACCCTTTTTCGCCCAAGCCGCCTTTTCGGGTTTTCAGCTTGCCGGGTGTACAATTTTTTTATTTTATCCCTAATTTTTGCCTGAACCTTTGTGGTTCGTCGGGATGCCCTTGTTTTGCCTAGGTGTATCAACCTAGCGGGTCTCTTATGCGTAGTATCTTTTGACTATGTTCGCATTCACACGGTGCCGAAGGTCGTCGCCATCCATAGTGGTTAAGATCATTTCTCCACCAGAGAATATGCTTTTGATCACAAATGGTCCCTCGTATGTAGGAGTCCATTTTCCCCTAGGATCACCTTGTGGTAATATGATACGCTTGATTACCAGGTCACCAACCTGATATACCTGACGTCTGACCTTTTTGTTAAAAGCTTTGAACATATGTTTTTGGTACATTTGGCCGTGACAGACAACCGTAAGCCTCTTCTCATCAATTAGGTTCAACTGGTCAAGTCAAGTTTGGATCCAATCATCTTCATTCAATCCTGCATCTTTTATGATTCTCAGAGAAGGTATTTGGACTTCAATTGGTAGAACAACTTCCATGTTGTATACCAAGGAGAAGGGAGTTGCCCCCGTTGACGTGCACGCCATGGTACGGTAAGCATGGAGAGCAAATGGTAACATCTCATGCCAGTCCTTATAGGTTACTGTCATTTTTTGTATGATCTTCTTAATGTTCTTATTTGCAGCTTCGACAACACTATTCATCTTTGGCTGGTAAGGAGAAGAATTATGATGCTGGATCTTGAATTGCGCGCATAGTGCAGTGATCATAGTATTGTTGAGATTTGTACCATTGTCTGTGATGAATCTCTCCGAGATACTGTATCGACAGATGAGATTCTGTTTGATGAATTGGGCCATAACATTCTTGGTAACAGAAGCAAAATAAGCTGCTTCGACCCATTTCGTGAAGTAGTCAATGGCCACCAAGATGAAGCAGTGTCCATTAGAAGTTGTAGGTTTGATTTCTCAAATCATATCGATGCCCCACACTGTGAATGGCCAAGGAGAAGTCAGGATGTTTAGAGGCATTGGAGGTATATGCATTTTTTCAGCGTAGATCTGACACTTGTGACAAGTTCGTGAATGTTGATAACAATCTGCTTCCATGGTAGACCAGTAATACCCTGCCCGTAGGATCTTTTTAGCCATCGTGTGCCCACTATAATGGGTTCAAAAAGTGCCTTCATGTAGATCAGCCATGATCTTTTCTACCTCAACCTTGTCTATGCAACGAAGCAAAACAGAGTCGTGGTTGCGCTTGTAGAGAATGCCATTACTGAGGAAGAACTTAGCAGAGAATCTTCTCAAGAACTTCTTATCATTGATTGAAGCTCCCTCTGGATACTCTTGGGCCTCGAGATACCTCTTAACTTTATGGAACCAAGGCTGGTCCACTACTTCTTTAGTATCGATCTCGTGACAGTAAGCTGGTTCGTCCATCTGCTCAATGGTGATCTGGAGAGCCTCCTTACCCCACTTGAGTTTAAACATGGATGACATAATGGCTAGCGCATCTGCTAGATGATTTTCCTCTCATGGAAAATGCTCAAAGATAATTTCCTCGAAATGTGGGATCAATGTCAACACATGTTCTTTATAGGGGATGAGGTTAGGGTGCTTCGTGTCCCATTCTCATTTGATTTCCAAATCTATGGCAGCTTTGAGACCAAAAATACACGCTTCATATTCTGCCATATTATTAGTATAGTTGAAACAAAGTCTTGCAGTGAAGGGAGTATGACATCCTTCAGGGGATATGATTACATCACCTATGCCATTGCCGAGTGCGTTGGAGGCTCCGTCAAAAACCAAGGTCCATCGAGATCCTTGTTCAGGTCTGTCATATGGTCTGAGTTCTTCACAATTGTATACGATCATGATGTCTTCATCTGGGAATTCGAATTTCATGGACTGATAGTCATCCACAGCTTGATGAGCAAGGTGATCGGCTAGTACACTACCCTTTATTGCTTTTTAGGTAGTGTACTGAATGTCGTATTCAGTCAGGATCATCTTCCATCTTGCTATTCTCCCAGATAGGGCAGGCTTCTCGAATATGTATTTAATTGGATCCGTCTTGGATATCAATAAGGTAGCATGGGTCAGCATATACTGTCTCTGCTGGCGAGCAGCCCATGCCAAAGCACAACATGTTTTCTCGAGCAATAAATATCTGGTTTCAAAGTCGGTAAACTTTTTGCTCAAGTAATAAATAACATGCTCTTTTCGGCCAGACTCGTCATGCTGGCCCATCACACACCCCATTGAATTTTCCAAGACAGTTAGATACATGATCAAAGATCTTCCCTCGACTGGAGGCATCAAAACATGAGGCTCTTGTAGGTACTCCCTGATCTTGTCGAAGGCAACTTGGCATTCATCATTCCATTGGACTACTTGATCTTTCTTCAGTAATTTGAAGATTGGTTCACAAGTAGCGGTTAAGTGAGAAATGAATCTGGCAATGTAGTTAAGTCGTCCTAAGAATCCTCTGACTTCCTTCTCAGTGCGAGGAGCAGGCATTTCTTATATTGCTTTCACCTTGGAAGGGTCCACTTAGATACCTTTACCGCTGACGACGACGCCTAGGAGTTTACCGGATCTTACCCCAAATGTACATTTATTCGGGTTCAACCTTAGCTTGTATTTCTTTAGCCTTTCAAATAGTTTCTGCAAATGGTCAAGATGTTCCTCTTCAGTTTGAGATATGGCTATCATGTCATCCATATAGACCTCTATTTCATGATGGATCATGTCGTGAAATAGAGCTACCATGGCGCACTGATAAGTTTCCCTAGCGTTCTTCAACCGGAATGGCATAACCTTGTAACCGAATGTGCCCCACTGTGTGACGAAGGTCGTTTTCTCCATGTCCTCAGGTGCCATTTTGATCTGGTTGTAGCCTGAGAAACCATCCATAAATGAGAACACTTTATGTTGTGCAATATTGTCAACCAAAATATCGATATAGGGAAGTGGGAAATCATCTTTAGGGCTTGCCCTATTCAAATATCGGTAGTCCACACACATGCGCACTTTGCCGTCCTTTTTAGGAACTGAACAACATTGGAAACCCATTGTGGATAGGAGGTGACGACCAAGAACCCGAAGTTGAATTATTTCATGACTTCAGTCTTGATCTTCTCTGACATGTCTGGCCGCATGCAACAAACTTTTTGTTTTACTGGAGGGCAGTCTTCTTTTGTCGGTAGACGATGGACCATGATATCAGCAACAAGTCCTGGCAAGTCTTTGTATGACCAAGAAAAGACCTCAACCTAGTCATGTAGTAACTGAATTAAGCGCTTCTTGACTTTGGGTTCTAGATTGGCTCCTACCTTGACCTCTTTCTTGTCCTCTTCGGTACCTAAGTTAACTGTGTCCACTAGTTCTTCGTGGGGTTGTATGGTCCTTTCTTCCTGTTGTAGTAACCTGGCTAATTCCCCTGGCACTTCACATACTTCCCCACCTTCGTCTTCGGCTTGGTAGATTAGATTTTCAAAGTCACAATAGGCCATAGCAGAATCGTTACCCACGGGATCCTTAGTGGATGTGGATCTTCATTTTAATATGTGAGTGTGTGTAAGAGCATATCTATCATTGAAAAATAAAATGTATAAAAAGAAAGACAAAGAGCATAAAGTTTGCATGCAAAAACATCCATGATTCATTGATGACATATGAAAATGAAGTAACAACCCTTACAAATAGACCGTTGTGCCTCGGGTAAGACACAAGGTTTTAAAAGTATGCATTGTTTAATTATGATAGGTCCGACAGAAATTTAAAGACAATTATTGTTGGATAAAAGTAATTGGGACAAAATCTTTGGCTTCCCAATTGGTGAGTCCTTCGTCGATAGTTGGGAAAATCCATTCTTCCAGGCCACATTTGTCATCACTATCCTCCACTGCGATGACTCCATGGTTGTTGATCCTCAAAGGTGGTCCCCCGGCATGAGCACGACGAACAACTTTCTGGGCTCGTGAAGTGAAACCCAAACCAAATTTGTCAGATTCGTAAGGGATATCCAGGAGTTGGCCCCAAATAGTACACCCACCTTCTTCGATTACTGACATGGCATCTTTCAGAGAAGCCATCTTTAGCGGAGGTCTCTTAATCTTCGGGACTTGGGAAACAGTCTTGGTTGGTGCCACTATTTGTGGGACTTCCTCGAAATGCTGAAACAGAGTTTCAACGAATTCACCATCAATTTCAACGTATCTGAAGGAGTTCAAGTGACTGACCATATATTCCTCTTCTCCATGTACAATAATGATTTTCCCTTTGGTTGGGTATTTCATCATCTGATGTAATGTAGAGGTGACGGCACCAACGTTGTGAATCCAAGGTCGGCCCAATAAACAGGAATAGGAAGGGCGAATATCCATCACGTAGAAAGTTGAATCAAAGGTTTGAGTTCCAACTTTAATGGGGATGTCCACCTCCCCATGCACCATTCTCTTTGAACCGTCAAAGGCCCTTACCACTATATTGTTGGGTTTTAAGGTCAAACCTTCACAATTCAGTCTATCCAAAGCCTTCTTAGGCAGCACATTCAAAGACAAACCAGCATCAACCAGGATATGGGTGTAGCGATAAAAAATGTAGCGGGGTAAATCGGAGATCGAACTATTAATTAATTCGTCTCACAAAAGCAAGAGTCGCCACCGCGCTTTATTATTTCCAAGGGAAAAGGGAAAAGAGCGAAATAAAACCCTAAATATGCAATGTAATTAATACTTTTTAAAAGTAATGAAAATACAAGGCGTTTTTGAAAAGAGATCTATGGTTCGGGGGTTGGTTATACAGTGGGAAGGTATTAGCACCCAATGTATCTATAGTACTCTATAGGAACCTTTTGAAATATCTGTTTTATTAAAATTGATCGTTTGATTAAAAAATAAATTGTTTTGGCCGAAAAGGGGTACGGACGGGTTTTTGAAGATACGACGACCTAATGTCGAAGTTTTTGCTTAAAAGGTATGAGTTTTGAAAAGATTGAATATTTGGGGAAAAATTATCCTAAGTTTTAATGAAATGAAGATGCTCGCGCGATTGGACTTGAGGACATGAAGTCAACCAGTTTAATCATTTTTTCCCTTAGATTTAGACGTAAACGAAATAAACAAGTACGATGAAATAATTAAACAGAAAATTATGCGGATAATGATTAAATAGCAACAATTAAATAATAGACTAAATGGTGTGAACATGCATTTTTGTATTTTTGTTTAATACTAATTAAAGCGAAGGAATTAATTAAAGAAAGTAACATGTTTTAATTCTTAAATTCTATTTTTTCTATATTTTTGTATTTTTATTTAATACTAATTAAAGAAAATGTTTTTTAGGTTTTTTATTTCTATGTGTTTCTCTTTTTATATGTTTTTTTTTAAATATTAATATAAAATATTATTTTAAGAATTGTTAAATAATTAAACTGAATTAAAACTTAGAAGGTACTAACTTAGGTCTAATTAAAAAAGGGATACTAAAATTACCAAATTAAATCCTAAAAGTTAAACTAATAAAATTGGTCAATTATTAAAATTGTTTAATTAAATTAAAACCTCTATTTTATTAAGCTCACTAATTAATTAAACTAATAATATTCTAAAAAAAACTAATAGAAAGTAAAAATAGAAGGAGTGGTGTATTAGAAATAAAAGGGTTGAATAAACAAATGTTGCATGGGCTAAAAGGTCTCAAAGGGGGCCTAATCAGAAACAGAAAAGGGGGTGTTTTAAGCAGTTTCGTTGGGCTTAGGAAGGGAAAACGAGTTGAGTCCATTTACATTTCATAATTTGTTTTCTTAGGGTTAAACAAATGTCTTGGTTTAGAGAAAAAGGATTAGGGTTTTAACAGGGGCGCCGCTTCGTTCATCGTTCGTCTTCGTCTTCTTCGCGTGATTCATCTTCTTCGTTCGCTTCTGAAATCTCTCCTCTGTCCATGGCCACCGGTATCCTCCGCCTTCCTCTTCCCTCCAACGAAAGCTATGGCGATCGACGGATTCACGGTACAATCGTTTCCTAATTCGTTTAGGGTTTTGTTACAATTTACATGTTATGATTTTTATATCCATTGATTCTGACTTCGTTTTATTATGTTATTTGAGGGATTTTGAGAGAAAGAGAAAGAGAAAAGTTACCCTTGGAGACGGAGGAGGAAGGTTTGGTGATGAGCTAGGAGGCCAAGGCGAGGGAAAGGCAGTGACGCTGTGAGCTTTGCTTTTGCCTACTTGGTAACCTGGTTTGTCTTCTTTATTGCTTAAGTTTGATGATGACTTGAAAACCTTTTATGCAATATCTTTTCTTCCTCTTCTGTTGGCCTGGGCTTTGCCTACCTCTCTCTGACTGTATACCTTGTGATGCCTTTTTCTTCTTCTCCTTTTAATCGCTTCTGTATGTTGGGTTTGGTTGTCTTGATGATTTTTGATGATGATATGCTAGAAATGCTTCTGAATACATTTGATTTTCTCTCTTCTTCTTTTCTGGTTGCCTTGTGTTAGTAGCCCAATGATGAGAAATTCTGAGGGTTTCGTGTTGCCTTGTACATTGCCTTCGTTTGGATGATTTTGTTGGCGTTTGCTTTTTGTGGCCTTGAGTTTGAATCAGGTGAGGCCTGGACTATTACAGGTTTTAGGCCTGAGGGTTAGGCTGGTATGTTTAAGTGAATTTGCTGGTTTTGGTAAGGCCTGAACAGGTTTGGTGATGATTGAGGTTTCAAGGCTTAAGGCTTTGAAATGGTTTTGCAGGTTGTGTTTGACATGGTTTACAGGTTTGATGGTGTTTATGCTGGTTTGACTCAGGTTTGGCCTTTGAACTGGTTTTTCTATGTGGTTCTGGTTTTTTGGTTGGACAGTAGGTGGAAGGTTTGGTCCTTTAGACCATGGTTTTTGGTTTTAAGGCTTAAGCTGGACAGATTGGTGCTTTTCTGGTTTTGCTGTGAGACTTTAAGAAATGACTTTGTATCTTTTGACAGTTTTTGGGTTTTGAAGGCTTGAAGATAGGTTTTTTGATATCTCTTTCTTTTGAAGGGTTTTGTTATGTTATAACAGTTGGTCTTGAGGCTTATGTACAGGTTCTGTATACTTTTAATATTTTTCTTGGCCTGTGCACATTACTGCTTCATACGGTTTGTCTCTATTCCTATTTCATGCTTTCTCTTTTTCTTACTGCATTGCTGCTGTTTCTGTTTTGTAACTCTTTCTGCCTAAGCCAAAACCTGTAAAACCACACTTTCTTCTCTCTTCTCTCTCTTAAGTACATTTGACATTAAAATGATATGTACTTTACCTGTTTTGAAAAAGTAAAATGCTGGAAAATGATGAAAAAAGAAAATATTCTTTGCTTGCATATTGGTTTAAACTGCATGCTTTCTCTTTGTCTACTGCACGGAGCCTTTGATTTTTGGCCTCTTCCTATATTGTTGGATAGTTTACGTTACATGCTTGTGTTGAAAATGCATATGCTGTTTGTATTATGCTTTTGAAATATGCATGGGATTTGAAACATGCAGTTGGCTTTTGAAAATATGCAATTGATTTTTAATTATGCAGTTTATTTTGAAAAATGCAATTTTTGACAAGAGTGAATTTGTGCATATTTTTAATTTGTGCATTCATTTTTATCAAATAAAATTCATCCCTTTTTGTGAACCGGGAGAAATCCCGTGATTTGCAAAAAGGGTAAAACTGATTCCAGCCGTTTGCTTTTAATGATGAACACTAAAATTAATTTTTTGCTTTTAATTATCTATTTATTTCTGACTTTTTCTTTAATTCTTTTGCAGGTAAAAATCAAATGATCATCAAAGAAGTATTGGATAGAAGATGGAGATTTAGAACTTAGGAAAAAATTAGGATAGCTTTTATTTCATTTTAAACATTGTAAAAATTATCGTTGTAAATACGTTGTAAATAAATACGGTATTTAAACAACAATTGTAACAATTAGAATAAAATGAATAAAATTCTATTATTTTCCAGTTAATTATTTTCTTCTTTCCAATTATTTATTTTATCATTTATAATTCTTTAAATTATATAATAACTGAAAATCAAATTCCAATTATTTAAATTTAGAATGATAAATAATTAAACAAACATCATTGACCAATTAACTTCTCTTCAATTAATTATTTCATTATTTATAATTCTTCTAAATTATAATAACTGAAAATAAAATTTCAATTATTTAAACCTAGAACAATAAATAATTAAATAACATCGTTTGATCAATTAATAACCTTCTTTTCAAATATTTATTTTATTATTTATAAATCTTTAAATTATATAATAACTGAAAAGAAAATTCCAATTATTTAAATTTAAGATAATAAATAATTAATAAACATTGTCTGATCAATTAATATACCTATTTTCAAATATTTACTTTATTATTTATAAATCTTTAAATTATATAATAACTGAAAATAAATTCCAATTATTTAAATTTAAGATAATAAATAATTAATAAACATTGTTTTAACATTGATCGATTAATCAATTTAGCGTTCAAAAAATAAACAGCTCTCGACTTGAAAAAAGTTATGAATTTTAAATCTGCTTTGAAAATTGATAAAATATGTCAAAACACTTGCAATGCAATGATGCAGATGGAAGATGGTATCTTAGGTCAAAATTTGGGGTACAGCAGCTGCCCCTATTTAAGTTTCTTCTATCCGGAGATATGAAGATTAAAATCTTCGTTTCGACGAGATTGAAGGTACTTAAATACATAATACGCAAATTTTTGCCCTAAGATACCGCCATTACGTTTGATATGAATGCAGTGATTGAATTCACAGAGAAAGATATTGTATGAAACAAGACAATGCTGGAGGAATCAAACACCAACAAAACACAGAGACGTGGATTATACACTACTGGGGAAACGAGCCATCGACTTCAAATGACAGACTCTTGACGGCGAATAAAATTGAGGGAATACGACCTCTGACCCTAACAAAGAAGGCATCTTGCATAGGCCATAAAACAGATTATTGACCCAAGAATAACAGTGAGTTCACGACTCAAGATGAACGATAGGCAAAAAGTATCAATTTTGCTGATGATGGATTACCGACTTCTGAAGGTAAAGATTCACAACAAACTTCTCTGCGAGATTTCCGGAGATATACTCATTAATGCTGAGATAATAAGAAGATTGTGGATACGCAAGTTGCCCCAAATAAAGAAGCTGCCACTTGCCGTCTTCCCAAAAATATTATGACATACAAGCTGCTCAAATAAAGAGGCTGCCACTTGCTGTCATCCAGGGATGTCAATAACATACAAGCTGCTCAAATAAAGAAGCCGCCACTTGCTGCTTTCCAAAGAAAATACCAATAACATACAAGCTGCTCAAATAAAGAAGCCGCCGCTTGCTGTCTTCCAAAAATACTATGCTAATCACATACAAGCTGCTCAAATAAAGAAGCCGCCACTTGCTGTATTCCAGAAAAATAACAACGTACAAGTTTCTCCAATAAAGAGACTGCCGCTTGCCGTTTTCCAATAATAATAACGCACATGTTGCTCGTGAAGAGCTGCCGCTTGTCGTTTCCCAACGATGTCTATAACGTACAAGTTGCTCATGAAGAGACCGCCGCTTGTCGTTTTCAAAAAATAATAATAACGCACAAGTTGCTCGCGAAGAGCTGCCGCTTGTCGTTTTCCAAAAATAATAATAACGCACAAGTTGCTCATGAAGAGCTGCCGCTTGTCGTTTTCCAACGATGACTATAACGTACAAGTTGCTCATGAAGAGACCGCCGCTTGTCGTTTTCCAAAAATAATAATAACGCACAAGTTGCTCGTGAAGAGCTGCCGCTTGTCGTTTTCCAAAAATAATAATAACGCATAAGTTGCTCGTGAAGAGCTGCCGCTTGCCGTTTTCCGAAGAATAACTCAGAAGGAAATTGCGATGACACTGGCAGAGAATAAAATCTTCGTCAAAGAGAACCATGAATCAATCCTTCCCGAGGAGATCACATATTTAAATGTGCAAAATAAATGCACCATTCGCCTAGGTCGCGACTTCACTGGGGAAAACCATGAGATAGCCCATGCAAGAGACAGCAACTTCATCCAGGAATAAACCAGAGGGAAAACAGTCAAACAAGATTCCACCCAATGAGGAAGTAACTTGATCGGGGGATTCATCCTATCCAGAAATGGACAAGGTAAGCTAAATCAAAAATCATCCATAAGGATTAGCTCAGTTGGGGAATTTAGAAAGGAAGTACATTTTCTGCTTAAGCTAACCTTCTACTTGGAAAGAACGTGTAAATTGTTTGAATAAACAAAGTACAACCCAAAATCAACGGCAAATATGAATATGCGTGCGTGATATAAGTGTAAATGAATAAATGAATGTTATGCTGACAAAACAAGCAGACATAATATCTTGAAGACGATAAGATGTCACGACATAACAGCTACTCGGCCAATCTTAAAAAAACGGAAGACAACTGGAACTGGAAACACAAAGCAACGTCAGAGCGTATCACGCTACAAGTCCCAAGTCTTCTGAGGAGAAAAGTATTCAAATCCAATCTTCTAAAACCAATAGACCACTGGCATGAGACAAAGCGTACCACACTTCAGAAATTTCCCAAATAAAGGTGACCAAAACAACGCTTAACCGGAACAACTGGGGAGTCACCAAACTTAGTACCACGAGAAACGCAAGTTTAACACAATCAACACCTCATGACGATTTTGAAACGAAACATGTTCATCATGCAAGGATAAATTACTGTACTGTTCTGCATTTCATGGCTTGACCATCCTCGGAACAACTGTTAATATTCCTTTCATTACTTATGACGCATTTTAGAAATAAAAATACTTTAAATAACTTTGTTTCAAATATTTCCGTAAAAATTAAAATTTTGCCCACGAAAGGTAAATGCTCAAATTTCATTAATAATATGGTAGTTCTCTAACAACGCGACTCCAACGGTTTACAAAAGTTTGGGAAATAGTACATGAAAGTAAAAGGTTACACAAAAAAAAAATGATCACTATTCTCCCTAACAACTTCGAATTTCCAAAATGTGTTCAAATGCCAAGACTGGTCTGACCAAAAGCTTGCCTAAGCCGCCCCTTCGGGTTTTCAACTTAGCAAACTGTCAACTCAAACCTAAGCGAAATACTTCTTGATTGCATCAACGTTCATGGGACGCGGGAGCTCTTCACCGTCCATATTGGTGAGAATCAAAGCACCTCCAGAGAAAACTTTCTTAACGACATATGGTCCTTCATAATTCGGAGCCCACTTGCCCCTAGAATCAGGTTGGAAAGATAATATCTTCTTGAGCACAAGGTCACCTTCTCTGAACTCACGTGGTC
Organism: Vicia faba; assembly: GCA_948472305.1. Taxonomy (NCBI): domain Eukaryota; kingdom Viridiplantae; phylum Streptophyta; class Magnoliopsida; order Fabales; family Fabaceae; genus Vicia; species Vicia faba. The sequence goes on from OX451739.1 coordinate 1,516,157,185, forward strand.
GAACCTTCTTATCAAAAGCCTTCTTCATTCTCTGCTGATACAATTGACCGTGACACAATGCTGTCAATCTCTTCTCTTCAATTAAATTCAACTGATCATATCTACTTTGGCACCATTCAGCCTCAGAAAGTTTAGCTTCCATTAACACTCTCAGAGACGGAATCTCAACCTCCACGGGGAGTACGGCTTCCATACCATAAACTAGGGAAAATGGGGTTGCGCCCGTTGAAGTTCGAACTGAAGTACGATATCCATGCAAAGCAAACGGAAGCATTTCATGCCAATCTTTATAAGTTACCACCATCTTCTGGAAAATCTTTTTGATGTTCTTGTTAGCAGCTTCAACAGCCCCATTCATCTTCGGTCTGTAAGGAGAAGAATTATGATGTTCGATCTTGAACTCTTCACAAAGCTCTCTCATCATCTTGTTATTCAAATTCGAACCATTATCAGTGATGATCTTGCTCGGGATGCCGTATCGACAAATGATCTGATTCTTGATAAATCTGACTACCACCTGTCTGGTTACATTAGCATAAGATGCTGCTTCCACCCATTTGGTAAAATAATCGATCGCTACCAAGATGAAACGATGACCATTTGAAGCTTTGGGTTCAATCATTCCAATCATATCAATGCCCCACATAGAGAAAGGCCAAGGTGAAGAGATAACGTTAAGGAGGGTCCGTGGCACATGTATCTTGTCCGCATAAATCTGGCAATTATGACATTTCTTCACATATTTGCAGCAATCAGATTCCATTGTCATCCAATAGTAACCATCTCTCAACATCTTTCTAGCCATCGCATGTCCGTTGGCATGAGTGCCAAAGGATCCCTCATGTACTTCTTGCATCAGCATGTCTGCTTCATGTCTGTCTACACATCTGAGCAAGACCATGTCGTAATTCCTCTTATACAATACTTCTTCATTGAGGAAGAAACTGCTTGCTAATATTCTCAACGTCTTCCTATCTTTATTGGATGCCCCAGGCGGGTACTCCTGAGTTTGAAGAACACGTTTAATGTCAAAGAACCACAGTTTGTCGTCGGTAACCTCTTCTGCTGAGAACACATGAGCAGGTCTATCGAGGCGCATAACCCAGATTATAGGCATATCGTTCTAACCATTCACTTGAAACATTGAAGACAAAGTAGCTAAAGCATCAACCATTTGGTTCTCATCTCTAGGGATATGATGTAATTCCACTTTGTTGAAGAAAGTTAACAATCTTCTAGCATAGTCTCTGTAAGGGATCAAACCAGGATGACGAGTCTCCCATTCTCCTTTGATTTGATTAATTACCAATGCCGAATCTCCGTAAATATCAAGAATCTTAATCCTTAGATCCACTACTTCTTCTAGACCCATAATACATGCCTCATATTCCGCCATGTTGTTCGTGCAGTCAAACTTCAATCTCGCCGTGAACGGGATATGAGTACCTCGGGGAGTGACGATGATTGCCCCAATTCCATTTCCATAAGAATTCACAGCTCCGTCAAATATTAAACCCCAATGGGATTCGGGATCAGGTCCTTCTTCAGGTAACGACTCTTCACAATCTTTAGCTTTCAAGTACATAACATCTTCATCTAGGAAATCAAACTTGATGGATTGATAATCGTCAATTGGTTGGTGAGCCAAATGGTCGGCTAAAATACTCCCTTTGATTGCCTTCTGAGTGTGATACTCAATGTCATATTTGGATAACAACATCTGCCAACGGGCTATTCTTCCAGATAAGGCGGGCTTCTCAAAGATATACTTAATCGGATCCATTTTGGAGATCAACCAAGTGGTGTGTGTTGTACCCCAAAATTTGCCCTCCCATATTCTTCAAGATTTGCAAAGAGCATGGTTCTAAATCTCCCAAGGGTTGCACAGTCCAATGGCCTCCTAACAGTCAAAAATTAGGGTTTTGGTTATGTCAAAGAAATTGAAGTTTACAAGGGTCCAAACAAGTCCCATATGCGTATAAACATTGTCAAGCATCCTTATACCAAGTTTCAAGACTTACAGCACAAAATTGCACAGTCAAAAACCCTAATTGCTCAACAGTCAACTGCAGGGGCAAAATGGTCATTTGACAGTCAAAAGTTCAAATTTTTGGTCAACATCTTATTTTTAAGCCACAAACATCATTTGATCAATTCTTGATCATGATTCTCAAGGCATGGCTCAAAAAGTCTCAAGATGCAAAAGTTTCTATTTTTGGACAGTTGGAAAAGTCAACTGTAACTTGACCAAGGCATAACTTCCACATGGTTTATCAGAAAAATTCCATCCAAAGCTTATTTTTAAGAGAATGACATTTTCTACAACTCCTCTTCACACTTCAAGTCTAAGAAATGCTCTCACAAAAAGTTATCAATCTCAACATTATAGGTCATTTTCAAAAGTCAACAAAAAGGGACTTTAAGTCAAAGACCATAACTTGAGATTGGTAAATCTAAATGACATGGGACCAAAGGCATTGGTTAGAGGACTTCAAGACCTTTCCAAAATGTCCAAGAACATGATCAAAGCTTAAAAATTGAGCAAGATATGCCTTGTGGAAGTTGGGAAATTTTTGGGAATTTTGAAAAGTCAACTTTGCTTCAAATACCTCAAAATTGCTAATGGGCCTCAATTTCTTCCAAGAATCATCATCCAAAAGCTATGCACGACCCATTGACCCAAAGGGGAGTTATTTCATCATTTTTTTATTATTTATTTGAATTCTTATCACCATTAATTCATTTAATTAAAATAAAATATGACAAAAATAGCAAAGCATGTGTTTTAAATCTTTTTGCAGCATATTCTCTCATTTACTCACTCAAGATTTCGTGCACACCCCAAAAAGGCAAGAATCTCCATTGATTGGCATAAGAATGGTATGAAAAGGATTGAAAAAGATTCATGAAAAATCAAATATTGAAACATTGATTGCAAAGGTTTATGGACTTGGATTTCTACCCTAATTCATTCCATATACATACACAAAGCTAAACCTAATCGAGAGGACTAAGAAGCTGCGCTCAGAATCAAGAACACAAACTCACTTTTTTCTTAGAAACTTCAAATCCGTTTTCATAGTTTCAAGGAATTTCAAGGCGTGGAAAGTATCTCAAAAGCTTGCTGGGACTTCTCTGAACATAATCCAATACTTTTCCACTCTCCATACGTCCAGAAACGGTAGAACGCCATAGCCCTGTTCATGGAAATTTTCATAATCGCATCTTGATTTATACGCATGTTTCATGTCTTTTAATTGTCGTTTTACGCTAACATGATGTTTCTGAAGCTAACAGCACCGTTCAATTGAAGAATGGTCGTCTAAATAAGAAGTTACCATGAACACGCATTAGGGTTTCAAAGCTCTGAATTTGGGGTTTCTTTCATCTGGTAAAATCAGACCATGAGACTAGGACCATTGAATTCGTAACATTCCAACGAATCTAAAACACTCATCATGCTCAATTTATATTACGTGATGCTCTATTCGCTATTTTTATAGATATCATTTAGTGGGGGTTTAAAACCCCCGCTATCTAATGCGTTTTGTTACAGGAAAACGAAGAAGAAGATTGGGTGTCCTCACGTGATTGGGTCATTCATAATTCTGGCGCGTCTTTTGTTGTGTACCACTAATCATTGCTTTACGTTATATTGTTTATTTTTCATTATATATTCCAAACGCGCTGAATGGTGTAGTGGTTGAAAGCAATAGTGGTGAACATTGGGACCTGGGTTCGATCCCCAGGTCCCCCATATTTCCCTATATTTTTCTTTGTAACATGTTCAGGTACCTTGGCCCTTCAATGATCTACCATGCACCCTACGCTCAAGCTGACCACGTGTCCAACAACACCAATCCAAGGGCCAGCATAGGAGGACTACCATACGCATTGGTCAACAGATCCACACGCATCTTTGAAAAGTCAAAAAAGGCCAAGAATCAGTGGGCCTATTTTCTTTCTACAAACCTCCACAATGGGGTCAGAACCCCCCTTTTGTTAGTATCTCTATCTCTTTTCTTTTTTTCTCTTTTTATTATTTGTTTCAATTTAATTGTTTTTTTCTTTTAATTCAACAAAAAATAATTTTTACCATACAAAATACAAAAAAAATCAGAAAGTCAAAAAATAAAAATATATTTTATTATTTAATTCACTAATGTTTTATTTTGTAAATAAATTTAATAATTAACTTAGTTTTAATTTTAGGTTTAATTTTAATGCTTTCTTAATAAACTAAAAAGATGTAGAAATTAGGGTTTTTATACTTTTATTCTTTTTTTTTCCTTTTTCATCATATTTAATTATTAATCATTTTTGTAAATAAATATGCCATTTAATTAATTAGGGTTAAATTAGGTTACAACTTAAACATTTTTTAATAAATTAAAAACAATTTAGAACTAGGGTTTTAATTGACTTTTAATTCCCATTAATTTTCTCATTAAATTCCATAAACACAAAAACTCCAAAAAAATAAGTTCTTTCTTTTATTTAATTAATTTTATAATTTCGATTAAATCTCTTCAAAGGGTCCAACGCCCTCGCATGCTCGATCTTTATTTCCTTTCGCACATTTGCTTTTATTTCCTTTTTTTAAATTTCATGTAATTGCCCCAAAGCTTTGTAATAGATAATTAGGATGTTCACTTTCCGCATTTTATTTATTTCAAATCGGGTCTTGGTTTAATTTGGCGATGTAGACCCGCGCCTTTGTAATAGCGTAGGACTTTTATCTTCCCGCACCTTTTAAACTGCTAATAATTTGCATGAAAGAATGAATGGCCAAAAATAAAAATCAAAGCGTAGCTCACTCAATGCATGACAAGATAAACATAATTGAAAATGACACACAATTCACACACCACCCCTAGGGTACGTCTCACTGTTGCCTTGCCCCTTGAAAAGTGGTCGTCGAGTAGAGGATGTTTTAGTAAGTCCTCATGTCCATGAACATGGCATGAGGGTAGCTTCTAAGGTGTCTTCCTATTGCTCTGGTGACCACACTGTCCCTAATCCTCGAATTGACCCGAACACCTCCAACGGTGGTGCTACCAATCTCTCAATGGTGGGATGGCACTACCTTAAGGACATTTACACAGACTAATTCCTTAGGGTAGGTAGATGACTCGTAGATACTTGCTCTAATTCAAAACAAATCAAAAAAAAAAACTTCTTTTCACACCGACACCTTTCAAAAAGCTTTCAAAAACAACTTTTCAAACACTCTTGAGGACTGATACAAGAGTCGAACTGAAATTTTAAACGAAACTTTTTCAAACCCACTCACCTTGAAAAGCAAACAAACATTTTGAAAACACAAATGAGCAAGTATCTAAGAGCCCATGGATAACCATGGATAGAAAGGGTGCTAACACCTTCCCTTTCTATAAATCTACCTCCCGAACCGAGAACTAATCTCAAAAGGAATTTTTCTGTGCTTTTGTCCTTTCCATTTGGAGAAAATAAAAGACGGTGGCGACTCTTGCTTCCGCAACATTTCGCGAACCAGCGTTAAACAGTCAGTTCCAGATCCACCGATCACAGTGTGGTTAATCATATACTGGTGCAGATGACGAGCAGCCCAAGCTAAAGCACAACAGGTTTTCTCAAGCAACGAGTATCGAGACTCACAGTCTGTGAATTTCTTACTCAGATAATATACAGCATGTTCCTTTCTTCCAGTCTCGTCTTGTTGACCAAGCACACATCCCATGGAATCTTCCAATATAGTCAGGTACATAATCAAAGGTCTTCCTTCCACCGGAGGAATCAAAATGGGAGGTTCAAGCAAATATTCTTTGATGCTATCAAAAGCTCTCTGACAATCTTCTATCCACACACATCCTTGGTTCTTTCGGAGAAGCTTGAAAATCGGCCCACAGGTAGCAGTCATATGAGATATAAATCTAGAAATATAGTTCAGTCTCCCAAGGAATCCTCTTACCTGCTTTTTCGTCTTGGGTGCGGGAATTTCCCGAATAGCTTTGACTTTATCAGGATCTACCTCAATACCTTTCTGACTGACAATGAAACCCAGAAGTCTTCCAGAACGAACACCAAAAGTGCACTTGTTGGGATTCAGATGGAGTTTATACTTTCTCAAACGCTGGAATAACTTCAATAAATGCTCCAAATGATCTTCTTCAGTTTGTGATTTGGCAATCATGTCATCTACATACACTTCTATCTCTTTATGCATCATATCATGGAACAACGCAGTCATGGCCCTTTGGTATGTTGCACCAGCATTCCTCAAACCAAACGGCATAACCCGATAACAAAAGGTTCCCCAAGGTGTAATGAAAGCTGTCTTCTCCATATCTTCTGGTGCCATCCTGATTTGATTGTAACCAGAGAAACCATCCATGAAAGAAAAGACTTTGAACTTGGCGGTACTGTCGACCAATACGTCAATGTGCGGTAATGGGAAGTCATCCTTTGGGCTAGCTCTATTCAGATCTCTATAGTCTATGCACATTCGAACTTTGCCATCTTTCTTAGCAACAGGCACTATATTGGCTAACCATTGAGGATAGACCGATGTAACAAGGAAACCTGCATTAATCTGTTTCTGAACTTCTTCTTTGATCTTGTCAGCCATATCGGGACGAGTCCTTCTCAACTTCTGCTTAATCGGCGGACATTCAGGTCTCAACAGTAAACGATGCTCCACAATATCATTATCCAAACCTGGCATATCTTGGTAGGACCAAGCAAACACATCAACATACTCTTTGAGAAGCTCCAACATTTTCTTTTTGACTTCTGGGATAAGCAATGCTCCGACCTTGACTTCCTTTCTATCCTCTTCATCACCCAAATTGATTAACTCTACAGGTTCTTCAAACGGTTGAATAATCTTTTCATCGTGCTCAAGCAAACGAGAAATTTCATCAGGAATCTCTTCACTATCCTCTTCTTCGGCTATGAACACAGGGAATTCAAAGTTGGGAGAGGGCATAGGATCATTGTTTTCAATGGTTAAGTCATGGATTAATCTGCACATATGATTATGCTTTATTTTAGAAATCGATTTGTACAAATAAAACAAAAAGTTATTATATTTTCCTATTACTACCAATTAATTTCCATTACTATTTCCCAGAAAAAGTGAAAAATAAAACAGTAGTGGACAAAATAACATTTTTATTCATTGAAGGGAAATACTTGAAACAAAGAGCCCAAACATTTCTCTTTTGCCTTGGGCAGAGCAAAAGGATTTATTTCCATCACAGCCCGACACAAATACTTTTCGCCTTGGGCAGAGAGAAAGTTTTTCAAAACATAAAACAAAACATTACTCAGAAATATGCATCACAACAGGAATATCGACAGCAATCCAGTTCTGGCAAGCCACTCCATGCGTCACAAAATCGGGTAAATCCTCTTCAGAATCGTCTCCTATTACAGCATCAACTTCAGGAGGAGTCGGATGGATAAAACCTGCGCTTCGGAAAACCTCTTGAATCGGACGAGTAACCACTTCCTGCTTGACTCTTGCAGACACGGGATGAAAACCAAGACCTTCTCCAGACTTGTTCTCGGGAAAAGTCAACACCTAGCCCCAACCTTCAGCCGAACCACTTTCAACCACTCGTCGCGCATCCTCAAAAGAAGAAATAGACGTCCCTTGCTTCTTCACTTCATTAGCAACAGATAGAGTTTAGAATTGGGTTCCAACATCCTCATCAACATCAATAAAAGAGAAAGATGACAAATGGCTTACCACCATAGCCTGTTCTCCACCAATCATCACCAGCTTTCCGTGCCTTACAAACTTCAATCTCTGATGGAGCGTGGAAGTGACTGCCCCTGCATCATGGATCCATGGACGACCCAATAAGCAACTGTAGGCGGCACGAATATCCATTACTTGAAAGGTGATCTGAAAAGTATGAGGACCAATTACTATAGGAAGATCCACTTCACCAATAACAGTCTTCCTAGAACCATCAAACGCTTTGACAATCACTCCACTGGGTCTCATAGGAGCACCTTGATATGAGAGTCGAGACAATGTAGTCTTGGGCATTACATTTAACGACGAACATGTATCTACCAACACACTTGATAAAGTATCATTTCCGCAACTTATTGAGATATGCAAAGCCATATTATGGTTCCTTCCCTCCTCCGGAAGCTCTTCATCACTGAAACCAAGATTGTTACACAAAGTAATATTTCCCACAATTCCATCAAATTGATCAACCGTCACATCATGATCCACGAACGCCTAGTCCAAGACCTTCATCAAAGCTTCTCTATGGGCACCAGAATCTCTCAGTAAAGCAAGCAAAGAAATCTTGGAGGGAGTTTGCAATAGTTGGTCCACAATCTTATATTCACTTCTCTTGATAAGCTTCAGAATCTCATCATCCTCAGGACGTGGGATAGGTTCACTGGATCGGCCTATCTCAACCCTTGGTTCAACATTTCTCGCTGGAATTTCTGCCGGTAGGGGCCTCCTGACTTGAACTTCTGGTCTCTTCAAAGGTACTGCTGCAAAAACACGTCCACTTCTCGTAACTCTACTCATATCAGCAATGTTAACAAAAGACGGCCTGGTTGGTATAGGGACTTCTACCCCATTCTCAATCATTGTGGCATTATACTTATACGGTAAGACTTGGTCTGAGTTGTAAGGCACAGGACCAGGTGGGTAAATGACCAAAGGAGCAACAGGTGCAGTATGACTGTCGTAAACGATCTCTACTGATTCAGGCAAATTAAATTGTGGTATTATAACATTCACTTCATCCTCCGGATCTCTGTCATATGTAATAGTGATAACTCTCTGGTCTAACAACTTTTGAATATCCTCCTTCACAATAGGGCAATCAACCTCTCTCGAACAAAATTCACAAACATCATAATCATGCTGATGCCTAACAAAGGCAAGTCTTCTCAAACTCTGATGTAACCTGATCAACGACTCTCTTATGTGTTCAACTTGAAAAACTCGAAACTTTCCCGGACAACCTTCCACCATATTCACTGAAGCTGCCCCATGTCGAGGCAAAGGATTATCTCTAACATTTGGGTTAACATCCTTAAAAGACAAGATACCATTCTTAATCAACCTCTGCACGTCCGCCTTCAAAGAAAAACAATTTTCAAGGTTGTGCCCCGGCGACCCTTGATGATATTCACAAAACTGATCCGCCTTGTACCACGGAGTAGTACTATTCGGTGCGACAGGAGGAGGCTTCGTCGTTATGAGATTCTTTCTGATAAGAGCAGGGAACAATTCAGTATAAGTCGTAGGAATGGCATCGAACTGCGGTTTTCTAGGTGAACGATTCTGGTTGTTGAATGGATAAGCCTGTTGTCGAGGCTGCTGCTGAAATGGCCGTTGTTGAGTTGGTGGGGTTTGATGAGCTAGGGTCATCAAAGCTGGGCGGACAGCCGGAGTGACTGCCGCAACGTGTGAGTAACCTCTCCTCGGTCTCCCTGGGAACAATGCACTGACATCCTATTCTTTTCTTTTCGGGAAAACACTTCCAAACTTCTTAGTACTGCTAGATGGACTTCCTTCTTTAACCAAACGCCCTTCACGAATCCCTTCCTCTAACCGCATGTCCATGCTTACCATTTCGGTGAAGTCACTGGGTGCGCTGGCAATCATTCTCTCATAGTAAAAGGAACCTAAAGTCTTCAAGAATATCTTCGTCATCTCTTTCTCCTCAAGAGGAGGATAGATTTGAGCAGCAATTTCACGCCACCTCTGGGCGTATTCCTTAAAAGATTCTCTGTCTCTCTGCGACATCGCCCGGAGTTGATCCCTGTCCGGTGCCATGTCAACGTTATACTTATACTGGTGAACAAAGGCTTCGCTAAGATCGTTGAAGTTGTGGATCCAAACGCTGTCTAAACCCATATACCACTTTAGAGAAGCACCCGTCAAACTGTCTTGAAAATAGTGAATCAACAAGTCATGATCATCGGAATACGTAGACATCTTTCTCACGTACATAGTCAAATGACTTCGAGGACACGAATCACCCTTATATCTTTCAAAGTCTGGCACTTTGAATTTTGCTGGAATCTTGACATTCGGAACTAAACAAAGGTCATGAGTGTTCTTCCCAAACAAATCTTCCCCTTTAACGCTCTGAGCTCCCTCTGCATTTCTTGGAATTGGTCTTGAAATTCTTCCATTCTATCAAAAAGACCCAAACTTTCAGCAGGCTCGGCAGGATAAGTAGGTTCATTCAAATATGGCACAGAGTGAATCACAGGAGCGACAGTTGTCATTACCGGTTGCGGAAAAGGTGTTACAGACGGGATTACCAGCGGCATGGCAGTTGTCTCTGGTTGAGGAAGAGACAAAGCAGGTTGAAACAAAGGTTGTACGACAGGCTGATACCCCTCTGGGACAAAGTTGTAAGGCATTCCCCACGGAAAACCCTTTGGCATCTGATGTTGAAGCGGAGAGCTGATCTGAGTCACAGATGTTGGAACAGTGACAATCTCGGAAACCACAGTAGTTGAAGTCTGAATCTCAGCAGCTGTAGTCGATGGCTGATTCTGAGCAGCCATCAAACTTTCCACTAGCGCAGTTAACTTTTCCATACCGACACGAAGGGTAGCGACCTCCTCACGAAGCTCATGGTATTCCTGTTCCAGATCTTCCATCTTCCTCTGTCGACTGGCTCGAGTATCGTATCGATGAGACAGCTTGACAACTTCTCGGAGTGGAAAAAGAAACAAAGATAAGACTCTAGAAAACCTGTGAAGTGAAATGTTGAATGATGCATGATATGTGATGCAAATGATGATTCATTTTAGTAGTTTTTCAAGGAACTTCGATAATTTTGCACACATCAATGGTAAAGGAATTTGGAACAACAAAAACTCAATCCATTAATCAAAAGCGGTAAATTACAACTTACAACTTGGAACAATAAACCAATAAATTACACTTCGGGATAACAATCCAATAATAAAGCAGTAAACTACAACTTTGGAACATGAAGCCCATAATAAAGCAATAAATTACAACTTTGGAACATGAAGTCCATAATAAAGCAATAAATTACAACTTTGGAACATGAAGTCCATAATAAAAGCAGTAAATTACAACTTTGGAACATGAAGTCCATAATAAAAGCAGTAAATTACAACTTTGGAACATGAAGCCCTTTTACAAAGTTTTACAAAATGACATCAGCAAAATAAAACTAAAAGCTAAAGATCACTCGGAATCACCAGATGAAGGACCAAATTCCAACTATAACCGGAGCTTCCTGATCTTCTCTTCATAAAAGTCTTCCATCGCTTCCTTCTCAGCTACCAGTCGATCAATGATTTCCTTTTGCGGATTAGGAACAAGAGCAACGCTTACCGAACCTTCCTTCTTTATCTTTCTTTCACTAGCATACTTCTTCAGTAAAGCATCCTTTTGACGAAGCTTCTCATCATGATCAACGAACCAGCCGTCTTGAATAAATAGCAAATCCTCCTTTTCCTTTAGTTGTCGAGTCAGGACCCGATTCTCATATTCAGACATATTATACTTTTCTTTCCAAGCATCTCTCTCGGACTTCATCCTAGCCAGATTTCCTTGGTATTCTCCCATATTCTCGATAGGGATATCAACAGATGATGATGCAACAGTAGGGAATAAAGGTTTCTCAGGTTTATAGGGCATCTTGAGAGCACAAGCCCTAGCACGGACCCATTGTAGATAAGGCTCCAAAGAAACGGCACCTCTATGTCCTAACATGTCTCTCCCTTTCCTATGGATGTGGCGCCAAGCTCCTTCAATCTCCCTCTTAGCTGCCTGGTGATCTTGTCCTTCTTATAGAAAGAAACCACTCACATGGATGTTGTTCGGCTTGTCCCTCATCGGGTATCCAAACTGACGGCGCGCGAGAACAGGGTTATAGTTAATTCCACCTTTCGTACCAAGAAGAGGCACGTTAGAAAAAGCACCACAACTATCGATGATCTTCACGTCATAGTAAACTCGATTATACCAATCAATGTCGAAATGAGTGAGAGCCATAATCTTTGGCGCCCATCGTGGCTCCTTCTCGAGATTCCAGAAAACTTCAGACCCAGGTAGATGAGAAACATACCACTGATACAACAACGGTGCACAACAAATAATCATCCCTCCTTGATAAGAGTTTCGAAGATGGATGGAGTAGTAGGTATCTCCTAGCAGCGTAGGGACCTGATTTCCAATCAAGAAAATTCTGATGGCGTTGATATCCACAAACTTATCAACGTTAGGGAACAAGAATAGACCATAAGCGAGTAAAGCAAAGACGTCTTCAAAGGCAATAATATCTTTTATCTCAGCGAAATGACGAGCTTTCCTCAACAAAAACTGCGCAGACAAACCTCAGATTCCCCCTTTTGTAGTCATGTTCTCCTCTATCTCTGACTTCTTCAAGTGGGTTATGGTCGCTATTTCGTGAGATTTGGGCTCCTCTTCTAATCCAGAAAAAGGAACACAGTCGGTGATCGGCAAACCAAGTATGTAGGAGTACTCTTCTAAGGTGGGCATTAACTGGTAATCCGGAAAGGTGAAACATCGGTACAAAGGATCATAGAATTGGACCAACGTATTGAGGATGCCTTCCTTCATCTTGCGCTTCATGAGAGGTATAATGGACCCATACTTTTTTCTGAAAATTCGTCGGGTTCTTGATCTCAGGAATCAAACTCTTCAGTTCTTCAATCTCGGGCTCCTTAAAACTAAAACTTCGAGTGTTTCTCCTTCCAAATTCCATAATACCTGAGGTGTCTGCAAAAATCATTCCTAAGTTCCTTTGAAAAACAAGTTTTTTTTACAAAAAATGTGGATGGATGCATGAATGAATGATAATGCAACAGTTACACACAAGTTCACAAACATGGGGTTCAAAGGTTCAACGTTCGAGCATGGAGTCAAGGGTAAAGCCCCCCCAAAGGTATGTACTAATGGTTCAATCACACCTGTAAGACAAGGTTCTAAAAGTTCCTAGAGTCTACATTCCTCCTTCGGATATTACCAACGTCTTGATTACTCAATAATTAGCAATATTCTCAAGAGAAACTCATCCGAGCGTAGCATCGCGTAACAACTACTTCCGAATTACTCTGTTATAGTCTCCGCGCTACACCTAAAAAGGCCAAGATGGGTTAGGGTTCTACGGTTCTCAATTTCTCTGGCTCCTAGGTCGAAAATAATAATGTCTTCCCGATTACTCGGTAAACAAATATTAAGTTCAAGAGGGCCTTCCATTGAGTGGGGGATCTCATGCCTCCTTCTTCGGGATTACTCCCTCAAAGTTAACATGACTGTACCGCCCGTCCTATTCCTTAAGTGTAACTTAATCTGGGTATAGGATTCGTCCTTTACAAAAAAACCCAAACAACCCCAATTTAAACACATAATCAAACAAATCAAATAATAATAAAACAGATAAGACAAATTAGGCTTAACCCACTTAGGGATGGACCAGCAAGAGGTCAATCTGTCCCCAGCAGAGTCGCCAATTCTGTAGCAATAAAAAATGTAGCGGGGTAAATTGGAGATCGAACTATTAATTAATTCGTCTCACAAAAGCAAGAGTCTCCACCGCGCTTTATTATTTCCAAGGGAAAAGGGAAAAGAGCGAAATAAAACCCTAAATATGCAATGTAAATAATACTTTTTAAAAGAAATGAAAATACAAGGCGTTTTTGAAAAGAGATCTATGGTTCGGGGGTTGGTTATACAGTGGGAAGGTATTAGCACCCAATGTATCTATAGTACTCTATAGGAACCTTTTGAAATATCTGTTTTATTAAAATTGATCGTTTGATTAAAAAATAAATTGTTTTGGCCGAAAAGGGGTACGGACGAGTTTTTGAAGATACGACGACCTAATGTCGAAGTTTTTGCTTAAAAGGTATGAGTTTTGAAAAGATTGAATATTTGGGGAAAAATTATCCTAAGTTTTAATGAAATGAAGATGCTCGCGCGATTGGACTTGAGGACATGAAGTCAACCAGTTTAATCATTTTTTCCCTTGGATTTAGACGTAAACGAAATAAACAAGTACGATGAAATAATTAAACAGAAAATTATGCGGATAATGATTAAATAGCAACAATTAAATAATAGACTAAATGGTGTGAACATGCATTTTTGTATTTTTGTTTAATACTAATTAAAGCGAAGGAATTAATTAAAGAAAGTAACATGTTTTAATTCTTAAATTCTATTTTTTCTATATTTTTGTATTTTTATTTAATACTAATTAAAGAAAATGTTTTTTAGGTTTTTTATTTCTATGTGTTTCTCTTTTTATATGTTTTTTTTTAATATTAATATAAAATATTATTTTAAGAATTGTTAAATAATTAAACTGAATTAAAACTTAGAAGGTACTAACTTAGGTCTAATTAAAAAAGGGATACTAAAATTACCAAATTAAATCCTAAAAGTTAAACTAATAAAATTGGTCAATTATTAAAATTGTTTAATTAAATTACAACCTCTATTTTATTAAGCTCACTAATTAATTAAACTAATAATATTCTTAAAAAAACTAATAGAAAGTAAAAATAGAAGGAGTGGTGTATTAGAAATAAAAGGGTTGAATAAACAAATGTTGCATGGGCTAAAAGGTCTCAAAGGGGGGCCTAATCAGAAACAGAAAAGGGGGTGTTTTAAGCAGTTTCGTTGGGCTTAGGCAGGGAAAACGAGTTGAGTCCATTTACATTTCATAATTTGTTTTCTTAGGGTTAAACAAATGTCTTGGTTTAGAGAAAAAGGATTAGGGTTTTAACAGGGGCGCCGCTTCGTTCATCGTTCGTCTTCGTCTTCTTCGCGTGATTCATCTTCTTCGTTCGCTTCTGAAATCTCTCCTCTGTTCATGGCCACCGGTATCCTCCACCTTCCTCTTCCCTCCAACGAAAGCTATGGCGATCGACGGATTCACGGTACAATCGTTTCCTAATTCGTTTAGGGTTTTGTTACAATTTACATGTTATGATTTTTATATCCATTGATTCTGACTTTGTTTTATTATGTTATTTGAGGGATTTTGAGAGAAAGAGAAAGAGAAAAGTTACCCTTGGAGACGAAGGAGGAAGGTTTGGTGATGAGCTAGGAGGCCAAGGCGAAGGGAAGGCAGTGACGCTGTGAGCTTTACTTTTGCCTACTTGGTAACCTGGTTTGTCTTCTTTATTGCTTAAGTTTGATGATGACTTGAAAACCGTTTATGCAATATCTTTTCTTCCTCTTCTGTTGGCCTGGGCTTTGCCTACCTCTCTCTGACTGTATACCTTGTGATGCCTTTTTCTTCTTCTCCTTTTAATCGCTTCTGTATGTTGGGTTTGGTTGTCTTGATGATTTTTGATGATGATATGCTGGAAATGCTTCTGAATACATTTAATTTTCTCTCTTCTTCTTTTCTGGTCGCCTTGTGTTAGTATCCCAATGATGAGAAATTATGAGGGTTTTGTGTTGCCTTGTACATTGCCTTCGTTTGGATGCTTTTGTTGGCGTTTGCTTTTTGTGGCCTTGAGTTTGAATCAGGTGAGGCCTGGACTATTACAGGTTTTAGGCCTGAGGGTTAGGCTGGTATGTTTAAGTGAATTTGCTGGTTTTGGTAAGGCCTGAACAGGTTTGGTGATGATTGAGGTTTCAAGGCTTAAGGCTTTGAAATGGTTTTGCAGGTTGTGTTTGACATGGTTTACAGGTTTGATGGTGTTTATGCTGGTTTGACTCAGGTTTGGCCTTTGAACTAGTTTTGCTATGTGGTTCTGGTTTTTTGGTTGGACAGTAGGTGGAAGGTTTGGTCCTTTAGACCATGGTTTTTGGTTTTAAGGCTTAAGCTGGACAGTTTTGTGCTTTTCTGGTTTTGCTTTGAGACTTTAAGAAATGACTTTGTATCTTTTGACAGTTTTTGGGTTTTGAAGGCTTGAAGATAGGTTTTTTGATATCTCTTTCTTTTGAAGGGTTTTGTTATGTTATAACAGTTGGTCTTGAGGCTTATGTACAGGTTCTGTATACTTTTAATATTTTTCTTGGCCTCTGCACATTACTGCTTCATACGGTTTGTCTCTATTCCTATTTCATGCTTTCTATTTTTCTTACTGCATTGCTGATGTTTCTGTTTTGTAACTCTTTCTGCCTAAGCCAAAACCTGTAAAACCACACTTTCTTCTCTCTTCTCTCTCTTAAGTACATTTGACATTAAAATGATATGTACTTTACCTGTTCTGAAAAAGTAAAATGCTGGAAAATGATGAAAAAAGAAAATATTTTTTGCTTGCATATTGGTTTAAACTGCATGCTTTCTCTTTGTCTACTGCACGGAGCCTTTGATTTTTGGCCTCTTCCTATATTGTTGGATAGTTTATGTTGCATGCTTGTGTTGAAAATGCATATGCTGTTTGTATTATGCTTTTGAAATATGCATGGGATTTGAAACATGCAGTTGGCTTTTGAAAATATGCAATTGATTTTTAATTATGCAGTTTATTTTGAAAAATGCAATTTTTGACAAGAGTGAATTTGTGCATATTTTTAATTTGTGCATTCATTTTTATCAAATAAAATTCATCCCTTTTTGTGAACCGGGAGAAATCCCGTGATTTGCAAAAAGGGTAAAACTGATTCCAGCCGTTTGCTTTTAATGATGAACACTAAAATTAATTTTTTACTTTTAATTATCTATTTATTTCTGACTTTTTCTTTAATTCTTTTGCAGGTAAAAATCAAATGATCATCAAAGAAGTATTGGATAGAAGATGAAGATTTAGAACTTAGGAAAAAATTAGGATAGCTTTTATTTCATTTTAAACATTGTAAAAATTATCGTTGTAAATACGTTGTAAATAAATACGGTATTTAAACAACAATTGTAACAATTAGAATAAAATGAATAAAATTCTATTATTTTCCAGTTAATTATTTTCTTCTTTCCAATTATTTATTTTATCATTTATAATTCTTTAAATTATATAATAACTGAAAATCAAATTCCAATTATTTAAATTTAGAATGATAAATAATTAAACAAACATCATTGACCAATTAACTTCTCTTCAATTAATTATTTCATTATTTATAATTCTTCTAAATTATAATAACTGAAAATAAAATTTCAATTATTTAAACCTAGAACAATAAATAATTAAATAACATCGTTTGATCAATTAATAACCTTCTTTTCAAATATTTATTTTATTATTTATAAATCTTTAAATTATATAATAACTGAAAAGAAAATTCCAATTATTTAAATTTAAGATAATAAATAATTAATAAACATTGTCTGATCAATTAATATACCTATTTTCAAATATTTACTTTATTATTTATAAATCTTTAAATTATATAATAACTGAAAATAAATTCCAATTATTTAAATTTAAGATAATAAATAATTAATAAACATTGTTTTAACATTGATCGATTAATCAATTTAGCGTTCAAAAAATAAACAGCTCTCGACTTGAAAAAAGTTATGAATTTTAAATCTGCTTTGAAAATTGATAAAATATGTCAAAACACTTGCAATGCAATGATGCAGATGGAAGATGGTATCTTAGGTCAAAATTTGGGGTACAATAGCTGCCCCTATTTAAGTTTCTTCTATCCGGAGATATGAAGATTAAAATCTTCGTTTCGACGAGATTGAAGGTACTTAAATACATAATACGCAAATTTTTGCCCTAAGATACCGCCATTACTTTTGATATGAATGCAGTGATTGAATTCACAGAGAAAGATATTGTATGAAACAAGACAATGCTGGAGGAATCAAACACCAACAAAACACAGAGACGTGGATTATACACTACTGGGGAAACGAGCCATCGACTTCAAATGACAGACTCTTGACGGCGAATAAAATTGAGGGAATACGACCTCTGACCCTAACAAAGAAGGCATCTTGCATAGGCCATAAAACAGATTATTGACCCAAGAATAACAATGAGTTCACGACTCAAGATGAACGATAGACAAAAAGTATCAATTTTGCTGATGATGGATTACCGACTTCTGAAGGTAAAGATTCACAACAAACTTCTCTGCGAGATTTCTGGAGATATACTCATTAATGCTGAGATAATAAGAAGATTGTGGATACGCAAGTTGCCCCAAATAAAGAAGCTGCCACTTGCCGTCTTCCCAAAAATATTATGACATACAAGCTGCTCAAATAAAGAGGCTGCCACTTGCTGTCATCCAGGGATGTCAATAACATACAAGCTGCTCAAATAAAGAAGCCGCCACTTACTTCTTTCCAAAGAAAATACCAATAACATACAAGCTGCTCAAATAAAGAAGCCGCCGCTTGCTGTCTTCTAAAAATACTATGCTAATCACATACAAGCTGCTCAAATAAAGAAGCTGCCCTAGTTGTTCGACTACATTGTAGTCGCTTCTCTTTATAATTTTCAGAATTTCTTCCATCTCCTTTTGGGAGGCCTCTAGGATAGATACTGATTTCTCCTTCATCCGGACGGGCTCAACCAAAATTCCTTTGCCCCGAGTCTTGGTCGACTCGGTGGTATAGGTGTCAGTAGGGGTAACCATAGGGACGGTAGTAGTAGTGTCAATAGAAATAAAAGCAGGGATGATTACAGGACCGGTAACCGTTTTTGGAGGATAAATCTCTGGGGAGAATACTCTTTCACTTCGGGTTATTTTGCTGGTTCCCGCAATGTTGCCGATGTTGGGGTCAGCCTTCTCAAAAATCGAGTCTTCATCAGCCAGCCAATCCTGCTTGACGTCGGGATAGTAGACGTGGCCCCCATAGTTCAATGGGACAATTTTATATGAGGCGTATGGGATCGGCCCTGGCATAGTAATTATCAGTGGAGTCACCTTAGGAACTGATGTAATCCTAACGGGTCTTTTGGTGGTGACCCTAGAAGGATTGGCGGAAATTGTTACTATTGAAACATCTTTGTAAGAAATGGTTGGAACGAGAGTCTTTTAAAACAAAATCTCTTTGTCATCCATTAGGCGCTGAACACCTACTTTCAGCAAATGACAACCAGTTGGTAGGGATAAACAGAGGTGACAGTCTTCGCCATAGCCTGGAAATAAACCAGCCTTCAACAGGTTCCTCTTGACAGTCAGGAGAAGAGTAACAAGTTCATCAACAATAGTAACAAACATATCATCTTCAACAATGTTAACATCACGGCCATGCTTAGGCATAGGAGCGGTGATAACATTTGGGATCTCGGGAGCATCAAATTCAATTTCTTTTTCCTCGAGAAGGTCTTGCACCTTGTTTTTCAAAGCCCAGCAGTTGTTCGTATCATGGCCTGGACTTTATGAATGGTAAGAACGGAGAGCATTAGGGTGGTAATGAGGAGATGCGGTGTTAGGATTCTTCAGGGCTTCCTTCAAAGTTACCAGATTAGATCTCAATAAATGTGGAAGGACTTGAGACAACGTCATATTTATCCGGGTAAATTGTCTTACTGGTCTTTCTGTTCTAGGTTGATTGTTCCTTTGTTGAGTAGGTGCAGGCTTAGGGATCATAATGGCCCCTACCGTTGGACGGGGCCAGTTCTATCTTGATTCCTTTGAGGATACATAGCACAAATATCTTTCTTCCTAATAAATGGTTTTCTCATAGCACTGAAGGATGCGTCCTTTTGGATCTTCCCACTCTTAATCCTAACTTCCACTCTTTCCCCGGTCTAGATTAATTCAGTGAAGCCTGCTGAGGAGCTTCCAATTAGATGATTGAAGAAAGGATCGGACAGGGTACCCAAAAACATGTCTATTAGTTCCCTTTCAGATAGGGGAGGCTGGACTCTTCCTGCTAAGTCCATCCATTTATAAGCGTAGTCTTTGAAACCTTCGCTTGAAACCATAGCCATACTTCGGAGTTGAGTACGAGTGGGAGCAAGGTCTGCATTGTATTGATAATGTTTATAAAAAGCAGCGGCCA
This sequence comes from Vicia faba, assembly GCA_948472305.1. NCBI lineage: Eukaryota > Viridiplantae > Streptophyta > Magnoliopsida > Fabales > Fabaceae > Vicia > Vicia faba. Next base: position 1,516,177,095 of record OX451739.1, read on the forward strand.
GGTCTTCCTAATTATGGATATTGGCCCTTTCCAGTTGATAGAACCAATCTAGCTGAGTCTCAGATAGACTATCCTGAAAAAAATGGACCCAAAAATCTATATCGACAGTGTGAGGCTGTATCTTCGTCACATAAGATCGGAGATGCATCTTGGGACTCGAAACCCAGTCGTACTTAGAAAACACTGGTGCCTTGAACTTTGGTGGAATAACAATCCCAGACACCAAACCCAACTCTTCAAAGTCCAGCCCGAGCACTTTCTAAATCTCTATTGCACTTAGGCGCTCTTCAAGATGTTTGTATTCGTCGTCAGCCGGAGGATACTGCTCTTCAGAGTAATATTCTTCTTCTTCCTCTTTAGATTCTGGATGGGCAGTCACTTCCTTGCCTTTCCCTTCTTGATTATCCTTTTCACCAGATGATGTTGCGAAGATAGGGTCCGTCTGGTTTGCCATGGGAACCTTCTTCCTAGATTGAAAACACCGGTTGATTTATTTGCTTTCTTCTTATTTTCTTTGATCAACAAAGTTTTCAAATCCTCTTGTCCTTTTGCCAAAGTCAAGAACATTTGTTGAAACTGAGCATTCTGCGCCTGGAGATCTTTTATCGTCTGTTCCATGTCCATCTTACTGAAATAAATAGTAGAAAGATGAGGAGACCTATTGTAAGAAACCTGTTTATATGATGATGAATGAAGATGCATATGCAATGATTTCAAGGAAATTAGAGACTTAAATTTGCTTCAGACAAAAAGGAACACACGTTATATTAACAAATCAAAGTTTGAGTACAACATGCCTCTTTGGGCTTACAAAGAAAATACATAAACTCTAAGATGAAAAAGTTGTACGCATCCTCTTTGGTGTGATGTAGGCGTTCAGACTCCGCTCCTCATGAAGTTGCTTGATGAGTTCCAGAACCTTCTTCTCGCTGGCATAGAATTGGGCCTCGAAAGTGTCTCGCTCCCCTTAAGCTGTATCCAATCCCTTTGCAAGTCTTCGAGAGAGGTGGGCATGTCAGGATGCAGGATAGTGTATGGGACATCTCCTTCCACAACAAGATCTAAGATAACCGGGATAATGGAGGGGTAAGGCATCATAAGACTTTGAGCACGAGCTCGTACCTATTTGAGATAAGGCTCAAGAGGGATGGAATTATTGTGCCCCAGTGTCTTTCTATCTACCTTGTTCAACATCCTCCATGCTCGGATAAACCTCTGGCAGTGACCTTGATCGTCATTCTCGTAGTCAAATACCAACGCTTGAATAAGCATCTCATGTAGACCATCCCTTCGGGCGTAACCAAATTGTCTTAAGGATAATAAGGGGTTGTAGGTGATACCTCCTCTAATGCCAAGTAAGGGGACATTATGGAATTCTCCACAACAGTCTACGATAGTAACACTCTCCACAGATCGGGAACACCAATGAATGTCTGAATGTTTGAGCGTGATCAACCTATGCGACCACCTTGAACCTTGCTCGTTCTTCAATACAGATTGGGGAAGATGCGAAATAAACCATCTTGCCAATAGAGGAGTACAACACATAGGGATACCTCTTTTCCTCATAGTGTGAGTGTGAAAAGAATGTAGGATGTCTCCTAACAAAGTAGGTACCGAGTTACGTGACATGAAGATTTTGACGGCGTTTACATCTATGAGTTGGTCAGTATTTGGAAACAAAACCATTCCATATATGAGGAGAGCCACAATTTCCTCAAAATCTTGCAAGTCCAAGGAGTTCCAATAGTTTTGAGCTTTCTCAAACAAGAACTTGGCTAAGAAACCTTTGACACCACTCCTTCTTTCCCAATTAGTTGTGACATCAGATGGTTGCAAGTGTAGGGCTTAAGCAATTTCTTCTGGTTTTGGATCTCTTTTCGTACTGTTGAAGGGTAGTTGATTGAGAATGGGAATCCTCAAGAGTTGGTAGAATTCTTCCAAAGTTGGCATAAGTTGATAATCGGGAAATGTGAAGCAATGGTGTAGAGGATCAAAGAACTGGAAGAGCACCTTCATCATATCCTCATCGGTGTTGGAGGTAACCAAGTTTAGGAGGCGACCATGTCTTTCGGAAAATGGAGAATTTCCAGGAACCCTTGATGCTAACTCTTTAAGTTGAGGAGGGATCCTTACAAGATTGACTTGAATGGTTTTCCTGCGAATAAAATCCATGTCCTACAAAATAGAACAAAGATAAATCTCAAAATTCTTGAAATGGTTAGTGAGTATGAGTATGATGTTATGATGTTTATGATGTCATGTACAAGTATATATATATATATACAAACAAAACAAACAAGTCCTTAGGTTTAGGCTTTCATGGAGTCTTATAGGTAAGTACCCTCTTGAACTTTAGTTGGCTCAAACCTATCCTAGCAATAGTAACAGGGTTCTAAGGGAGCTCAATATCTCTAGTTTATTTTCTCGGGCATTGTTTCAGAGCAAGCCTCTTTAATGGCGACCGAAATATCCCAAAAAACCAAATCTCAATGAGTGTAGTATTGAGTATCTACCAACTTCAGACTGCACCAAAGCCGGTCATCTCAATATGTCCTAATGGCCAAGTTGGTCAAGTAAAGGTTCTAGAAGTTAGTTAGTGCTTCATGACATCACTCAGTAACCCCGTATTCTCCTTGACTACTCAAGGGCTACTGATACCTAAAAATATGTCACACTAATGTAGCTATTGCTTAGACCATGTCGGTATACCCCACACAGTTTCCACAATGTATTGCTACTTACCTATAAGGTATCCCAAATCTGGGTAGAGGTTTCAAACCCAAACAAAGAACCAAAATGTAAATCATACAAGTCAAACAATGAAAGCAAATAAATGTGATATATCCCTAAGGTAATCCAACTTTTAAAATTATCCCCAACATAGTTGCCAATTCTGTAACGCGGTGGGAGAATTGACTTGGTTGTTTTGCGTTTGATCGTAAATGTTGCGGTTAGCAAGAGCCGCCACCGACTTTTCTTTTATCCAAAAGGAATGGTTGAAAAGAATAGGAAAGACCTTTGAGATATTTTCTTGAGTTTGGGGGGTAAATTATGAAAAGGGAAGGTGTTAGCACCCTTTCCATCCATGGCTTTCCATGGTCTCTTAGTTACTTGCTAGATCACTTGCTTTTGTTTGAAAATGTGCTTTGTGTGGTTTTTGAAAGTACTTTGAAAAGGCGCCATCGTTTAGGAAAACTTTGTAATGATTCTCGTTCGTAAGAATGTATGCAAAGTGTTGATCTTTTAAAAATGTTTTCAAGTTTGAAAGATGTTTTTGAAAGTGTTGGTGTTTGTTTTGAAAATAGCAAGGATTTTTTGGTTTTGAAATTGAGCAAGCAACTAGGAACAATCTACTTACTCAAAAGTATTTCATGTTTATTTCCTCTTTCCTTTGATATTGTTATCTTGCCATTGATTTGGTAAGTAACCCTATCTTTGGATGTAAAAGGGACGGACAAGGGTCATCGTATAGCCATGATTAGCAATGTTGTAAGATATCTTAGCATTTTCTTTAAGGGACTAAGATCATTTTTGAAAGGCAACTTTGATAGCGTCATTGAGGGACTATGATCTTATATTTTGTTTGTTTTTGCTAAGATACCTCACATGCATAATATGGTCATTTTGTAAGGCGACAAAGTGGATTTACCCTAAGGGTGTATGTGTGCAAGTGTATTGGTTTACATGCTTGATTTGTCTTGATTAGGGTTTTCTAAGCATTGGTTTTATCTTTCTATACAAACTCTAATTACTAGCATTTGTATATAAAGCATTAAATTGCGGAAAATAAAAATACTAAGCTATTATATCATTTAAGGGATGGGGTGTACAAATTTACAAGTGGGGAATTGCATGAAATTAAATCTAAATAATTATTACAACCATATTGAATATTGTACCAAAATGAAGATAAAAATGCAACAATGCAAAAATGGAAAAAAGAAATGATTTTTGTTTGGTTTTTATGAAAAGGTTTTTTGAACTAGTTAACTAAAATACAATAATTAACTAAAGATAAGAAAATTAAGATTAAGTTAGTAAAATAAATTAATTTAAAGAAAACAAGTTTTTAAGGGTTTTTGTTAAATTAATTAGTAAATAAAATTAATCAAATAAAAGTCCTAAGTTCTAAATTGATTTTAATTTATAAGAAAAATAATATAATATAATAATTAAACCTAAATATTAATTATTAAGAAAAAAAATTAATTTATTAAGAAATATTTTTGTTCTTTTGATTTTTTATATAAAAAAAAACAAAACAAAATAAATAAGTGTAAAAAATAATAAATAAAATATTTTTGGGTTTTTTATTACTAACAATAAAAAAAAATATTAATACTAATACTAATAATAATATAATAATGAATATAAAAATAAAAATAAAATAAAATGGGTCAGGATGTATGAAAGTGAAATAGGGGGTAATGTTAAGAAGAAAAAAAGAGTCAGGCCCATGGGGTGGAGGCTCAAGCGCTACCTAAAACAAAAAAAAAAAGAAAAATGACAGAAATGTGAAAAAATGCAAAAGGCAGCGCTGAGGTTCGAACCCACGACCTCTACCAATAACGCGCGTTGCCTTAACTCGGAGTGGCTGTACATCCGTTAACTTAAATGAAAGAATAAATACATACTGTAAAATGTCTCCATGACCTGTTGTTGTACCCCAATTTTTTCCCCTAAGATCCCTTCATCATACCATATTGTTTCAATCACCACAAAATCACATTAGGGATTTTGGTTCCTCTCCCTATCTTTAACCTTACTCTTTGAGGAGTCACCAAGCATCTTGACTTGTTTTCTTTGGTGATCATGGAAATTTGGCTTTGATTTTCTCTCTAAATTAACAAATACAATATTGGTTTGTCTTACTTGTTAATAATGTAGGTAAAGGCAATGAGGATTAGAAAGTTGTATCATGAGTTCATGAGTTTATTTCCATGCCCTAGTCAAAGCTTGAGAGATTCAAACCTCACCAATGAAGTTGTTTTGAAGTTGGTATGGAAGTAGTTTTAGTGGCCATGAGTCCTCATCCCCATCCTCAACAAATTCTATTCACAAAGGAAGAATATGGGCACAAAAAGTTTGTTCAAACATGGCAAAGTTCCACCAAGCTTTCTCTTGATCTAGAAGCTAGGGTTTTGGACTTCAGAGGGGCATATCTTGCTCATATTTTGATATTTTTGAGTGATTCCAAAAGCATTCTTCTCTTCAAAGAGTTACCAGCAAATCACTTCAAAAGTTCCAAAGAGTTTTCATGTGGAAGGAACTTAGTGAAGAAGAAAGATTACAAGTCACCCAAATGAATCCCTAATTTTCCATATGTGACTTCAAATGGTCATAACTTGGTCAATTTTTATCACCTTGGGTCCATTATTTTTACATGATGATCCTAAAGATGTGTACTTCATGCCTTCTTTTATGAGCAAAGTGAGAAAATGAATGGAAGTTGCCTTGAGAATGCAAAAGATTATAGGTCATTTCATGATTTTTGGCCAACTTCAACAAGTCATAACTTGCTCAATTTTTGGAGATTTTGATTGGTTAAAATTGAAAAAGGTCATTCAAGAGGTCTACTTCATTCCATCTTTTTTGATCAAGAGCAAATTCTAGGTGCAAGGCCATGTTTGGATGCAAGAGATTATAGGTCATTTTTTAAGAAGAATTTGAAAATTTCCAAGGAAAGTCAACTCTTTTTCTTCAACTTTGACTCCATGTAACTTTCAGCTCATGCATCCATTTGATTCCATTCTTTTTCCATTGCAAAGCTTGTTACCTCATCTTTCCAAAGCATCAATAATTTTGCCCTAAGACTCCTTGAGGTGGAAATTCCATTGGAATGAACTTGGTAACTTGAAACTGAAGTTTCACCATAAGTCAGAATTTGAAATCCATGTTTTGGCCTTTAAACATCAAATTAGCATGCGTTTTTTATCTAAACATGTTTAACCAAGCTTCCAAAGTGGATTAGAGCCTTGAAACGCAAGGATTTGATGAGTTTTGGTGCAATTCAGATCACACTTTGCTCGTGTATCAGGTTCGCACGATTTCCCTCCAATTTGCATCATTCCACACGCTTGAGCATTCCATTTGATTCCCTATAAATAGAGGGTCACCCCCATTCAATTTCCCAAGCTTAGATAGCCAGAATCACCCTGCCAAACTTGCTTCACAACTCAGAATTCAGCTACTTCGAATCCTATTCTCAAGCCTTTCTTAATCCATTTTCTCCATCAATTCACCTTCTTTGATCTTCCCTGAACCTAACCATACAATTACATTCAAGAATCATGCCCTACATTGCTCCATAGAAGTCCAGTTTCAGAGCTTTGCAACTCAACTTCAATAGGTAGATTCCTTCATCAATTCTTCAAAACATTGGTATCATTGTGTTGCTCCCATTGCCCTGGTTCTAGTCGCAACATTCACTTTCATCTGGAAGCAAGTTTTGACCATGAATTTTCAAATCCCCTTTCAAAACTTTCTTTCCAAATTGCTTGAGTTACAGTTTATATAAATTGGGCGCGAAGGTGTGGTTGTCTTCATCTTCAAGAGACGAAGCGAATGGCATAGGCTTGAGCTTCTGATTTTACAGTTTGAGAGACCTACAATTCGTGAGGCTGGAGGTTGAAGATGACCAACGTGTCACCTTCTAACCAATGAAAGTGTGCCATTTGTATTTTTTGAATTTCTGATTTTACATTTGATTCAGTGCTTTATTCAGTAAAGACCATGATATGCACAACGCCCCAGATCCTTTGGATTTGATTACTAACGCGTTTTGACTCTCATCCAATGGTCCACATCTTTTTCTTTTATTTTCTTTTTCTGATTTTTATATTTTAATTATTTTAAATTTTAAAAAATCATAGAAAATTCATTTTTAGTCCAAAAAATCTGAAAAAATTATGAAAAATATTTTTGATTATTCTCTTTTTGATTTTGATTTTTTCACAATTTATTTTTGTGTTTTGGCATTTTTTATGAATTTTAGACTTATTTGATTTGTTAAAAATGTTTAAAAATACTTTTACACATTTTTAAATTCTGAAAATTTTTGGGAATGATCCAATGATATTGTGACAAATATTGGTGACCTTATTTTTTTTTTTTTTCTGACTTTACTATTTTTTACCATTTTTGTTTATTTCACCCATTTATTTTAATTTTTAAAAATAGTTTCTGACTTTTAAAAATTCCCAAAATTTTTGTAAAATTACTTGACCCCTTTTCAAATTTTTCTATGGTCTTATTTTTCATTTCTTGATTAATTTGAATATAATTGGTATTTCCCTCACTATTTATTTTTTTAAACCTTTTAATATGTATATTAAATGTGATATTATTTTTGTGATTATTCTCTGGCTGTCTTGGGTTGATTTTTTGATCATAGCTTTATTAACATCATTGGATCCATGGTGTTGAGTTTAACTCCACGAAAAATGGATGAATGATTTTAATAATAGTTTGATTAAATATTAATCCAAATGTGGTTTTTCTATTTACCCTAATTCCTCTTCATCTCTTCCCTTTCTAATTGCACTAAATGTTGTTAGAGCATGATCTCTATATCATGTCTCAAAGCAAATGGTGCATAGATTTCTATTGACCGGCCTCAAAATAGGTGCGACTTTTATATAAGTCCACTTACGATTGCTTAACATAGCGCTAAATTTTGTCCCGATTCAAATAAATGATCATTCGTGGCCCAAACTTATGATTGCAAGCCCAAGTATGTTAATTTGATCTCTTTGATCTAATAACTTTGAGATTCATTATGTGGAGGCTTTGGTTCTACCAATCCTCTAATAGATCTACAACACTTTTGGTCAACGTGGATCACTTAAACATCGTTGATCATTAAATGGTACTTATGAGAATTCAAAATGGATGATATACTTGACCAAAAGCAAATGCAACTTGTTGTGTGGAGGCTTTGGTTCTCCCAATCCTCTAATGAGTTCCAAATGCAAGTTTCAAGATGATCATCCAACTAACCACTAATTATTGACTTGTTTTACCTTATGCTTTAATTCTTTTTTACGCTTTATGTACTATTTACTTTTAGTATTTTTTCATTTCATGCCATTTTTATCTTTGCTCATTTGAGCATTTATTTTCTTGTCATTTTTAATTTTCTCACTTGAGCTTTTATTTTTCTTTCTCAAAATACTTAATAACCAACTCAAACCCTAAAAAACTCTTAATGGCACTTGGACTATTTGGTTACTATCCTTGGCATGGTGGAGCAATGGACTTTTCTTGGACTTAGGATTAGAAACCTTGGCCTATCTTGGATACCTTATGATCTTATCTGATAATTTTGTCTGGAGCTCTTGAGGTTTACCTTAAGATATTGAGTTGCTTGTTTGTTTTTTGTATGCAGGTTTTTGTGATTACATCCTCTGTTTGAAATTTGGAATTCACCCGTATACAGCCGTTACTCTGCCCAATTTTTGTGAAGACTTAATACACTTGAATAGGTCTAGTATCTTTGCTTGCTTGGTTTCAATCAAAAGAATGGGAATTTTATCTTGGCTCTTAATGTCAAGCTTTGGCTTCTTGCTGGTTAGATGGTCCTTATCCTTAGCTTTTACCTTATGCTTTAGGATAGCCTCTTCTACTCCTCCAATCTTCTTTAATTTCAAAAATCTCCCCCCTCCTTTTTAAACTCTTCTTGTTTCTAAACTTGAAACACTTTCATAATAAACTTGGACTTAAGTCCATGCATTTTAAAAAAAAAACATTTTCATCAATAAAATTTAATCAATTTAATAATACTTTGACACTTTTTTCTGAGAAGACTAAAAGTAAATCAATCTCATTTCAAACCATTTTGCCACTTTGGTTTTTATCTTTAAAACTTTTTCTCAAAAGCTTAGACTCTTGTCAATCCTTGTAGTGATGCAAACAACTATACTTTTATAATATGTAGTGAAGAGAGATATTTTCCACTTGGGTGTTGAGTGAGGTGTGATCGGTGGATCTGGAACTGACTGTTTAACGCTGGTTCGCGAAATGTCGCGGAAGCAAGAGTCGCCACCGTCTTTTATTTTCTCCAAATGGAAAGGACAAAAGCACAGAAAAATTCCTTATAGAGATTGCTCTCGGTTCGGGAGGTAGTTTATAGAAAGGGAAGGTGTTAGCACCCTTTCTATCCATGGTTATCCATGGGCTCTTAGATACTTGCTCAATGTGTTTTCAAAATGTTTGCTTGCTTTTCAATGTGGGTTTTAAAAAGTTTCTTTGAAAAATTTCAGTTCGACTCGTACGTCAGAGTGTTTGAAAAATTTGCTTTGAAAGCTTTTGAAAATGTGTTGGTGAAAAAAATTTTGTTTGTTTTTGAAGAGAGCAAGTATCCTTGAGAATCTACCTACCCTAAGGAATTCGTCTGTGTAAATGTCCTTAAAAGTAGTGCCATCCCACCATTGAGAGGTAGGTAGCACCACCGTTGGAGGTGTTCGGGTCAATTCGAGGTTCGGGACATGGTGATCACCAGAGCAATGGGAAGACACCTTAGAAGCTACCCTCATGCCAGGTTCCCGGATCATGAGGACTTACTAAGACATCCTCTACTCGACGATCACCTTTCGAGGCAAGGCAACAGTGAGGCGTACCCTAGGGGTGGTGTGTGCGAATCGTGTGTCGTTTTCAGTTATTTATCTTGTCATGATTGTCGTGTTCTACGCTTGATTTTAATTTAAGTCCATTCATTCTTTCATGCTTGATTAACAGTTAATATTTGCGGGAAATGTAAATCTACAGCTATTACAAATGGCGCGGGTCCACATCGCCAAAATTAACCGGACCCGATTTAGCGGAAAATAAATAATGCGATAAAATGAAAGTGCGAAAAGTAAATTACATGGCTTAGGGACAATTACATAATTATAAAAACGATAAAAAGTAAATGCGCGAAATAAATAATTAACGACGGGCGTTGGACCCTTTTGCAAAAAAGATTAAAATTAATGAGAATTAAAATTAAAGTTTAAAAAGAAAAAGGTTTTTTAGTATTTTGTATTTTTTATGATTTAATATGAAAAGGAATTAATTTGAAATTAAATTGAAAGGGGCAAACCCTAATTCTATTGTTTTTTAAGTTTATTTTGAAAGAATTAAGTTAAGATCTAAATTAAACCTAAAAGTTTTTATGTACAATTTTAATTTACGAAAATAAAATAAATAAATAATAATTATTATGGTGAGAGAAAAAAAAGGAAAAAAATATTAAAAGGAATAAATTAATCAACCTAATTCTATTTGGTTGGATTTTTATTAAAAAGGGATTAAAATTAAAACCTAATTAACTAAATATTTTACACTCTAATTTATTTATGAAAACAATTATGATAAAATAAACATTATGTTCTTTTTTTGTATTTTTGATTTTTATGTTTTTTATATTTTATGGAAAAATAATTAATTAAAACAAATAATTAAACTAAGCAATCAATTAAAATAAATGAAATAACAAAAGAAATCAAACCAGAGTGGGGGTGCTGTCCCCAATTAAGGAGGTGTCTTTGTGAAAGGCCTGGCCCAATAAGCTGGACGTTAGTTGACTTTCCATAATTCCATATGATGCGTTTGACCCATGCCTAGGGTGTTCTCCAATCCTAGCCCTTGACCAGATCATTGTGGACGCGTGGATGGTGATTATTGAATGTGCATAGTGGACCATGTCAAGGGCGCTGCATAGGAATTCCTTATGAAAAATAATGTGAAATTTTTGCCAGACCTGGGACTTGAACCCAGGTCTTGAAGGTTGCATATGTTAATCCTTGCCAGCTGAGCCACCTAACATCAATTGACATATTATAAAGAATAAAAAACAAAAAGGAAAACCAAGCGCATTAGCAATTGGGCGCGCGAATTTTTAAAACACCCAATCATATCATGCCAGCACGTCATCTTCTCCGTTTGATTTATTTCCTGAAAATATAAAACAACTTAGCGGGGGTTCTGAACCCCCTCAATATAGGCTTGTTTTGAAAATAGCGATTAGAACCCCTTAGCTCATAAATTTGGCGCGAGCATCTCATCTCCTTCGTCCAGGCTTCCTGATCATGATCATGGTATTATCGTGTTTCAATTTTACAGGATAAGAGAATCCCCAATTCAAGAAGCTGTAAACCCTAAAAATCGATTATGGCATAATCTCATATATAGCACGAAAAAGCAATTAAATCACATGGTTAGTTTCAAAACTTGACAAAGAACATGAATGTATGATTAGAATGCAGTAAAGATGCCTAGAACTGAGAATACGATTTTGAAATTTCCATGGACTTTCGTGAGTTCTGTACCCTAATTCTTTGAGCTTTTGTTGTTGTTAATGGTTGAGAAACGGTCAATGAGGTCTCAGGATGCTAATGGGATGAAGATTGAAGCCTGGAACGACCTCTAAGGCACTTTTCAGATTTGGAATTTTATGGGAAATTTTCAAGTTTGTGTATTGTGTATGAGCGCAGCTTGCAGTCTCCAGGGTTTTGGTTTGTGGTACTGAGTATGTATAGAACATGTTAGGTCAACAAAGTTGGATAGAATCTCATGAATTCAATGGTTTAAGATTTGATTTGCTTAATATCTTTTTCCAATCTTTTTTTCATGTTATTTTTGTTCAATCATGATCCAATCTTATCAAAACTTGCCATAATCCATTATGCACGAAATATTGACATTATAATGTGCATGAAAAGATTTTTTAGGTTAAGGTTTATATTTTTCATGAATTAAAATCATTTAAATGAATATAAATTAATATTAATTCAAATAAATAATTAAAAAATATGAGAATACTTCCCTTTGGGCCTAGTGGTCGTGCATAGGCTTGGCATGAAGAAATTTGGAAGAAAATTGGGCCCATTTGCATTTTTAGGCCTTTTGAACCATTGTTGACTTTTCAAAATTCCTAAAAATTTCCCAACTTCCACAAGGCATAACTTGGTCAATTTTTAAGCTTTTCACATGTTCTTGGACATTTTGGAAAGGTCTTTGAGTCCTTTAACCAATGCCTTTGGTCCCATGTCATTTTGATTTACCAATCTCAAGTTATGGCCTTTGACTTAAAGTCACTTTTTGTTGACTTTTGAAAATGACCTATAATGTTGAAATTGATAACTTTTTGTGAGAGCATTTCTTGGACTTGGAACATGAAGATGAATTGTAGGAAATGTCTTTCTCTTCAAAATGAGCTTTGGATGGAATTTTTCTGATAATCCATGTGAAAGTTATGCCCTGGTCAATTTCTGTTGACTTTTTCAGCTGTCCAAATATAGCAACTTTTGCATCTTTGATGATTTCTGAGCCAAATTTTGAGAATCATGATCAAGCATTGATCAAATGATGTTTGTGGCTTCAAAATGATATATTGACCAAAAATTTGAACTTTTGACTGTCAAATGACCATTTTGCCCCTACAGTTGACTGTAGTGCAATCTAGGGTTTTGACTGTGCAATTTTGAGCTGAATGCCTTGAAACTTGACATGAGGATATTTGACCATCTTTGTAGGCACATGAGACTTGATTGGGCCTTTGAAAAGTTCATTTGCTTGACCAGAACTCAAACCCTAGTCTTGACTGTGTAGGAGACAATTGAACTGCATAGCCTTTGGAGAATTTGTGACCTTGACTTTGACATTTCTTGATGAATATGGGAGGGCAAATTTTGGGGTACAACAGTTGCCCCTGTTCAATTTTCTTAGACCTGAGGATGCCGATTGGCTGACGTGCCTTTCGTAATCCGAGGGTAAAAGATGATTGAACACTAAAGTGCCCAGAAATTTGCGCTCACATAGTAACAGTGATGATGAGGGAATGGGCTTATAGATGCCATTTAGAGATTGCTTGGATAGGATGATGGGCTTATAGATGCCATCTGGACGTTGATTGCATAGGAGATTCCTTAGCAAGAACCTGCATACCTGCAAAACAGAAAAATGAGTACCTGACACGTCGCAGGAGCTGATTTTAGATGCTTGATATAGATATGTCTTGATTGGTTACAGGAGCTGGGTCTGGAGCTTCAAACGCTGATGAATGAACCAGGGATGGTTACTGCCTTAATCATGAATGGTAAGAGAACCTTGGGTGATTTTAACTTCAACAACGCTCGTTGAGAAAAAATCTTGGTGAGAATTACCATCTTTGTAATGTCAGGAAGAGAACCAAAGGGTATTATAATCTCAAAGGGAGTTACCTCACTCACGTTGGAGAGGGAACTATAGGAAATTATAATATGGAAGGAAATGTCACCTCACGCTCATGCCGGAGAGGGAAACATCTGAAGAAGGAATTACCACCTCACACGCCGTTGGAGAGGGGACCATAAAAGACTATCACCTCACGCTCATCGTCGGAGAGGAAAACATCTTGAAAAAGGAATTACCACCTCACGCGCCGTTGGAGAGGGGACCACAAAAGAATATCACCTCACGCTCATGCCGGAGAGGAGAACATCTTGAAAAAGGAATTACCACCTCACGCTCACCGTCGGAGAGGGGACCACAAAAGAATATCACCTCACGCTCATGCCGGAGAGGAGAACATCTTGAAAAAGGAATTACCACCTCACGCTCACCGTCGGAGAGGGGACCACAAAAGAATATCACCTCACGCTCATCGTCGGAGAGGGGACCACAAAAGAATATCACCTCACGCTCATGCCGGAGAGGGAAACATCTGACGAAGGAATTACCACCTCACACGCCGTTGGAGAGGGGACCATAACTTCTACTGAGTCTTTATCAGAAAAATCTGTTTGGAGTCGATTTAACTGGACTAGAGACATCCTTGGAATATGTTTGGGAATTTCAACTGCACCCTTCCTGAAAGGTAGAGGTCAGTCATATGCGATGCATGGTATGGATCAAGCAATGATGTTATCAATATAAAGGAGACTTGTATGATGCAATACGTTATGCATGCTATAACGATGTATGTGATGATTCATGTATGTTTTTGTCTAGGAAAATGAATCCTTGACGGGTGCCGGGAAGTCATATCCTGGGCTGATGAAGAGATTTTGCTTCCGCTGTGGATGGTTCGTTGCAAGAATACCGGTAGGAGGAGACAACTCCGTTGAGGAATGAAATAATTCTGCGGGAGAAAAGATCCTCTAGCGACCATGCTGGGGAGTGCTACTCTGTGGGGATAGCGATGCTTTGCTGAGTTGATGAAGACAACTCCGCTGGGGATACCGTTGCTGAGTTATGCTGGGGATATCTTTGTTGTGCTGGAAGTGTTGATAGACCTCGCTGGGAGTAAGAAGATACTTTGCCGAGGACGCTCTTTCCGTGGCTTTTGGCTGAGGATAACCCAGTTATATCCTGTTAAGGAAATAACTCTTTAAATCAAGCCGGGACGACGCGTTCGTGCTCTGCGAGGGGTAAGCTTCCAGAATCTACTGGGGATAAGCTTACTGCTTGGGGAGATATGAGTTCCAACTTTGCTGGTGAAGCTGGATTGGACTCTTCTGGGGAGTTTTATATGCTGGGGAAGTGATTCCTTTGAATAGTGGTATACCGCCGGGGAACAATCTTTAGACCAAGACTGCCGGGGATGCTTGTATATTGCTGCTGGGGAAGTATTGAGATCTACGGAAGGATACTCAATTTCCTTGATGTTTGATGACTTTGCTTAGAGAAGAATGTATTGACTTGCTGAACCACTCTCTGGGGAATTAGGATACACTTGGCCACGTTCTTTAGCTGAACCTACCCTGGTACCTTGGAGGATAGAGCAATTGGATTGTTTAGACCACTCTTTATTGCCCCTGTTTCCAGTGTCACCTGCAATGAATTCCTTTGTTTCGTATACAAATATTTATGAATTAGCAAATTATTGTCAATGCATACATCACAAATTGAACCTTGGACGTTCTTCGCAAAACAAAACAGAAAAAGAAAAACACTTGAGCACGTTTAACTGAAAATGTATTTTTATTGATTTTTGAATGGCCTGAAAATAGGCGTTTCATGTACAAGAGGCTGACGTCCTAGTAAGAGGTACGTCGCTGATCAAAAGAGTTTATACAAGTTTTGTACAAAAGAAAAATAAAACAGCTGTGTGAAAGATGAATGATCCACTGGGTTTCAACTCTGCTATTGCCATTATAACTCCGAGCGTCTCATCACTTGATGACCTTGGTTGAAGGTGAAGCTGACTGATCGATGCCGTTTTGAACTTGATGCCGATACCGGATTCTGGATGCACAGTGACCAATGAGACATAGTTTTACGCTTTATCCCTAATTTTTGCCTGGACCGCCCTTTCGGGTTTTCAGTCCACCGGGATACCCATTTTTGCCCAAGCCGCCCTTTCAGGTTTTCGACTTGCCGGGTGTACAGATTTTTTCATTTTCATCCCTACATTTTGCCCGAACCCTTTTGGTTCGACGGGAAGCCCTAATTTTTGCCTAGGCATGTCAGCCTAGCGGGTCTTTTTTCATGCGTAGTATTTTTTAACTATGTCTGCATTGGCGGGGTGAGGAAGGTCGTCACCATCCATGTTGGTTAAGATCATTGCTCCTCCTGAGAACACATGCTTAACCACAAACGGCCCTTCGTACGTAGGGGTCCATTTGCCCCTTGGATCACTCTGAGGAAGTATGATTCTCTTGATAACCAGATCCCCGACTTGGTATTCCTGTGGTCTGACCTTTTTGTTAAATGCCCTGATCATTCGTTTTTGGTACGTCTGACCATGACAGATAGCAGCAAGTCTTTTCTCGTCAATGAGGTTGAGTTGGTCAAGTCGTGTCTGAATCCAATCATCTTCGTTCAGATTTGCATCCTTCATTATCCGGAGAGAGGGAATTTGCACTTCGATCGGCAAGACTGCCTCCATGCCATAAACCAGAGAGAAAGGAGTTGCCCCGGTTGACGTCCTTGCTGAGGTACGGTACCCATGCAGAGCGAACGGTAACATCTCGTGCCAATCTTTGTACGTCACTGTCATTTTTTGCACGATCTTCTTGATGTTCTTATTTGCTGCTTCTACAGCCCCATTCATCTTCGGTCTGTAAGGAGAAGAATTGTGGTGCTGTATCTTGAACTGTTCGCAAAGCTCAGCAATCATCTTATTGTTCAGATTGGTACCGTTGTCTGTAATTATCCGTTCAGGGACGCCGTATCGACAGATCAGGTTGTGTCGAATAAACCGTGCCACAACGGTCTTGGTTACTGTAGCATAGGATGCTGCTTCAACCCACTTCGTAAAATAATCAATCGCCACTAGGATGAAGCGATGTCCGTTGGATGCCGTAGGTCTTATCTCGCCGATCATGTCTATGCCCCACATTGCAAATGGCCAAGGCGCAGTCAGAACATTCAGGGGAACCGGAGGAACATGCACCTTATCTGCATAGATCTGACACTTGTGGCATGTCCTAGAATGTTGGTAGCAATCAGCTTCCATGGTGGACCAGTAATATCCTGCCCGTAGGATCTTCTTAGCCATAGTATGCCCACTGGAATGCGTACCAAAGGTCCCTTCGTGTAGCTCTTCCATGATTCTTTCCGCTTCAGTCTTGTCCACACAACGCAGTAAGGTTGAATCATGGTTTCTCTTGTACAAGATGCCGTTGCTTAGGAAGAACTTGGCTGCAAACCTTCTCAGGAATTTCTTGTCGTTGATGGATGCACCTTCAGGGTATTCCTGAGCTTCCAGATATCTCTTCACTTCGTGGTACCAAGGCTTCTCAGTTACCAATTCAGCTTCGAGATCACAACAGTATGCCGGTTCGTCCAGTTTCCAGATGATGATCCGGGGAGCTTCATTATCCCATTTAACCTTGAACATTGAAGACATTGTAGCTAACGCGTCCGCTAACTGATTCTCTTCTCTTGGGAAGTGCTCAAAGGTTATCTCTGTGAAGTGGGGAATCATGGTCAACACACATTCTCTGTAAGGAATCAAGTTTGGATGTTTCGTATCCCACTCTCCATTGATCTGATTGATCACTAGAGCGGAATCTCCGAAGACACTGAGGAACTTGATCCGTAAGTCGATCGCAGCTTGAAGACCCATGATACACGCCTCATACTCCGCCATGTTGTTGGTACAGTTGAAACATAGCCGGGCAGTGAGTGGAGTATGAATACCCTGTGGAGACATGATGATGGCGCCGATACCATTTCCCAAAGCATTAGAGGCTCCGTCAAAGTGCATAGACCATCGGGATCCTGGTTCAGGTCCTTCATCCGGTCCAGGTACTTCACAGTCAGTTACTATCATGATGCTTTCGTCCGGAAACTCGAAGTTCATTGATTGGTAGTCATCTACAGCTTGATGAGCTAAGTGGTCTGCCAATACACTCCCTTTGATGGCTTTCTGGGTGGTGTACTGAATGTCGTATTCCGTCAAGATCATCTGCCATCTTGCAATTCTCCCAGACAGAGCAGGCTTTTCGAATATATACTTTATCGGATCCATCTTTGAGATCAACAAGGTAGTGTGAGTCAGCATATACTGTCTCAGCCGGCGAGCAGCCCATACCAAAGCGCAGCAAGTTTTCTCAAGCAGTGAGTATCGGGTCTCACAGTCGGTAAACTTTTTGCTAAGGTAATAAATGGCATGCTCTTTTCGGCCAGACTCGTCATGCTGCCCCAGCACACACCCCATTGAGTTGTCTAGCACTGTCAGATATAGTATCAGAGGTCTCCCTTCAACCGGTGGCATAAGGATGGGTGGTTCTTGGAGATACTCTTTGATTTTGTCGAAAGCAGCCTGACATTCATCGTTCCAACGTACTACCTGATCTTTCTTCAGCAGCTTGAAGATTGGCTCACAGGTAGCAGTCAGATGAGAGATGAATCGAGCGATGTAATTCAGGCGTCCTAAAAAGCCTCTGACTTCCTTCTCTGTCTTAGGAACTGGCATCTCTTGAATAGCTTTGACCTTAGCAGGGTCCACTTGAATACCTTTATCACTGACCACGAAGCCTAGCAACTTCCCAGATCTTACCCCGAAGGTGCACTTGTTCGGGTTCAATCTCAGCTTGTACAATTTCAACCGGTCAAACAACTTCTGCAGGTGATCTAGATGCTCTTCCTCAGTCTGGGACCTAGCAATCATGTCGTCTACATACACTTCGATCTCATGATGGATCATATCATGAAATAAGGCAACCATGGCACGTTGGTAGGTTGCCCCAGCATTCTTTAACCCGAACGGCATGACCTTGTAACAGAAGGTGCCCCACTGAGTAACAAATGTAGTCTTCTCCATGTCTTCAGGTGCCATCTTGATCTGATTGTAGCCTGAAAAACCATCCATGAAAGAGAATACTTTGTGTTGAGCTGTATTATCAACAAGGACATCAATATGAGGTAAGGGGAAGTCATCCTTGGGGCTGGCCCTGTTCAGATCCCTGTAATCAACACACATTCTGACCTTGCCGTCCTTTTTAGGTACCGGCACCACGTTAGCAACCCACTGAGGGTAAGAAGTCACTGCAAGGAACCCGGCATCAAACTGTTTCATCACCTCGGCCTTAATCTTCTCGGACATCTCTGGACGCATCCGACGGACCTTTTGTTTAACTGGAGGGCAGTCTTCTCTAGTCGGCAAATGATGGACAACAATATCGGTATCCAACCCTGGCATGTCTTCGTAGGACCAGGCAAAGATCTCCATATAGTCATGCAGCATCTTGGTTAACCGTTGCTTCACGCTGAGCTCTAGGTTAGCACCAATCTTTACCTCTTTCCTGTCTGCCTCAGTACCCAGGTTTATAGTTTCCACTGGCTCTTCATGGGGTTGAATCGTCCTCTCTTCCTGAAGCAACAGTCTTGCAAGCTCGCCAGGCACTTCGCAATCATCTTCACCTTCGTCTTCGGCTAAGTTGATCGGATTTTCGAAGTCATAATTGGCATTAGCAGAGCTGTTATCAGTGAGATCCAGAGTGGATTGGAACCTGTATGAGTGAGTGTGTGTGTAAATACAGCTGTTTTGATAATTACGTAAAGGAAAGGAAAGATAGAAAAGGAACACAATATTTGCAATGCGAAAATAGTCCAAGACTTTCATTTATGATGTATAAAATGACAGTTCATATGCCCTCACAAATAGAACCGCGGTGCCTCGGGTAAGACACCGGGCCATAGAGTTTATCATAGTTTATTACAAAATGAAACAAAGAAATTTATTACTTAGTGTCAAAAGAAACAGAGAGATTGTCCTTGGCGCTCCAATTGTTAAGTCCACCATCAGCAGCCGGGTAGATCCAGCTATCGAACTCAGCTTCATCAACTTCCTCTTCGTCCCCGATGGCATTAACTCCATGAGCAGGCAGGGGAGCTGTCACCACATTAGGCTTGTCAGATGCCTCAAACTGTACCTCCTTAGCATCAATGAGGTCCTGCAGCTTGTTCCTTAGTGCCCAACAGTCATCAGTGGCATGCCCCGGGCTATCTGAATGGTAAGCACAACGGGCATTCGGGTTGTACTTAGGAGAGGTAATGTTAGGGAACTTTGGTGCCTCCTTGACAGATACCAAATTGGTTGCGAGCAGCTGAGGCAGAATCTGCGATAGGGTCATGCTTAACCGGGTAAATTCTCTCCGGGGTCTATCAGTCCTTTGGGGATTGTTTGGCCGGGGAGCGGCAGCAGGCGTAGCAATCATGACCGCACTGACAGATTGGCGGCGATCAGGTCTTTCTGATTTTCTGGAGCCATACACAGCACTAGACTCCTTTTTAAACGGTTTCTTGTCCGACCCAGATGATGATGCAGTCTTTGCAATCTTCCCAGACTTCAACCCAGCTTCAATTCTCTCTCCAGTTAAGATCAAATCAGTGAAACCAGCAGAAGAACTCCCAATGAGATGATTAAAGAACGGCCCAGATAGGGTCCCCAGGAACATGTCCACTAACTCTCGATCAGTCAAAGGTGGCTGCACCCTGCCAGCCAGATCTCTCCACTTCTGCGCGTACTCTTTAAAACCTTCGCTTACGCCCAACGACATACCCTGGAGTTGGGTACGCGTGGGGGCAAGGTCGGCATTATACTGATACTGCTTGTAGAAAGCAGTAGCCAGCTCCTCCCAGTTACGAATTTTGGTCCCATCCAGCTGATAGAACCATTCGAGGTGAGTCCCTGAAAGACTCTCCTGGAAGAAGTGGATCCATAGATTCTTGTCCGCAGAGTACGGCTGAATCTTTCGAACATAAGACCTCAAATGCAGCTTGGGACAGGATGCCCCGTCATACTTGGAGAAGGTGGGAGCTTTGAATTTATGTGGAATAACCACACCAGTTGACAAACCCAGATCTCCGAAATCCAGCCCAGGTACCTGTTGAACTTCCATGGCCTTCAACCTGTCCTCCAGTTGTTTGTACTTGTTGTCTTCAGGAGGGTATTGCTCTTCATCAAAATCTGTCTCGTTGTCGGAGACTACCGGACTAGGAACCCTTGCTTCTGCCTGAGAAGGACTTTTGCCAACAGAAGAAACAACCTCTTCTTGGTGCAGAGTATTACCCAACCTTCGGCCCGAGTTGAATAGAACAGTTCTTCTTTTCTTCTTCTTCTCCTTCTTCAGGAGCATAGTCTTCAGTTCCCCTTGGCCTTTAGCTAGACCCAGGATTAGCTCTTGAAACTGCGCATTCTGCGCCTGGAGAGCCTTGATTGAAGCCTCAGTTGATTCAGATCCGGAATTCATGATGCTGAAATAAACAGCGAAGAACTGTAAGCAACCTGAAAAGGGAAAAACCTGCTATGCACATGATGTATGAAATGCGTATGAATTATGTTTTCAAAGACAATCGGGAATCAACTTTGTAAACAAAAAGGAACACACTTCATTAGATTCAACTTTGCAACTGAAATTATTCAACAAGTTGCCCTTAGGCGTTTACATGAAATGAAACAACTTGGAAAGGAAATAACAACTGTAAAGGCACATTCAAAATTCCTCATTGATCCCATGGTCTCCTCTTCTCAGTACGGAGGTAGGCATTCAGAGCTCTTTCATTCTCCAACTGCTTTGTCAGCTTCTGGACCTTTGATTCCTGCTCGTGGAATTTTTCCCGGTAAGAATCCCGTTCTTCTTGCAGTTGTGACCAAGATCTCTTCAATGTCTCATAATCAGTAGGTATCTGAGGAGGAAGGATAGTTGGAGGAACACCATCTTTATCAGGACACTCAAGAATGACGGGTCTGACAGCTTCGTACGGCATACCTAACTTCTGGGCACGGATGCGGACCCATTTGTAGTAGGCTTCCATAGGTAGAGAAGTCTTTGGCCCTAGCTCTTGTGGGTCAGCTTTATGAACCTTCTCCCAAGCCTTGATGAACCTACGACGTAGCTCGTCACTATCCACCTGAAACTCGAAACTGATGTGAGGTACCAACATTTCATGGGGACCTGTTCTTCTTGCTCTTCCAAACTGACGGAGTGCTAGACATGGATTGTACGAGATCCCTCCTTGAGTACCAATCAGAGGAACATTAGGATACTCCCCGCATCGATCAATAACAGCTATCTCATCTAAACCTCTGCAAGTCCATATGATGTCTTTATCGGTGAGAGACATTAACCTGTGAGCCCAACCTCTTCCTTCTTGGTTCTTCAATACAGACTTAGGGAGGTGCGAAATAAACCACCTCACCAACAAAGGGATACAACACCATAGGGTTCCTCGTCTTCGGGTAGTACGGGCATGAAGTTGTTGCAAGATGTCACCCAAGAGAGTGGGCACAGGGTTCTGAGACATAAAGATCCTAATGGAAGTGACATTGATGAAATTGTCAGGATTAGGAAACAGGACTAACCCATAGATTAGGAGAGCCAAGATGTCTTCATATGCCCTAAAGTCCAGGTCATTCCAGAAGCTGTTAGCTTTACCAATCAGAAACTTGGCCAAGAAACCCTTAACTCCGCTTCTAGTTACCCAGTTGTCTGTTACCTCTTGATGGGTCAAAGGAAGAGCTGCAGCAATGTCCTCAAGCCTGAGGGTCTTTTCCCAACCAGTAAAGGGAGTCTGATCCAAGATAGGGATACCAAGCAGATTAGAGAACTCTTCCAGGGTAGGGACCAGCTGGAAGTCTTGGAAGGTGAAGCACTGGTACTGAGGGTCATAGAACTGGGTCAGAACACTCATCAACTGTTGATCCCGCTTTGCAGTGACTAAACTGAGAAGAGAACCATGCCTCTGAATGAAGGAAGTGGTGTTTGGAATTCTGCTAACCAACTCATCAAGCAACTCAGGTGAACGAACAAAGTTGAACCGGATAGTATTCCTTCGTACAGGCATCATAATGTCCTACAAAACAGAGCAAAGATGAAACCCTCTTGTCTTTGAAATGGTCAGGATGCATGCAATGTTCATGATGCTATGATGTTATGATAAAGCACACCACATACAGATACAAAGGCAAACATGGTAAGGCACACAAGTCACACAAGGCAAGCCCCTAAAGTTTAGGCCAGCATGAGGTCTAGGTACTACCCTCTTCCAGTTTGTTGGTTCATACCTGTCCTAATCAAAAGTAACCGGGTTCTTAGAGGATCCCAATATCATTGACTACCCTCAATCGGTCATAACTCCAGCATCGCAATCTTTTCTTGCGGCCAGAACCATCACGAGAGTTTAGCCTCAATGGGCGTAGCATACTGCTACTGTTCTAAAGGCCAAGTTGTGTCAATTAAGGTTCTAAGGTTGTTGGTGCTTAACGACTCCTTAGAAGACCCATATTCTCCTCGTTGCGACACAAGGGATATCGGTACAGACTAAGGTGTCACACCAACGTAGCCACTGCTTCACCTGTGTCGGTCTACGCCGGACAGGTCCCTCACAGCTTATGCTACCTAAACAGGGTTCCCCAGATCCGGGTTAGGATCTATGTATCTCCGATGCAACCCACAATAATAAAGCAAGCAAAACAATACAAGTGAAAACACAGTTATGACCTAGCCCTAAGGTACACCTCACTTTATAGGTATATCCCCAGCAGAGTCGCCAGTTCTGTGATCGGTGGATCTGGAACTGACTGTTTAACGCTGGTTCGCGAAATGTCGCGGAAGCAAGAGTCGCCACCGTCTTTTATTTTCTCCAAATGGAAAGGACAAAAGCACAGAAAAATTCCTTATAGAGATTGCTCTCGGTTCGGGAGGTAGTTTATAGAAAGGGAAGGTGTTAGCACCCTTTCTATCCATGGTTATCCATGGGCTCTTAGATACTTGCTCAATGTGTTTTCAAAATGTTTGCTTGCTTTTCAATGTGGGTTTTAAAAAGTTTCTTTGAAAAATTTCAGTTCGACTCGTACGTCAGAGTGTTTGAAAAATTTGCTTTGAAAGCTTTTGAAAATGTGTTGGTGAAAAAAATTTTGTTTGTTTTTGAAGAGAGCAAGTATCCTTGAGAATCTACCTACCCTAAGGAATTCGTCTGTGTAAATGTCCTTAAAAGTAGTGCCATCCCACCATTGAGAGGTAGGTAGCACCACCGTTGGAGGTGTTCGGGTCAATTCGAGGTTCGGGACATGGTGATCACCAGAGCAATGGGAAGACACCTTAGAAGCTACCCTCATGCCAGGTTCCCGGATCATGAGGACTTACTAAGACATCCTCTACTCGACGATCACCTTTCGAGGCAAGGCAACAGTGAGGCGTACCCTAGGGGTGGTGTGTGCGAATCGTGTGTCGTTTTCAGTTATTTATCTTGTCATGATTGTCGTGTTCTACGCTTGATTTTAATTTAAGTCCATTCATTCTTTCATGCTTGATTAACAGTTAATATTTGCGGGAAATGTAAATCTACAGCTATTACAAATGGCGCGGGTCCACATCGCCAAAATTAACCGGACCCGATTTAGCGGAAAATAAATAATGCGATAAAATGAAAGTGCGAAAAGTAAATTACATGGCTTAGGGACAATTACATAATTATAAAAACGATAAAAAGTAAATGCGCGAAATAAATAATTAACGACGGGCGTTGGACCCTTTTGCAAAAAAGATTAAAATTAATGAGAATTAAAATTAAAGTTTAAAAAGAAAAAGGTTTTTTAGTATTTTGTATTTTTTATGATTTAATATGAAAAGGAATTAATTTGAAATTAAATTGAAAGGGGCAAACCCTAATTCTATTGTTTTTTAAGTTTATTTTGAAAGAATTAAGTTAAGATCTAAATTAAACCTAAAAGTTTTTATGTACAATTTTAATTTACGAAAATAAAATAAATAAATAATAATTATTATGGTGAGAGAAAAAAAAGGAAAAAAATATTAAAAGGAATAAATTAATCAACCTAATTCTATTTGGTTGGATTTTTATTAAAAAGGGATTAAAATTAAAACCTAATTAACTAAATATTTTACACTCTAATTTATTTATGAAAACAATTATGATAAAATAAACATTATGTTCTTTTTTTGTATTTTTGATTTTTATGTTTTTTATATTTTATGGAAAAATAATTAATTAAAACAAATAATTAAACTAAGCAATCAATTAAAATAAATGAAATAACAAAAGAAATCAAACCAGAGTGGGGGTGCTGTCCCCAATTAAGGAGGTGTCTTTGTGAAAGGCCTGGCCCAATAAGCTGGACGTTAGTTGACTTTCCATAATTCCATATGATGCGTTTGACCCATGCCTAGGGTGTTCTCCAATCCTAGCCCTTGACCAGATCATTGTGGACGCGTGGATGGTGATTATTGAATGTGCATAGTGGACCATGTCAAGGGCGCTGCATAGGAATTCCTTATGAAAAATAATGTGAAATTTTTGCCAGACCTGGGACTTGAACCCAGGTCTTGAAGGTTGCATATGTTAATCCTTGCCAGCTGAGCCACCTAACATCAATTGACATATTATAAAGAATAAAAAACAAAAAGGAAAACCAAGCGCATTAGCAATTGGGCGCGCGAATTTTTAAAACACCCAATCATATCATGCCAGCACGTCATCTTCTCCGTTTGATTTATTTCCTGAAAATATAAAACAACTTAGCGGGGGTTCTGAACCCCCTCAATATAGGCTTGTTTTGAAAATAGCGATTAGAACCCCTTAGCTCATAAATTTGGCGCGAGCATCTCATCTCCTTCGTCCAGGCTTCCTGATCATGATCATGGTATTATCGTGTTTCAATTTTACAGGATAAGAGAATCCCCAATTCAAGAAGCTATAAACCCTAAAAATCGATTATGGCATAATCTCATATATAGCACGAAAAAGCAATTAAATCACATGGTTAGTTTCAAAACTTGACAAAGAACATGAATGTATGATTAGAATGCAGTAAAGATGCCTAGAACTGAGAATACGATTTTGAAATTTCCATGGACTTTCGTGAGTTCTGTACCCTAATTCTTTGAGCTTTTGTTGTTGTTAATGGTTGAGAAACGGTCAATGAGGTCTCAGGATGCTAATGGGATGAAGATTGAAGCCTGGAACGACCTCTAAGGCACTTTTCAGATTTGGAATTTTATGGGAAATTTTCAAGTTTGTGTATTGTGTATGAGCGCAGCTTGCAGTCTCCAGGGTTTTGGTTTGTGGTACTGAGTATGTATAGAACATGTTAGGTCAACAAAGTTGGATAGAATCTCATGAATTCAATGGTTTAAGATTTGATTTGCTTAATATCTTTTTCCAATCTTTTTTTCATGTTATTTTTGTTCAATCATGATCCAATCTTATCAAAACTTGCCATAATCCATTATGCACGAAATATTGACATTATAATGTGCATGAAAAGATTTTTTAGGTTAAGGTTTATATTTTTCATGAATTAAAATCATTTAAATGAATATAAATTAATATTAATTCAAATAAATAATTAAAAAATATGAGAATACTTCCCTTTGGGCCTAGTGGTCGTGCATAGGCTTGGCATGAAGAAATTTGGAAGAAAATTGGGCCCATTTGCATTTTTAGGCCTTTTGAACCATTGTTGACTTTTCAAAATTCCTAAAAATTTCCCAACTTCCACAAGGCATAACTTGGTCAATTTTTAAGCTTTTCACATGTTCTTGGACATTTTGGAAAGGTCTTTGAGTCCTTTAACCAATGCCTTTGGTCCCATGTCATTTTGATTTACCAATCTCAAGTTATGGCCTTTGACTTAAAGTCACTTTTTGTTGACTTTTGAAAATGACCTATAATGTTGAAATTGATAACTTTTTGTGAGAGCATTTCTTGGACTTGGAACATGAAGATGAATTGTAGGAAATGTCTTTCTCTTCAAAATGAGCTTTGGATGGAATTTTTCTGATAATCCATGTGAAAGTTATGCCCTGGTCAATTTCTGTTGACTTTTTCAGCTGTCCAAATATAGCAACTTTTGCATCTTTGATGATTTCTGAGCCAAATTTTGAGAATCATGATCAAGCATTGATCAAATGATGTTTGTGGCTTCAAAATGATATATTGACCAAAAATTTGAACTTTTGACTGTCAAATGACCATTTTGCCCCTACAGTTGACTGTAGTGCAATCTAGGGTTTTGACTGTGCAATTTTGAGCTGAATGCCTTGAAACTTGACATGAGGATATTTGACCATCTTTGTAGGCACATGAGACTTGATTGGGCCTTTGAAAAGTTCATTTGCTTGACCAGAACTCAAACCCTAGTCTTGACTGTGTAGGAGACAATTGAACTGCATAGCCTTTGGAGAATTTGTGACCTTGACTTTGACATTTCTTGATGAATATGGGAGGGCAAATTTTGGGGTACAACATGAGGCATTATTGATTTTAAAATCCAGGCCATATCCTCCACTTTGAGATGATGCAAATTCTCATCTCTCATGATTGTGGATAGTAAGTATGTTTTCCGCAGGACAATGACAATGATGTCTTATCTCTTAAAATTAACCAACACACTTATGTTTCAAGATTTTTAAAGAGGAACTACGTGTACCCTGATCCCCTATTGCACGAAAAGCGGTACGTAGGCACTAAAGGTTTGCAACCGCGACGGGTGCAAAAATCATAAAAAATATTTATTTTCTCACCTCCACCATCCATTTTATATACAACATATTTTATATAGCCAAAATATACAGATTTTTCAAAGAGGCTCCTGTAGAGTACCATAGATGTTTAGGGTGCTAATACCTTTCCTTTGCATAACCAACCCCCTTACCTTGAATCTTTCCCCCTTTTTGGGTTATTCTCTCTTTTCCCATTCCTTTGGAAACAATAAAGCGCGGGTGGCGATTTTTATTTTAATTTGTATAAAGTCTAGTCAATCCAATGGCTTAGTCTTGAACATTTCTACCGCTACACCTGTACTTTGTCTTCAACCTTCAGCCAGCTAGACCACATGTATCTCATTCATTTCTCAACAAAAATGGAAAATGCAAACATGAAAGTTGTGCTATTTTCCTCACGAATCTAACCATGTAAACAACTAAAGCTATAGATCAAAGATGAATGAGAATTTCTCTGGCCCTAATTTGAACCCTAATTTTTTCAGAAACTTCAGACTTAAAATTCTCTAAGCTCAAACCATGTAAATTAAAACTATGGATATGTACAACTTCAGGGCAATTATATCTACATTTTTGCTTCAGAAATGAATCAATAATGATGCTTGTAGAGAGAGTTCAAAGTTAAGGAAACTTACCTCAAAATTGGAAATCATATTCTGAGTTTGAGCACTCCCTAAGGTGTTGTGATGATTAAAATAGCTTCAGTGACCTTCCAGGATGCTAATGTAATGCTTAGTTTGTACTGGAGATGGTTGAATCGTGTTGGAGAAGTCCAAGTGCAAAGCTCTGTTTTTGAAAATGGAAGATGGTGCAAATGGTGTTACAGTCATGTAACAGGGACAGGGATGAGTTGTATTTGATGTAAGGAAGCTTTAAGAACTAAAAGGCTAAAGAACGCACGAGGGAATTATGAGTTACAAGTCCAAGGTCAGAAACTGTGCAACAATGGAGTTTTTGGGCAATTTCTGGCTTGAGGGAGTTTTGGTGTGTTTTTAGGCTTATTAATTCGTGTCTTAGCTTGCATACAGTGCCTTTATTTATAAGCAAGAGGTTTGGATACTTGAGGTGGTCAGAATCACAAAATCACAAATTATGGGATTTTGACTTTTTTTTGAAGCAAGCTTGACAAGTATGGTTTCAAGGCAAGGTACAAAGCTATCTAGAGTGGTTACCAACTTTAAACATGCTTATTTAACCTTGTAGAGGAAGTTTGTGCAGAAGGAACAAGTTCAAAGCTCAATGCAAGTTGACTTTTCATAAAGCTTTCTTTATCTAAATGGCAATGGTGCCTTTGTGCCATTAATGGAAAATTATCTTGGATAAAGCTTGAATCAAATGGATAATAGCTCAAAAGCAAGTGTAATCTTCTGATTAGGGAGAGATCTTGAGGTTTCGAGGCCTGCAAAGCAAGATTGTGCAGCATAGGCTTGAGATTTGAATTCTTGTTCATCACAAAAATGACCTATAATTCCAGTTTGAAACCCTAACTTCCTCTCTTCGATTCTCCTTGCTCAAGAAAGATCTCAATGAGTTATTGGAAAATTTTGGAAAGCTTGTAATGTTCTATATAATCCACCTTTGAATCACTTTTGCAAAATCTAAGTGGAACTATGTGAAACTTGGCCAAGAAGTTAGGT
This sequence comes from Vicia faba, assembly GCA_948472305.1. NCBI lineage: Eukaryota > Viridiplantae > Streptophyta > Magnoliopsida > Fabales > Fabaceae > Vicia > Vicia faba. The sequence goes on from OX451739.1 coordinate 1,516,205,671, forward strand.
CAAAACCCTGACCAAAAATGCTCAAAATTTCACTAAGCATTTTAGTTTCATGACAATGACTTCATGGATTAATAAATTGAGATCCAATAATTTCTAGGAGAAGTTGTGTAAAAAAAATATTTAGATCTCATGGAAATCTATAACTTTCATGTTGAAAATTAAATCTTGTGAGAAAGTATTTGATAAATGAGAGGGAAAATTTTGGGGTAAAACAAATATGCACAACTTTTTGCGTTTGTTTCTGAAAAGAAGAACTTCTGGTATTTGTTTCAGAAGTTCTGTTGGGTCAGCGCTTGATCCATTCTGCCTAGCACTTCTTCCTTTGTAGTCAGAACTTCTCCTTTAATTTAATTGGGCCTAGCGTTAATTCTTCCCCTTTCTTTTGCATAATCCCAGATTTAATTTTCACCCCTTATTTAAATAACAACTAAATCTTCTTTATTTAAAATACACCCCTTTGATCTTGAATAAAGATTGTCCATCAGATATTGATGTACCATCTTTAATTAAATAATTCTAAAAGAAGGATCGCTGAGGTAGGACAAATATGGGGTATGACAGTTGCTCCTATTCAATTATCTTTCAATCGAATAGCGTGAGAAAGCGTATGTCTAGCACATTTTGATTGGGAGTTCATTGAATACTTGGAATATTCAAATTTTGTCTGATCCATTCATAAGGTTATGCTGATATAGCACACCCTCATGAGCCTTGAGAAAATAAGCGAAGCCAATGATATATCGCTCACTAGGGTTTGAAGTAGTGGGTTGGATGAGGAAAGTACATTGAGGTTCAGAAACAATGTACCAGGTTTTTAAAAATATGTTAAGGCTTAGAGGTAACATAGTGAGCTGAGAGAGTACATTGAGGCTTAGAGGCAATGTATGGAGATGAGAGAGTACATTGAGGCTTAGAGGCAATGTAAGGAGTTTTGTGAATACGTTGAGGCTTATAGGCAATGTAGTGAGCTGTGAGAGTACATTGAGGCTTATAGGCAATGTACGGAGTTTTTGAGAATACGTTGAGGCTTAGCGGCAACGTAGTGAGATGTGAGAGTACATTGAGGCTTAGAGGCAATGCACAGAGATGAAAGAGTACATTGAGTCTTAGAAGAAATGTACGGAGTTTTGTGAATATGTTGAGGCTTAAAGGCAACGTAGTGAGCTGTGAGAGTACATTGTGGCTTAGAAGCAATGTACTGAATTTTGTGAATACGTTGAGGCTTAGAGGCAACGTAGTGAGCTGTGAGAGTACATTGAGGCTTAAAGGCAATGTACGAAATTTTTGCGAATATATTGAGACTTTGAGGCAACATAGTGAGCCGTGAGAGTACATTGAGGCTTAGAGGCAATGTACGAAAATTTGGGAATACGTTGAGTCTTAGAGGCAACGTAGTAAGCTGAGAGAGTACATTGAGGCTTAGAGGCAATGTACGGAGATGAGAGAGTACATTGAGGCTTAGAGGAAATGTACAGAGTTTTGTGAATACTTTGAGGCTTAGAGGCAACATAGTGATTTTCGTTTATTACTGCATGGAGACTTAGGTAATGGACTACTTTGTTAGGAACTTATAACTGCATGGAGACTTAGATGACGGGTTGAATCGTAGGATAAGTGTTTTTTTGACTGATCCTTAGATGATTGAGTCGAGGGTAAGATGGTTTGTTTGATGTATGATACATGCGTATAATGTGTGATATTTGAGATGGGACCCTGGGCATATGTGTATTGTATGCAAAAATGTATAGTGTAGGTATGCTTTGGATATGCAAAATGTATGTATGAAATGTGTGTATGCCTTGAAATGCTATGAAGACTATTTTTGGCATTATCTGCTTTAAACCATTGTCTTAGAGTTACCAATCCCCTGGCATTGTATATTGTGTTGTCGTAGCTTTGTTGAATTTGAACCCAGAGAACAATGTTAGCAAAACTTTGAACATTGACATTTTTGTATTGTAAGCGTCGGGGTAGACGTGTGTATTAGGCACAAACTTTTTGAGTTGTGAGCATAGACATAGGCGTGGACATATGCATAGACTTTGTGTTGCAGGTGCAAGCATAGGCGCAGACGTAGACGTAGACATATGCGTGGATGTGATCGTGGATTTTATTTTGATGTTTTTCTAACCAAAATGCTTTTTCGATGTTTTGTCTAATGCTTTTATTTGTTAATTTCCCCAAAATGATTTCAGGACAATATTCAAAAGTAATAATCATAGTATTTTGTAAACAAGTTAGAAAAAAGAAAACAAAATTTGAAAGATGCAATGAAAATAACTATTTTATTGATTATGCCTCTAAATAGGCGAATGTACAGGATGCAATTCCTTGAAAGAGGTAATCACATAAATTTTCAAAACTGTAAATGGCAATGAAAATGATAATTATTACTGTTGTTTCCCCAACATCCTTTTGATAGCCCTTATCTCCTTTGCTTGAGTTGTATGATTCTGATCTATCTCTCCCTTTGTGGTTCGTAGTCGTAGTTCTTAGATCGCAGTCTTTTTGTTCTTTATTTCTTTGTATGAAATCCATAACTTTTGCCTGGATTTCCCTTTCGGGTTTTCAATCCACTGGGATAATTTTTTTTTGTTTATATGCCCCTTATTTTTACCTGTATCAACCTTTAGGGTTTTCGATCCACCGGGATGCTCCTTTTTTCCTAAGTTGCTTATTTAGGGTTCAAGCTTAGCGAGCTTCTTATACATAGTATTTTTTGACTGCGTCTGAATTTTCCGTATGCGGTAGTTCTTCCCCATCCATTTTTATAAGGATAAGACCACTTCCAGAGAATGTTGTTTTGACTATGTATGGACCTTCGTAGTTAGGTGTCCATTTACCATATGAATCGAGGCGAGGTAGAAGAATCTTCTTGAGCACTAGATCCCCTTCTTTGAATATTCGAGGACAGACTTTCTTGTCAAAGGCTCTCTTCATCCGTTTTTGATATAATTGACTGTGGCACATAGCTATCAATCGTTTTTCTTCAATAAGGTTGAGCTGATCGAGCCGTGTCTGCACCCATTCTGCTTCTTCCAGCTTTGTTTCCATTAGAACCCGAAGTGATGGTATCTCGATTTCAACTGGAAGTACTGCCTCCATGTCATATACCAGCGAGAAAGGAGTCGCGCTTGTTGATGTGCATATAGAAGTGTGATAGCCATGTAGAGCAAAGAGAAGAATTTCGCGCCAATCTTTGTACATCTTCACCATCTTCTGGATGATTTTCTTGATATTTTTGTTGGTTGCTTCAACGACCCCATTCATATTTGGTCTGTATGGTGAGGAATTATGACGCTCGATATTTAAGTCATCGCACAGTTCCTTCATCATTTTGTTATTTAAATTGGACCCGTTGTCTGTAATTATCTAACTTGGGACAACGTATTTGCATATGAAATTCTTATTGATGAAGCGTGTAACCATTTGGCTTGTCATGCTGGCGTAGGATGTCGCTTCTACCTATTTGGTAAAGTAGTCAATGGCTACTAGTATAAAACGGTGTCCGTTGGATGCTTTTGGCTCGATCATGCCAATCATATCAATTCCCCACATTGAGAATGGCCAAGGGGAGCTCATGACGTTCAGAGGAGTTGGTGGCACATTCATCTTATCAGCGTAGATCTGACATTTATGACATGTCTTCGTGTAGTGATAATAGTCGGCTTCTATTGTTAACCAATAATACCCTGCTCGCAGAATCTCTCTAGCCATGGCATGCCTGTTTGTATGAGTCTCGAAAGTACCCTCGTGGATTTCTCTCATAAGCGTATTCACTTCTTGCTTCTCCACACACCTCAGTAGTACCATGTCGTAGTTTATTTTGTATATCACCCCATTACTCAAAAAGAATTTTAAAGCTAACCTTCGCATGGTTCGCTTGTCAATGATAGAGGCATTTTCTAGATATTCTTGCATTTCCAGGTACTTCTTGATGTCGTAGAACCAAGGCTTGTTTTCCGATCCTTCTTCAATAGCATGACAGTACGCGGGCTCTTCGAAATGTCTAATTGTGAAGCGTGGTTCATGATTCGGCTAGGTTACCTTGAAAATAGCTGATAGAGTTGCCAGAGCGTCTGCCATTTGATTTTCTTCTCACGGGATGTGGCTGAAAGTGATCTCGGTGAACTCCTCGGCCAATTTCAAAACATGATCCCGATATGGAATCAGTTTTGGGTGTTTTGTATCCCATTCACCATTAACCTGATATATGACTAATGCAGAGTCCCAAAATACTTCGAGGTGCTTTATTCTCAGATCAATGGTAGCTTCCAGTCCTATTATGCAAGCTTTGTACTCGGCAAAGTTGTTGGTGCAGTCGAAATACAATCTAGCGATATATGGCTTGTGATAGTTCTTTGGAGAAGTCAAAATTGCCCCTATGCCGCGCCCTAGTGCATTTGAAGCCCAGTCAAACGTGAGTGTCCAACGTAACCCTGGCTTGGGTCCTTCGTCGGGTCCTGGTATTTCATAGTCGGCTATAATCATGACGTCTTCGCCTGGAAAGTTAAACTTCATAGGCTGGTATCCAGGAAGCGGTTGTGAGCCAGATGATCAGCTAGTATACTATCCTTGATGGCCTTCTTAGTTACATATTGGATGTCGTATTCTGATAGTAGCATCTGCCATCATGCAATTATCCCGGTAAGAGCTGGTTTTTTCAAACACGTATTTTAGAGGATCCATTCTTGCTATTAACCACGTAGTGTGGGTTAACATATATTGCCTCAACCTCTTGGCAGCCCAAGCAAATGCGCAACAAGTTTTCTCTAGTAGTGAGTACTTGGTTTTGCAGTCAGTGAATTTCTTGTTGAGGTAATAAATCGCATGCTCCTTTCTGCCTGTTTCATCATGCTGTCCCAAAACACAACCCATTGATCCTTCGAGCATTATCAGATACATGATGAGTGGTCTTCTGTGTACTAATGACATTAATATTGGTGGCTCTTACAGATACTGTTTTATCTCCTATAAGGTTAATTGAAAATCATCATTTCATGCTACCGTCTGATCTTTTTGTAATAACTTAAATATCGGCTCGCACGTAGCTGTTAGATGCGATATGAACCTTCAGATGTAATTCAATCGCCCTAAGAAACCACACACTTCTTTTTCTATCCTTGGTGCCGGCATCCCTTGTATATCTTTTTCTTTGTCGGGGTCCATTTTGATACCCCACTGGCTTACAATGAAACCCAACAATTTTCCTGATTTGATGCCAAATGTACACTTGTTCATATTTAACCTCAGTCTGAACTTACGTAGCCGTTCGGATAGATTTTAATGTATGATGTATTCCTCCTCCGTATGGGATTTGGCGATCATATCATCTACGTACACTTCAACCTCTTTGTGGATCATATCATGGAATAATGTAACCATTGCCCTCTGATAGGTTGCCCCTGCATTCTTGAGACCGAATGGTATTACTTTGTAGCAAAAAGTTCCCCAAGGTGTTATGAAGGTAGTCTTTTCCATGTCTTCGGGCGCCATTTTGATTTGATTATAGCCCGAGAAGCCGTCCATGAATGAGAATACTGAGGCTTGAGCCGTGTTATCCACCAGAACATCTATATGGGGTAGTGGGAAATCTTCCTTGGGGCTTGCTTTGTTCAGATATCAATAATCCACACACATGCATACCTTTCTGTCTTTCTTGGGTACTTGCACAATGTTAGCTATCCAAGATGTATAATCTCCCACTGCTAAGAACCTTGCGTCAAATTGTTTAAGAACCTCTTCTCTGATTTTGCTGGACATATCTGGACGAGTTCTCCTGAGTTTTTGCCTAACTGGAGAACACCCTTCTTTGAGGGGTAGCCTGTGCACCACGATGTATGTATCTAACCCTGGCATGTCTTTGTAGGACCAAGTGAATATGTCCATGTACTCGTGCAATAGTTTAATCAACCCTTCTTTGATGCTCTGCTCTAACCTTGCCCCTACCTTGATTTCTTTGGGATCTTCCTCTGTGCCCAGATTAATGGTTTCCACGACCTCTTGGTATGGTTGTATGATGTCAGCTTTTCGTTCTATTTCCCTCATCATTTCCTCAGAGAGCTCCAGATCTTCATCATCTTCCTCTTTGGCTTGGTTGATAGGAGCCTCAAAATTGAACCGGGTCACATCAGTAACATTATCGGTGGTTTTGGGCATGGATCTACACATTTTTCATGTTTTGGTGCAGATTTTAGTATATGAGTTTTTTTGAAAATGCATATGCAGAGAAAGTATTGCCATTTTTAATTTTTAAGGAATAAATGCAAGAGAAAGACATGGATCTTGATTGAAAACAAAATATAACTTTCATTGATTGTAAATATTTTCTGAAAGAAAATGAGGAACCCTTACAAGCAACCCCTATGCCTCGTGCTTGACATAGATTCTTTCAAAAACAAGAAAAATTACTTAGGAAAGAAAAAGATCTCGGGAATCTCTGTGGCAGTCCAAATTTTGAGTTCTCCTCCTGAAGCGCACTCCCTGATAAAGTCTGTTGCCTTTCTGGTGTGAAATTTGTTGGGTATCATCGCCACGTGTCCGCCATGCTCTATTCCCTTGTTGAAAAAGGTCTCTTGAATCGGAGGGAAGCATGCTTTACCTTTTGGAGTAGATTTCGATGATTCATAGACCAATCCAAAGTGATTCTTCTTCTCAGGGATCTCTGGGAGCTTTCCCCAGCCTTTTGAGGCATCACAACCCATGGTTTCTTGCAGATCTTTCCACGATGTCACCTTAGGCTTATTACCCTTCTCTACTGGAAGAGTCACCATTGAAGCAATTTCCAAGGCTTGGAACGGAGTAGCTACATAGTCTTCGTCGACATTGATATATTTGTATGATTCAATGTGGCTTACAAAGATATCTTCCTCGCCATCGATTATGATTAATTTCCCTTCCACTAGGAACTTCAATTTCTGATGCAAGGTCGAGGTGACTACCCCTACTGCATGGATCCAAGGTCTCCCCAGTAAGCAAGTGTATGTTGGTTCTATATCCATGACCTGGAAAGTGATATTGAATATATGCGGCCCAATTTTTACTGGAAGATCCACCTCTCCTAACATCGAGCTTCGAGAATCGTCAAATGCTTTCACTATTGTAGAACTTGGCCTCATCACAACGTTATCCATTGTTAACTTTACCAGACTGGACTTTGGCAACACATTGAGGGCAGAACCGGTATAAGTGAGAACCCTGGAAAAATGGGTAGTACCTATTTTCATAGTAATATGGAGTGCCTTGTTATGAGCTCGATCTTATGGCGGGAATTTATTATTGCTGAAACCCAGGTATGATCCAAATGTTAGGTTTGCTATGACATTTTCAAACTGATTTACCGAAATATCTTCCGTGACGTGAGCTGAACTCAGTACCTTCATCAAGGAGTCTCGGTGCGCTTCAGAGTTGATGAGTAGTGAGAGTATGGATATTTTCTCTGGATTTTGGTGAAGCTGATCCACCACTCTGTAATCACTTCTTTTGCTTATTTTCAGAAACACTTCTACCTCTTGGTCAGTAAATTTTTTTCTTGGAGGTTCTGTCTCTTGACTTGTATCAACCACTGCTTTTCCGTTGTCCTTGGTTAGAGTCTCATATTTTTTCTTTGATGGTTCAACTCCAAAAATTCGACCACTTCGGATTATACCCACTGTCCCTGCTATATTAGAAATTGCAGGTCCCTGACTTGGTGAGGGCTCACTTTCTTGTTTCACTCCATTAGTGTATATGGCCGAGTCATAACTCCATGGCACTGCTTTGTTACTCTTATAAGGGATAGGTGAGGGTCCCTTAATAACCATTGTGCCCTTTGGAATAGTTGGTATTATGAGAGTCTTCTTGAGTGCCATCCTTGTGGTCTCCGTTGATTCTTCCCACAAGATCACTAGAGTTTTCTTGTTGAGATTTTGGCAAGGGATTACCAACGACTTCTTTTCTTCAATCACGAATACATATTTTTCTTCAGGGTATGGTCCGAATTGGACTATCCCCTAGTCCATTAGCTTTTGCAAGGTTCTTTTGAAGGCTTTATTATGTTCCAACAGGAACCCACATTCGAACATATATTCTTTTAACAAGTTGATTGGGGTTTCTGCTCGTCTGATTGCCCCAAAGTCAGTGACTACTTCAATTGAATTTATTGTCGGCCCACCATGCTGTTGTACCCTAATTTTTGACCTAAGATCCCATTTTTATTTTTGCATAAGTCAAGGTCACGAAATACGGTCGGTTTTAACGTCTCACCTTCGAGCTTTGACTATGCGAAGATTGTCAAGTGTTTTGAACATTTTTAGCCCATGTATCACTAATTTCTAATCGCATACAAAGGTGTATGTTCATTTTTTCTTTTGTGTCATGTGCAGAGACAGGTCTGAATCAAGAGCATCAGGTGTCGCGCCCCAATTAAGGTTTTGAGTCTCTCAAGCCAGAAGTACGGTTGATTGTGGATTCTCGAAGACTGATTCATCAAGGCACAACTGTTGCACCCTTAATTTCGCCCCTAATTTTTTCAGTCGCACATTCATACCATATTTTGTCATTTGGTCACAGTCATTAGTAAATATCTTCATTCATCATATTTTGCATCATTAGTCGTATTTAAGTTGACCAGAAAAAGTCAGTTTAAATCAAAGTTTGCATCGTCTTTTAGTTAAAAAAATACTCGACATTTCACTTCATTCATTTTTATCTGTTTACCGTTTCTTGCATTGCTCCAAGTTGTTTATATGTCGATAATAAAAATATTTTGGTTTTATAGACAAACTGTTAAAAGCGATTCAACAATGTACGAAAAATTAGCGAGAAAAATATTTCAAGTTTTCACCTTTTACCGATCATTTTATGAATCTGCGCTACGCGTAGATTATGACGGTATGCTCGCTTTATTTTTTCGGTACAGTTCGAAGTCTCGTTTTAACCTTAAACGTCTGTTTAGTCTGATATTTTTATTATTATTTTATTTTTGATTTTTGACTTCTTGAATATTTTTTCTTTAATCTTCGTGACATGTAGTTTATTTTAATATGTTCATTTTATTTTATCGGATAAATTTTCGTCCATTTTTTATCGTTTTCAGTCATTTTGTGTCTATATTTTTAATTCAGAAAAAATTCAAAAAAATCATTTTAAATTGAGTTGTTTTTTATACTTTCAGGTTTTATTTTATTTTTGTCATTCAGGGGCTTTTTGGTCATAAAAAATTATTTGTTAAACTGTGCTTTATTTTGATTGGTTGTTAGAGAGAGTAATGGATCGATCCAGAAAAATAGCAATGAATTGCAAAACAGAAGTGAAATTTTCCTCTTGATCTGTCTATATAAACACTTCTTTCTTTTCTTTGTAGAGGGGGGAACACAATAAAAAACTCTCCCTTTCTCTCAAAAACCTCACTCTCATCTCCCTCATCTCACAGCTCCCTCCATACGCGCCCCCACCCTTCAATGTTCCTCTTCTTCCATTATTTTCCACCCACAACTTGTTATCACCATCGACCCACGTCATCCTTCAATCTTCCAATGCCTCACATCCCCAACTGCCATTGAAAACCATCATCTTCTATGACAACCTTTAGTGCCCTTCATTTCACACCCCTTCCGCACATCCAACTCAGCAGAACACCAAAAAAATCTTCACTCACCCTCTGTTCTCTCATCCTACAACAACTACTAAGAAACACAAAGAACCTAGAGAGAGAAACTGAGAGAAAGGGTCACCAGCCGCCCCCGTCACACGAAACCTCCTTCCCCTTTCCTTCCAATATCCAATTTCATTCATCTCATCCACCTGCTCAACCGGATTTCTGATTCTGTCATGGCTACTACCAGCGCTGGATCCAGCGATCCTACTGCTAATAGACCACAAACGAAACGACCTAAGTACTCAAAGTTTACACAACAAGAACTTCCAGCATGCAAGCCTATTCTTACACCACAAGCAGTTATTTCGGCTTTCTTGATTGTTACTGTCGTATTCATTCCTATTGGAGTTGTTTCGCCTATTGCTTCACGAGATGTTGTTGAAATTGTTGATAGGTACGAGGATGCATGTGTACCGTCAAATTGGACGGACAAGGTAGCGTTCATTCAGAGTAATGCTGATAAAACTTGCACAAGGAAGCTGGAAGTGCCAAAGCGTATGAAGTCTCCTATCCATGTTTACTACCAACTTGATAACTTCTACCAAGATCATCGCTGGTATGTGAGAAGCCGAAATGATGAGCAGTTGAGGGATTCAAAAAAAAGAAAACAATTAACAACCAACAATCCGACCCTACACCGATCCAGCTTCGTGCCACCTTCACTACAGCTCCAACAACCCACCACCTAGAGCAACATGCCAAAGTTGTGCCGATGGTGGAGTACTTGGAGTAGTTCCTGGTATAATTGGCTGTCTCCAAGCTCTTAAGGCGATTAAGGTTGCTGCTTCTGTTGGTGAACCACTCTCTGGAAGGATGCTTCTCTTAGATGCATTGGTTGCACGGATCTGTATTATTAAAATCAGAGGAAGGTCTTTGCAATGTGAAGCTTGTGGAGAAAATGCAATAATGAATCAGCAGTACTTTAGAGAATTTGATTATGAGAAGTTCACTCAAACTCCCTTGTCTGAGGCTCCGTTGAAGTTAAATCTACTTCCCAGTGAGTCTAGAATCAGCAGCAAGAAGTACAACGAAATCATTCTCAACAAGGTACCACATGTTCTTGTCGATGTTAGACCATCTCATCATTTCAAGATTGTGTCCCTTCCAAATTCCGTCAAAGGCGTAACTTTCTTGTTACAGCACCAGCTTCCTCAGGCCAACCGACAGGAATCAACATCCCAACGGTTGCACATCATCAACATCATCACCTCGCCGGCACATACTCCCTCCATTTGCGCACTACAGCCCCCTCGCCGGCACGTACTCACTCCATTTGCGTCCTACAGCTCCGGCCTCCTTCAACCTCTTCAATTCTCCAATTCTCTAATTCTCCAATTCTTGAGGTAAGGTTTTATATCCTCTTCTCCTACAAGTTGTTATGTTGAATATTGATCAAGAATTGTTGAACTGAAGTACACATTTAGTTGTTCATATGGTGTAATATGTTATTTTTGATTCAAGATTAGTATTACTAATTATTAGGATTTGGTATATTTACATAGAGATTTAGTATGTAGAACTTATAATATAATTTGAACTTTAGGTGTTTGTGAAAATGCATAGGTGAATTGGCATGGATTTCAACACTAGATCCTGAACTATAACATTAACACCCTTGGTTTTTCTTAAAATTCTCCTTAGAATTAACATAGGCTAGAATCTTGTAAATTGACATGCTAATCGTGCTTTAAATTTGTTGTTTCTTGAAATGAAGATGTTAAGGTTTGGTATAGGTTGATATTTGATGTTAATTTGGTAGAGATTGCAGCATTCTAATGCTTGTTGTTTGATACTCGACGTTGACACGTTACTTGAATTTTGCATTTGTGCATAAAAGTGTGATGTAATTCAGTTTGTGTTCTTCAGTGTGCATTAATATATTAACACTCTTGTGTTTGAGTTGGTTTTGTTGTTAGTTTGATTCAGATAGGTGCACTAACACAACACTAAACCAATGACACTAGCTTGTATTTGCAATTTTCAACTCATGTGCATTCATACAATTTCATTTCATTTCTTTATTTTGTGATTTCTAACAAAGTTTTTAATTGTTGCGATTTCATTCATTTTAATTTTTATACCGCTTATGCTACTAACGAGTTTGCTTATTGTGAAGGTTTTCGAAAATCGTTTCAGGTATCCATTCTCACATAGCGCATCAATAACTCTTACACTTATCCCTTTTACCTTTTTATTTTATTTTACTATTCTGATTTAATATTAGGTACTGTAAATATATACTTGTACATAATATTTTGACTGTATATTTTACTTGTAAATAAATTCAGGTTTCTTAAAAATATTATTTTCATCGCATTGTGATTTTATTTCCAATTCCAACTAACTTCTGAAAATTGTGCGGACGCACACAATTTCCCCGTGTTGTTAGATTTGTCGGTATATCTCTTGTGATGCAGGGATTCTTATCTGACACCGTGAGCTTTATCCACTGCCTTTGCGCTTTATCTGATGCTTGGAGTATTATTTCACATTAGGTTTTTTGATGATGCTGTCGGCTTGTGATTTATTTTCACCTAAGGTTTGGTATACTCTTAGCTTATTTATCTGTCTGTGGTTTTAACTCCAAAGGAAAATTTAAATTTCTTGACTTCACGTCATCAAATACATCTTCTACAATCGTGCGAATAGCCTCATTCATGTTTGGCTTGTTTACTATTTTTCAAAACTTAAAGACAATTTTCCCAAAAGACTCCATTTTCAAGCTCATACCTTTTAAGTCAAAACTTCAACACTAGGTTGTCGTATCTTCAAAATCTCGCCAACACCTATTTTTAGCCAAACGAACCATTTTAATCAAACAAACAATTTTAACCAAAAACAGATATTTCAAAAGGTTTCTGTGGAGTACCGCAGATGCATTGGGTGCTAATACCTTCCTATTGTATAACCAACCCCCGAACTCTCGATCTCTTTTAAAAACGCATTTTATTTTCGTTACTTTTAAATATTATTTTACATTGCATACTTTAGGGTTTTATTTCGCTCTTTTCCCTTTTCCCTTGGAAATAATAAAGCGCGATGGCGACTTTTGCTTAGTTTGTCTTATCTGTTTTATTGTTATTTGATTGTTTGATTATATGTTTATATTGTGGTTATTTAGGTTTTTGAAAAGGACAAGTCCTATACCCGGACTAAGTTACACTTAGGAATAGGACGGGCGGTATAGTCATGTTAACTTTGAGGGAGTAATCCCGAAGAAGGAGGAATGAGATCCCCCACTCAGTGGAAGGCCCTTTTGAACGTAATATTTGTTTACCGAGTAATCGGGAAGACATTATTATTTTCGACCTGGGAGCCAGAGAAGCTGGGAACCGTAGAACCCTAACCCATCTTGGCCTTTTAGGTGTAGTGCGGAGATTATAACGGAGTAATCCGGAAGTAATTGTTACGCGATGCTACGCTCGGATGAGTTTCTCTTGAGAATATTGCTGATTATTGAGTAATCAAGACGTTGGTAATATCCGAAGGAGGAATGTAGACTCCGGGAACTCTTAGAACCTTGTTCTACAGGTGTGATTAAACCGTTAGTACATACCTCGGGGGTGTTCCTTACCTTGACTCCATGCTCGTGACGTTGAACCTTTCAACTTTATTTGTGACCTTGCTTGTGGTTGTTGCATAGCCATGCATTCATGCAACCCTTTTCACTTGACTTTGAAGGAATTTGGAGGTCTTTCTTTGTAAACATCACAAGTTTCGTCAAGCTCAATGGATCTTGGGTGTTGATAGGGTGAAAACCCTAATCCACCAAAATGGATGATTGATCTTGATGATAACTTGATCAATGTTTGGAGCCAATTTAAAATTCATCTTCTATCTTCATACTTTGATGTTTACAACTTAATATCTTGAGTTCCTTGAAAATCAAATAAAAACTCTCTTTTGCATATCATACATCATTCTACATTTTTTTTTGTTTCACTTTCAAAGGTCTTTTTCCGAGTCTTATTTTTCCTTTGGTCTCACCAGTACAACACTCGCGCCAAGAGAACAATGGAGAATATCAAGCAAGAGGTTTCTGAACTCCGTAGAGAGATGACTATTTTGAAAGCTGGTATGGATCACTCAACTGTTTTGGTTGAAATTTTGGTTGCTGCCCAAGTCAATCCTTCTAAGAAGGAGGAAGCGATGATAAAAGTATTCACCGATTGTCATTCAAGGACGTTGGTTTTGAAGTTAAAATCAAGCACGTGCCGAAGAGTAAACACGATTGACGGTCACTTTGAGTTTTGAAGGATGTTTTCGGTGATTCAAGTCCAGATGGAAAGCCTTCCCCGATCATTAACTTATTTATGCTTGTTGCAATTCTTCTTGTTTATCAAAACATTGTTTGCATGTAAGAACTTGTTTGCATCTGAAGGATTATCTTAATACAATGAGTATGTTTGTCTTGAAGAAATTCATTCGTTTCACTCATGTTTGTTTTTAAATTTTAAATTGCTTTTTGCACTATGATACCAAATTGTTGCTCATTCTCTTGCCTAGGCAGAGATTGAAGGGAGGATGATGATCTAAAGAACACAAAATCTCTGGTTGCATGATTTTGGATAAAATCTTGCTGATGATGTACAAGCATTGTTTCAAATCCCTAAACACTGGAGATATAAGGAAGATAATCCCTTGCTAACCCCTTTTGAGCCTTTGAAGCAGAAGTTTCTTTTCTATACGAAAAAACCTTGAATTTTAACCTGGGGCAGGGTAGTTTTTAGTTAATCTGACTGAGTGTTCAAAATTCATAAGGAAGATGTTTTTTGAAGAGAAACTACGAGGGCTATCTTTAATGTATAATGAAGCCAGAAGATGTGGAATCATAATGTTATCCCTCATTCATCAAGAAACGAGGCAATCACAATCTTCTCAACAAGCAAATACAAGCTAATGTCACACATTTTGTTCAAAAAGTCAAAAAATCGAGAAAAAGAAAAAGCCTGCTAAGTCAAAAAACATGAAAACGTGTGACTTAGGCAAAATTAAGGCATCCAGCTGGACTATCAATTCAAAAGAATTAGTTCAGGAAAAAGTTAGGGAAAATAAAATCGCAAAGAAAAGGACTGCAAAGAAAAGTCCTCAGCAAAGAACAAATTGGTGACTACAAACACGAAGACATGAGGGTGGTTTCTACTCCGAAAGCCTCGTCGTTTCCTTGACCGTCACAAAATCCTTTTGAGAGATGAACACTCATGTTGAATTAACTGAACATAGGGTTGGAGAACATCATGAAGAATGGGTGGGCACCAAATATTTTGAGCCTTAAAATCTTTTTTCTAAAAACCATGAACCAGACCACGTTACAACCTGCAAAAGTCCTAATTGAAGCAAGGTTATTTTGAAAGCATACTTCAATGAGATAGTGTTCCTGACTCCCATGAATGTTCTAAATAGTTATGTTGATATCATATGTTTTGCCTATACAAAAATAAATGGTGTTTTAGCACGCAAAATTTGTGCGATATCTTTCAAAATCTTCAAGACTTACATAACTGTTACATTAGAATTTTCATTCTCATTGTAAACTTTTTCTAACTGCAAAACATTTGTCTGATATCAAGGAAGCTCATATAAGCACCAGTGATGAGTCTATTCTTAAGGCCTGAAGCTCTGTTGAGTAATTGGCGGATCATTTCAAGAAAAAATCATATCCTTGGGCATGTCACCTGAAGACCGTAAGCACGGACATGTTGCTTCTCCCAGTTAATGCTTTTCCCAACTTGTTTGCTCGTTTGGGGCAAAAATTCGAATACTTTGTTGTGCCGACTACAGTCAATCCGGGGCAATCACGTAAAGATTTGATGAATCTCTCTAAGAGTTTGAAGACACCAGAGCATGGTGAATGCCAGGTATTTTGTAAAATCCTCTTGAGACGATTTCTCCTCATCAACCATATAGCTCGGGGCATTTTAGAAGTGAAGTTATTCGCAAGAATTGTCGTGCATCACGCAGCTTATCAGCAGTAAAATTGGGGCATCCAAAATTAATCCCAGGGGCAATCCAGATTTGTCAAGATATGTTTTTCATACATTACCAGAGGGTGGTGTTCCCAGTATCTCCAGCTAAGCAAGACTTCTTTCCAGCTGAAACTTTGTTTATGTGTTATCCTTTCAATGGATTGTCGACAATAGAGGACTGGACTTTGGGTTTTATAACAAAAAATATCTTTCCTCTCCAGAGAGATTTAAGCCTTGTAAAAGGACCTTGCTCCAATGATGGCCTGTGTTTTATCTCCAGTAATGTTCCCATCCTGTTGAGATTAGCCGAGTGTTGGGTTGTGTTATGATGTCTTATCATCTCCAGTTTATCTTGTCTATTTGTTTTGTCAGCACATACATGGTATTCATTTATTCATTCACACTTGCATCATGCACGCACAATTGTATTTGTTGATGTCATTGAGTTCGTATACCTTGGTTATGTCTATTCAAATAGCATATTTGATCTTTCCAAATAGAGTGTCAATTTAAGCAGAAAGTGCGCCTCTTTTCTAATTCCCCACTGAGTTAACTCTCGTGGAAGAATCTTGGTTTAGCTTTCCTTTTCCATCTCTGGATAGGATAAATCCCCATTTGAGTTTGTTTCCTCATTGGTTGGAGTCTTGTTTGATTATTTTCTCTCCAGTTTATTCCTGGAT
The DNA here is from genome assembly GCA_948472305.1 of Vicia faba. Taxonomy (NCBI): domain Eukaryota; kingdom Viridiplantae; phylum Streptophyta; class Magnoliopsida; order Fabales; family Fabaceae; genus Vicia; species Vicia faba. Next base: position 1,516,221,954 of record OX451739.1, read on the forward strand.
TGAGCTGTGTCTCTTGTGAACGATACCCTGTGAATATCTCTAGGCTGTGAAACCTAGATGGAGAGTGCATTTATTTTGCAATGTAAATACTTGGTCTCCTCAGGAAGGATTTATTCATGGTTCCCCATTGAAGATGAACTTTATTCCCCAGTAGTGTTATCACAACCTTCTTCTGGAATATCGACATGACAACAAGCGACTGACTCTTTATTTGAGCAGTTTGATTATTTCTGATTTCTCTACGACAAATGGCGGTCTCTTCATGAACAGTTTGTCCATCCCCGATGAAATTATTGGTTCTCACCTCCAGCAATATCTTCACGATATTTTATGGGTATCTTTGTGGGAAACAGCAAGCGGCAGTCTCTTCATGAGGCAACTTGTGTGTTATGGATACTCTTGACAAACAGCAAGCGGCGGTCTCTTCATGAGCAACTTGTGTGTTATTTTTCTCTTGAAAAACATCAAGCGGCGGTCTCTTCATGAGCAACTTGTATGTTATTGATACCTTGAAAGAAACAGCAAGCGACAGTCTCTTCATGAGCAACTTGTTTGTTATTGTCACCTTTGAAAACAACAAGCGACAGTCTCTTTATGGACAACTTGTATGTTATCAACACTTTTTTTGAAAACGGCAAGTGGCAGCTTCTTCGTGAGCAGCTTGTACGTTAGTATTTTGGAAGACAGCAAGTGGCAGCTTATCTATTTGAGCAACTTGTGTGTTATTGTTCCCTTGAAAACGGCAAGAGGCAGCTTCTTTATGAGCAGCTTGTGGGTTTTGGCAACAAGTGGCGGACTCTTCATGAGCAGCTTGTGTGCTTTGATATTCTTTGAAGACAGCAAGTGGCAGCTTCTTTATGAGCAGCTTGTGGGTTTTTGGCAACAAGTGGCGGACTCTTCATGAGCAGCTTGTATGCTTTAATTTTCTTTGAAGACAGCAAGTGGCAGCTTATCTATTTGAGCAACTTGTGTGTTATTGTTCCCTTGAAAACGGCAAGTGGCAGCTTCTTTATGAGCAGCTTGTGGGTTTTGGCAACAAGTGGCGGACTCTTCATGAGCAGCTTGTGTGCTTTGATATTCTTTGAAGACAACAAGTGGCAGCTTCTTTATGAGCAGCTTGTGGGTTTTTGGCAACAAGTGGCGGACTCTTCATGAGCAGCTTGTATGCTTTAATTTTCTTTGAAGACAGCAAGTGGCGGTCTCTTCATAAGAAGCTTATATGTTATTGACACCTTTGAAAGGAAGCAAGTGGCGGCCTCTTTATTTGAGCAGCTTGTGTATCCCCAACAACAATGTCTACTCAGCAAATGGCATCCCTTCGGAAGAGTCCCGTGGGGAAGTTTGTTATTTTATCCTTTTCAAGCGATATCTTGGTTAAAGAAGAAATGTGTTACCGTTCTTGGTAAAATTCAGAAATCAGAGATGTTTATCTCCAGCCACAGTGCTGATGTCAATCATTTTGTTTTCTAGCTACAGTGCTGATGTCAATCATTTTGTTTTCCAGTCACAGTACTGATGTCAATCATATGCTTTTTCAGTCACAGTACTGATGTAAATCATTACCTTTTCCAGTCTCAATACTGATGTAAATCATTCAAGAGTCTCTCATTTGAAGTCTATGACTTTGTTTCCCCAGTGGAGTTACAACCTCTTCCTCTGTGGGATTACTGTATAATGTGCTTGGTTTCTCCAGCATAGTCTGTCTCATATGGCGTCATTCCCCATAAAATTCAGAGCATTACATTCATATCATATCATGAACATAATCGCGGTATCTTAAGGCCAAAAATTGTGTATTCTATATTTAAGTCCCTTCAATCTCGTCGAAATGAAGATCCCAATCTTCATATCTCCAGATAGAAGAAACTTAAATAGGGGCAGCTGTTGTACCCCAATTTTTGACCTAAGATCCCATTTTTATTTTTGCATAAGTCAAGGTCACGAAATACGGTCGGTTTTAATGTCTCACCTTCGAGCTTTGACTATGCGAAGATTGTCAAGTGTTTTGAACATTTTTAGCCCATGTATCACTAATTTCTAATCGCATACAAAGGTGTATGTTCATTTTTTCTTTTGTGTCATGTGCAGAGACAGGTCTGAATCAAGAGCATCAGGTGTCGCGCCCCAATTAAGGTTTTGAGTCTCTCAAGCCAGAAGTACGGTTGATTGTGGATTCTCGAAGACTGATTCATCAAGGCACAACTGTTGCACCCTTAATTTCGTCCCTAATTTTTTCAGTCGCACATTCATACCATATTTTGTCATTTGGTCACAGTCATTAGTAAATATCTTCATTCATCATATTTTGCATCATTAGTCGTATTTAAGTTGACCAGAAAAAGTCAGTTTAAATCAAAGTTTGCATCGTCTTTTAGTTAAAAAAATACTCGACATTTCACTTCATTCATTTTTATCTGTTTACCGTTTCTTGCATTGCTCCAAGTTGTTTATATGTCGATAATAAAAATATTTTGGTTTTATAGACAAACTGTTAAAAGCGATTCAACAATGTACGAAAAATTAGCGAGAAAAATATTTCAAGTTTTCACCTTTTACCGATCATTTTATGAATCTGCGCTACGCGTAGATTATGACGGTATGCTCGCTTTATTTTTTTGGTACAGTTCGAAGTCTCGTTTTAACCTTAAACATCTGTTTAGTCTGATATTTTTATTATTATTTTATTTTAGATTTTTGACTTCTTGAATATTTTTTCTTTAATCTTCGTGACATGTAGTTTATTTTAATGTGTTCATTTTATTTTATCGGATAAATTTTCGTCCGTTTTTTATCGTTTTCGATCATTTTGTGTCTTTATTTTTAATTCAGAAAAAATTCAAAAAAATCATTTTAAATTGAGTTGTTTTTTATACTTTCAGGTTTTATTTTATTTTTGTCATTCAGGGGCTTTTTGGTCATAAAAAATTATTTGTTAAACTGTGCTTTATTTTGATTGGTTGTTAGAGAGAGTAATGGATCGATCCAGAAAAATAGCAATGAATTGCAAAACAGAAGTGAAATTTTCCTCTTGATCTGTCTATATAAACACTTCTTTCTTTTCTTTGTAGAGGGGGGAACACAATAAAAAACTCTCCCTTTCTCTCAAAAACCTCACTCTCATCTCCCTCATCTCACAGCTCCCTCCATACGCGCCCCCACCCTTCAATGTTCCTCTTCTTCCATTATTTTCCACCCACAACTTGTTATCACCATCGACCCACGTCATCCTTCAATCTTCCAATGCCTCACATCCCCAACTGCCATTGAAAACCATCATCTTCTATGACAACCTTTAGTGCCCTTCATTTCACACCCCTTCCGCACATCCAACTCAGCAGAACACCAAAAAAATCTTCACTCACCCTCTGTTCTCTCATCCTACAACAACTACTAAGAAACACAAAGAACCTAGAGAGAGAAACTGAGAGAAAGGGTCACCAGCCGCCCCCATCACACGAAACCTCCTTCCCCTTTCCTTCCAATATCCAATTTCATTCATCTCATCCACCTGCTCAACCGGATTTCTGATTCTGTCATGGCTACTACCAGCGCTGGATCCAGCGATCCTACTGCTAATAGACCACAAACGAAACGACCTAAGTACTCAAAGTTTACACAACAAGAACTTCCAGCATGCAAGCCTATTCTTACACCACAAGCAGTTATTTCGGCCTTCTTGATTGTTATTGTCGTATTCATTCCTATTGGAGTTGCTTCGCCTATTGCTTCACGAGATGTTGTTGAAATTGTTGATAGGTACGAGGATTCATGTGTACCGTCAAATTAGACGGACAAGGTAGCGTTCATTCAGAGTAATGCTGATAAAACTTGCACAAGGAAGCTGGAAGTGCCAAAGCGTATGAAGTCTCATATCCATGTTTACTACCAACTTGATAACTTCTACCAAGATCATCGCCGGTATGTGAGAAGCCGAAATGATGAGCAGTTGAGGGATTCAAAAAAAAGAAAACAATTAACAACCAACAATCCGACCCTACACCGATCCAGCTTCGTGCCACCTTCACTACAGCTCCAACAACCCACCACCTAGAGCAGCATGCCAAAGTTGTGCCGATGGTGGAGTACTTGGAGTAGTTCCTGGTATAATTGGCTGTCTCCAAGCTCTTGAGGCGATTAAGGTTGCTGCTTCTGTTGGTGAACCACTCTCTGGAAGGATGCTTCTCTTAGATGCATTGGCTGCACGGATCCGTATTATTAAAATCAGAGGTAGGTCTTTGCAATGTGAAGCTTGTGGAGAAAATGCAATAATGAATCAGCAGTACTTTAGAGAATTTGATTATGAGAAGTTCACTCAAACTCCTTTGTCTGAGGCTCCGTTGAAGTTAAATCTACTTCCCAGTGAGTCTAGAATCAGCAACAAGAAGTACAACGAAATCATTCTCAACAAGGAACCACATGTTCTTGTCGATGTTAGACCAGCTCATCATTTCAAGATCGTGTCCCTTCCAAATTCCGTCAAAGGCGTAACTTTCTTTTTACAGCACCAGCTTCCTCAGGCCAACCGACAGGAATCAACATCCCAACGGTTGCACATCATCAACATCATCACCTCGCCGGCACGTACTCCCTCCATTTGCGCACTACAGCCCCCTCGCCGGCACGTACTCACTCCATTTGCGTCCTACAGCTCCGGCCTCCTTCAACCTCTTCAATTCTCCAATTCTCTAATTCTCCAATTCTTGAGGTAAGGTTTTATATCCTCTTCTTCTGCAAGTTGTTATATTGAATATTGATCAAGAATTGTTGAACTGAAGTACACATTTAGTTGTTCATATGGTGTAATATGTTATTTTTGATTCAAGATTAGTATTACTAATTATTAGGATGTGGTATATTTACATAGAGATTTAGTATGTAGAACGTATAATATAATTTGAACTTTAGGTGTTTGTGATAATGCATAGGTGAATTGGCATGGATTTCAACACTAGATCCTGAACTATAACATTAACACCCTTGGTTTTTCTTAAAATTCTCCTTAGAATTAACATAGGCTAGAATCTTGTAAATTGACATGCTAATCGTGCTTTAAATTTGTTGTTTCTTGAAATGAAGATGTTAAGGTTTGGTATAGGTTGATATTTGATGTTAATTTGGTAGAGATTGCAGCATTCTAATGCTTGTTGTTTGATACTCGACGTTGACACGTTACTTGAATTTTGCCTTTGTGCATAAAAGTGTGATGTAATTCAGTTTGTGTTCTTCAGTGTGCATTAATATATTAACACTCTTGTGTTTGAGTTGGTTTTGTTGTTAGTTTGATTCAGATAGGTGCACTAACACAACACTAAACCAATGACACTAGCTTGTATTTGCAATTTTCAACTCATGTGCATTCATACAATTTCATTTCATTTATTTATTTTGTGATTTCTAACAAAGTTTTTAATTGTTGCGATTTCATTCATTTTAATTTTTATACCGCTTATGCTACTACGAGTTTGCTTATTGTGAAGGTTTTCGAAAATCGTTTCAAGTATCCATTCTCACATAGCGCATCAATAACTCTTACACTTATCCCTTTTACCTTTTTATTTTATTTTACTATTCTGATTTAATATTTGGTACTGTAAATATATACTTGTACGTAATATTTTGACTGTATATTTTACTTGTAAATAAATTCAGGTCTCTTAAAAATATTATTTTCATCGCATTGTGATTTTATTTCCAATTCCAACTAACTTCTGAAAATTGTGCGGACGCACACAAGTTCCCCGTGTTGTTAGATTTGTCGGTATATCTCTTGTGATGCAGGGATTCTTATCTGACACCGTGAGCTTTATCCACCGCCTTTGCGCTTTATCTGATGCTTGGAGTATTATTTCACATTAGGTTTTTTGATGATGCTGTCGGCTTGTGATTTATTTTCACCTAAGGTTTGGTATACTCTTAGCTTATTTATCTGTCTGTGGTTTTAACTCCAAAGGAAAATTTAAATTTCTTGACTTCACGTCATCAAATACATCTTCTACAATCGTGCGAATAGCCTCATTCATGTTTGGCTTGTTTACTATTTTTCAAAACTTAAGACAATTTTCCCAAAAGACTCCATTTTCAAGCTCATACCTTTTAAGTCAAAACTTCAACACTAGGTTGTCGTATCTTCAAAATCTCGCCAACACCTATTTTTAGCCAAACGAACCATTTTAATCAAACAAACAATTTTAACCAAAAACAGATATTTCAAAAGGTTTCTGCGGAGTACCGCAGATGCATTGGGTGCTAATACCTTCCCATTGTATAACCAACCCCCGAACTCTCGATCTCTTTTAAAAACGCATTGTATTTTCATTACTTTTAAATATTATTTTACATTGCATACTTTAGGGTTTTATTTCGCTCTTTTCCCTTTTCCCTTGGAAATAATAAAGCACGGTGGCGACTCTTGCTTTTGTGAGTCAAGTTAATTAATAGCTTGATCTCCGATTTTCACCGCTACACATGCAGAGGCATGGGATTTGTCTTGATGTTAGGTTTCTCAAAGGTGATATCTTGAGATTCCAACAAGTTCTGCACTTTGTGTTTGAATGCCCAACATTGCTCTATGGTGTGCGTCAGAGAATTAGCATGGTATTCGCATTTGGCGTCGGCATTATACCTTCAAGGGAGTGGCCCGACTGGAGGAGCTAGAGGTTTGATTTCCACCAATGATCCCTTAACCAAGTGTTGTAATAACTGGCTGGGTGGCATATGGAGTGGATCAAAGTTTCTTTGTGGCCTTTTAAATCTATCTAGTTGCTGCCCTTGCGGGATCATTAGTGGTTGTGACGCCCTTGGTTGTGAGGCTACAACGTTAATTTCTCCCTCTTTTCTTTTCGGGTAGTTCGAAGTAGGTCTTTTTGGATTATGGGGGGCGTTTGATGACCCCCCTGATATCTTCCCACTTTTTATTCCAGTCTCGATTCTTTCTCCAATAGTCACTAGATCTGAGAATTCCGAAGAGATACTCCCAACCATTTTCTCTTAATACATCCCTTTCAAAGTTCCCATGAACATGTCTACTAATTCCTTCTCTAATAGCGGTGGTTGCACACGGGATGCCATCCCACTCCACCTTTAAGCATATTCTTTGAAGGACTCCTCTTTCTTCTAGGATAGATTATGGAGTTGCATGCAGGTAGAAGCCATGTCCAGGTTATATTTGTAATGCTTTAAGAAGGCATTAGCAAGATCTTCCCATGTTTGAATGTATGTTCTCTCCAATTGCATATACCAGTCTAAAGATTCCCCACTTAGGCTATCCTGAAAATAGTGAATCATCAACTTCTGATTATGGGATGGGCATGCATCTTCCTACAATACATGCATAGATGACTTCTTGGATAGGTGATCCCCTTGTACTTTCCAAATTCAGGTACTTTGAACTTTGGTGGAATTACCACATCAGGAACTATGCTCATTTCGAGAGGGTCTACTGCAAAGGCCTCAAAACCTTCCATAACTTTTAATATTTCCTCAAGAGATTTCTACTTATCTGCCACCAGTGGATTGTCAACAACATGAGTACCAGTCGTCTTTAAGGGTTCCTGGTTGGCATCCTCTAGGTCATGGTCTCTGTATTGTAGGTCCAAGTAGTTGTCCGTGTTGTTGACTGGGATTTATAGGGTCTCTACTTTTGATGGTGGTGGGACAAACCCTTAAGTCTCAGCATCTTGTAAGGCCATGACGGACTTTTGGAGTCCTGCCTCTAGTTCTTTCCTTAGTTGGTGACCACTTAATGCTCCAATAGTTTGGGCTACTTCTTTGAAAGTTACCATGGGAATCTGGTCCTTCCTGTCAATGATGTTCTTCAGAGCTAGAAGAACTTGGCTCAAATCTCCCTTCATTGAACTCACATCCTCCTTTACTTGGTTGAGATCTTCTTTGAACGCAACCTGAGTCTCCTCAATTTATTCCATTGCTTTTTACTGGTAGGCCCTTGTTTGATATGGAGGCCAAGGAGGTGGAGATCTTTTTTTTCTACCAATGGTTTACTGGAGAGATTTTGTGAGAGATGAGTTTTGATATGATATGTAGGTGTTTTATGAATGCATGCATGCTGATGAATGTGTATGAACATGAAATGTCTTATTCATTTGGTTACACAGTTATCTTTTGTTTATTATTATTTTAATTGGTGATTGTCTTTGAAGTGGATACGCAAACGAGATACGAAAACAAAATTCCTTTATTGAAAGTAACATAATCCAGATACTAAAAAATATTACAACTTTGAATCAAAACTTGTTATAAACATAAATGAAGGGAAATAAATCTTCTAGGTGCGCCTACGGACGTGTGCTCTGAAACCATCAACCATTGCTCGACAAAGATGGAGAAAGTATTCAACATCCTTTGGGAGAGGAACCATCACACTTTCTGCGTCTCTCAGACTTCTAGGGATATCCTTAATAAGATTGTTGGCTAAGAAGACAAGCTTTTCATGTCTTTCTTTGTAATACCGGTACTCATGATAAAGATGTGGGATTATCTTATGGTTGTCTCTTCCTGCTTGGGAGATCTTGACATACTGCTCTTCCCAATACATCTTTTCACCCCTCATTTTCGTATACAGTCTTCGCTAGATAAGGAAGTCTTTTTCGAGACCCTGCAATTCTATGCATACTGGATCGTATTCCTCAGTTTTCTGAACCAAGAGTCTGTGTGCCTCCATCCTCTCGAGGTGTTCCTCATTCTCTGCTTCTTAGCTATCTCGCAATCCAGTGGTGAAGTACCTTATTTGCTCTTCTTAGTCTAAGGAAGCTTGTGTTAAACCTTGGATCTGGGCTCTTAGGTCCTCCTCTAGCACCTTCTTTCCATGTGTAGCCTTTTCATACCATCTAGTTAACTTTCCAATTTCAGCTTTGGGAATCCAGATTGAAGGTTGCACTTAGCAGCCCTTCGGTTGTGCGCTTTCTCTTGAGACTCTCCTTTTTCAATACCTTTTGATCTCTCTCAATTTGTAGGTCCTTGGACTCAAGTATGAGCTGCATCTGCTTCTTCTCTTTGGTCAGATTACGAAGGTTGAGCTCTAGCTCTTCCTTTTTCCCTTAGAGCTTGTTTTAGGGCATTTTTCAAATTGTTAACTTCTTCCAAGGATATAGGCGTGACTTCTGGGACCTCTGTCTTGTATCCTAGATCTATATCAAATGGAAGCTTGATAATCTGTACCCTATCTCTGACCCATCTAGTGTAAGTCTCTCTTGCTATGGAATTCTTTCTTTCAGCTCTCCTCTTATTGACTTTATTCTAAACCTGGATAACCTTGTTGAGCAACTCTCGGTCTTTTGCACCCATGTCGTGGATGATCAATGGTTGGATTTATTCGTCGTAGGTATGTCTTCTAAAGGATACCCTAGTTATCGTAGGGCTAGAGTAGGGTTGTAGTTAATACATCCTCGTGACCCAATCAACGGGACATTAGGAAAGAGTCCACAACTAATAGTGATTTCACCAATATCTAGCTTCCTTGCATACCATATCACCGTGTTTGCAGTGAAAGACTTTAATTTCTACGGCCATTCGCACTTGGTCAGCTTCATAATCATATAGTCTTCTTTGTAAAGATGGGTCATGAACCAAGTATGTAGGAGTGGAATGCAACAATTTAAAGTGCCCTTTCTCTTTTCATACATCATATGCAAAGTGTAATAAACGTCAGCAAGTAGAGCAGGAGTTGGATAAGTATTAAAGACTTTCATGCCCCAAAATATGCTAATGGCTATAGGGTCAATATAGTCTATGGTCCGAGGACATAAAATTACACCAAATACCAATATCCCTAAAGAATCAACACAAGACTCCCATTCTTTATAGTTAGCAAATTCAAGTGCCTTAGCTTCCAAGTATATCCTTTTGATTCATTGTATCAGACCTTCCCGTCGGTAATTTTTCACTAACTCAGGGTAAGGGATCCCTGAGCCTTTTTCCAAAACTTTGACTTTAATAGTTTGTCCGATACCCACATAGGCCTTCTCTTTCGAAAAGTTCATAATTCTATCTAATTCTTCCAGAGTCGGTGCTAGCTGGAAGTCTTGGAAAGTAAAACATCTCAGCGGAGGGTCGTAGAACTGAATGAGGGCTGATACAACACCCATTTGAACATCTACTCTGGTTAAGTCAAGGGTATCCCCATAGCGGCGAGCGTACATCTTAAGAGCTCTCTCAGATAACTTCCCCTTTATAGTTTTGATTTCCTAAAGGTCGGACTGGAAGGCATTGACGTAGACAAGTTGTTTCCATTTGGTATCCATTTTTTTAGACAGTCCCTAAAATCTTGATTTTATTATCTTTCGTTTTGGTACCCTGTGAATAAGACAGATAAAAGACGCAACTGATGAATATATGACAAATATGAATGCATGAATGTATGGATGTGTGGTTTAGTGGCGGGGTTTTGTGGTAAGTACCCTTAGGAGGTAGGTTCCTTAATTTTGACCTATGGTTGGTTTACCCTCCCAAAATGTGGCTTCCTAAAGGGTGTCATGAATAACACCAGAGGGAAAAGGCACAAGGGCCTCCCTTAGGTGGTGCCTCTTTACGGACCGAGACTTTCGTCTCAAAGTCGTGAAAGATCTCGTCATGAATTTTTAGGTTAGGGCCGTTATAAAGAGCCATTGGTGATCTTCCAAAGTCCTACTCTTGAAGAGGATATCTCTCGATAAGTATTCCTTTTTCGGAAGTTCACCGACTCTAGGTGAAGTCGTCACATAAACTCGCATGGATGACGTACCCCCTAAGCTAATAGACGAACCTTCTTTCTAAGGGTTATATTGAAAATATTTTGAAATATCCCGCCACACGGTATATATGATGATAAACAATAGACAATAATTAAATAAAAGTAATGAATAAATGAAATCAATGAATAAAGCAATAAATAAAATAAAACCCAAAATAAACCTAAAACCTAGAGTTAGTCCCCAGCAGAGTCGCCAGCTGTTGCGACTCATTTTTTTAATCAGAGCCGCCACTATTAGCTTTTATCCTAGAGAAGGGAATCTAACAGAAAACCCTAATTCGCAGATAGAGATTCTAGGTTTTGGACTTCTTTATATGAAAGGAAGGTGTTAGGAAACTTTCATCTATCTTGTTCACAAGGATACTAGGTTTTAGGTTTGAGTTGGGGAAATAAGACTTAAATTTTATTAGGGGAAAATATTTTTAATTTTTAATAGGGGAACTCGCTACGATTTTTGATCGTATGCCTACGTATCCTCTTATGAGGAATCAGAGTCCCAATTCGTAGTTCGTAGGGGTTTGTGTTTCTTAGGGGTCGCAAACGTACTTTGAATCACCTCACTTTTTAGCCAAAATCTTCTTGAAACCCTTTTGCAAAAATAGTTGTTTAGATTAATTTGTTGCAAAAAATAGTTTTATGTTTGTTATATGTTTTTTTATAGATATTAATTGCAAAGATTCTTATTGATGCATGACATAAAAAACATTTAATGCAAATAATATAAGAAAATAATATGCAATTTTTGATGTAAGAATAATTTAAGTGATATTATAAATAATATTAATATTTACAATAAAAATCAATAATTATAATAATAGTATAATAATTACAAAATAAAGGGGAAAAAATAATTGATGACTATGGGGGTTGCATCTTCTGGTCGTTAAGTGAAAAACAAAGGGTGCTAAATTCTGGGCTAAGTGGGTAGAACTTCTGAAGAGGACAGAAGTTATGCAAGGGACGCAGGGAAGTTGACTGGATTTTGGCCCAGTCGTAAAACTTCTAGAAAGTGGCGTTGCTAATTGGTTAGTAAAAATTAAAACAATAAGGGTGTCAAATTCTAGGCTAAGCCCTAGCACAAATTTTGGAAAAGGGATGTTCTGAAAGGGAAGTTCTAACAAAGGGGGAGGCTTATCAGAACATAACAAAACAACGCACGCATGTGTATTTGCATCAGAATATTAAATATGAATTTTACCCCTACTAATTATGTTTCTGTTGTGCTACAGTAAAACCAATGTTCTACCCCAATCCCAACATAAAAACAGTAAAGAAACAAACTAAAATTTGTTACCCCTTTGGCGCTTCTGCTTCTGATTCTGGTGTGTATTTTGTTGTCCTTTCCTTCCTCTTCTGCAGATTCTGGTGACAGCAACGACTGAAGGTGGAGCGATGGCGATTGAAACTAGGGTTCCAGATATTGGAACCCCAGTTACTCTTCTGCGTGTTTTTCTTCTGGGTTTTCCAGAAACTCTTATGTTCTTCCTGTTCTTGCTCCTACTACGTTTTTCTTGTTTTGCAAACTTTTCTGCAAATTCGTCTCTCTCTCTCTCTCTCCAGAAACTTTTCTCCTTCTTTTTTTCTCCCATTTGCTAATCTGCTCCTCTATTTATAATGTTTAATTTTTGGGCTTGGACTATGGCTAGAGCCAATATTGAGGATAGAATTAAAAATAATTGATTGGAATTGATTCTTTATGGAAGATTTGATTGAAATTGATATAATGCATGTCCAACAAATTTGGGCTTGGGTTGCTTAGCCTCTGAAACTCTGAGCTTGGGCTGTGGAAGACAATCTGATTCTGCCCTTGCTTAAAATTTGCCTTTGCTAGAAGATTTAATATTCCATTTCTGCACCAGCACTAGCTTGTGCATGATTATGGATCTGATATGTACAGCTTTTTGCGTTTGTTTCTGTAAAGAAGAACTTCTGGGATTTGTTTCAGAAGTTCTGTTGGGTCGGCGCTTGATCCATTCAGCCTAGCACTTCTTCCTTTGTAGTCAGAACCTCTCCTTTAATTTAATTGGGCCTAGCGTTAATTCTTCCCCATTCTTTTGCATACTCCTGGATTTAATTTTCACCCCTTCTTTAAATAACAACTAAATCTTCTTGATGTAAAATACACCCCCTAGATCTTGAATAAAGATAGTCCATCAAATATTGTTGTACCATCTTTAATTAAATAATTCTAAATCCAATAATCAACTGATCCAGATCCAGCATTCCAGATCCTCGTGCTCATGATATACATCCTGGAGCTACCCATACAGGATCCAACGTTGACACCCTGTGCTTCTCATTCTTTGGGCCTAGCCAATTGCTTTGTAGCACCCCCCTGGTTACTCTATTTTAGGCCCAAACTTTTTCTTTCTTATTTTTATTTATTATCATTTTTTCCTTATTTTTAGTTCACAATATAATTAGCTTTTAACCAATTAAAATTAATTTAGACTCTAGGTTTTTTTAAAATATTTTTTTCTAATTTACTTTTTTTAATTAATTAATTCCACTAATTAAATTTTTTAATCACTTACCACTTTTATTGTAAATTAATTTATTTTTCTTGAGATTTAATTAATTCATCATAAATATCCTTTTTCATAAGAAAACAAAAAAAAAACATTTCCTCTTCAGACGATTCCTATTTTTCCCTTTTTTTATATTGATGGTGCGTTTGCGAATACATTTTTATTTCTTTATCATTATTGTAACTGTATGTGGGATGTAATATTTAATTAAGGTTTATTTTCTGCCTCTTTATACTATTATGTAACTGCCCCAAAGCCCTGTAATAGCTTAGGATTTATTTTCTGCTTTACATTTCGTACTTTATGGCTTTGTTGTGTTTGTTGTATTACTTTTAATAATTAGGTCATGTATGGAAAGATAAAGAACAAAAGTTAGATAACCCTAATCAAAGATAAACAATACTTGAAACACAAATGACTTTGCACACACCCACCACTAGGGTAACCTCCCTTGTTGCCTTCGATAAAAACAGTGATGTCCCTCGAACGTGTGGACGCTTTAGCACTGTCCCTCGAAAACAAATATCGTAGTCCCTCGATGACCATTTCGATGTTGCCTTTGGAAAATGATCTATTCCCTTAATGATAAATTGCTAAAGTATCCCTACAAGTTGCCTTCTATGACTGTACGATGACCCGCGACTGTCCCTTGACATCCAACGATCGGGCTTCCTACTAACTAATGGTATGATAGCACTATCTAAAGGAGAAGGAAAACAACAATAAATACCTTGGTGTTGTACCCCAAAATTTTCTCTCTCATTTATCAAGATTTTATCACAAGATCTCTTTGACTCAAGACTGGATTAAGGTTTGACCAGCTCAAGACATCTCATCTTACACTAATCACCCAAAATTAGGGTTTGAGTTTGCCCAAGGATTTTTGGGCTATCAATACTTCATATGACTTTCAAACATCATTATGGATCCTTAAGATTACTCATGACAAGTTTCAAGCTTTGAGCCACATTTTTTATCAGTCAATTGGACAGTTGACCTAAAAATCAACTGTATTGGGGAAAAAGTCAACTATTGCCAATTTACAGTCAAACTTCATACTTTTTAATCCACATCAACATTCTAGACTCATATGTATCATTTGATCAAGTTTTTACCACAACTCCTCAAGAAATTTGATCAAATCATCAAAAGGGCAAAATGGTCAAAATTAGGGTTTTGACTGAGAAAGGGTAATTTCTGATTTTTGACCTAGCAAATGACCAATTGATTTGAAGCATGACTTCAAGGTTTCAATTGCATCATCGTGAATTAATGACATGGTTCAAAACATTGCAAATCCATTGGATTGACAGATGAAATTTGCAGTCAACTGATCAAAGTCAACTGTATACTGAAAAGTCAAACTTTGACTTTTTAGTCAAAATCAAATGCCAAGGATCACAATTCATCAAAACATGTCAAAATAAGAAACTTGTTCATCAAGAAATCAAAGATTGAAGCAGAAAATTTCTTATTTTTTCTCAACTTTAAGCCATTGTTTCACCATGGTACAAGATGATTCAAAGAAAGTTCCCAACATGAAAGTTGTAGATCTCCATGAAATCTACAAATTTTCTTCACACATTTTTCTCTAAATATGCTTGGATCTCAAGATATAATTTTGTGAATACATGCCCATGAACTAAAATAACTTAGTGAAATGTTGCCCTAATTTAGGCAGGTTTTTGACCCAATTCATGGCAATTTCTCACGTAGTTCCAAGATGAATCTTGAAATGCATTTCAAATATGAATTATATATCACATTACAAGCTTTCCAAAATGTCCAAGAACTCCTTGAGATCATTTTTTAGTAGGGATAATCGAAGAGATGAAGTTGGCAATTTCTCACTTTGATCTCAAGCCAATGCATGAAGAACAAAATTCAAATACTCAAGCATGTTGTACAATCTTCACTTTTCAGGCCTCAAACTCGTTTGTCACTCCACCATTAATGGATTGCACAAGATTTAATTCCCTAAAGCCAAGAAATCAATGCATTGTACAAGAAAATAATCATTTATGGAAGAAAGTCAACATTGCCATTTTGGAAAAGCATGCTTTATGCGTTTTTTCATTTCTTGAGCCTTGGACTTGTTCTTTCTGCACAAACCAAGCCTCTAAGCTGAAAAAAACATGTTTAAAGCTTCACACTACCCTACAAGATCAGAACCATGCATTAAGAAGTCATTTCTCACACTTGCTTCAAAAACAAGAAATGTAGCAAGACATGTGATCTTGTACTTCTGAGCAAGCACAAGTCCTCCAATCTTTTGCTCTATATAAAGCCATCACTTTGCAACTAAAAGCCCAAATTCCCAAGCCTTGAAACATCATAGAACCATAAATTTCATACCAAGCTTCCAAACATGCCATTTCTGACTTGTGATTTGAATCTTCCATTCCACTCGTGCGTTTGCAGGCCTTTTGCTTCCCTAAGCTTCCTTACCTTACAAGAAAACCATCCCACACCCTGAAACATCACTGTAACTCCATCTTCCCCATTGTAGAAATTCATAAACAGAGTAACACAGGTGGACTTCTAGAGATTATTCCAGCCACCCTCAAGACAAGCTAAGCATTGCATTAGCTTCCTAGAGGTTCAAGGAAGCTAACCTGATCATCACATCATCCTAAAGCAAGCTCATTTCCAAAACACGATTTCCATTTTCAAGGTGAGTTTTCTATTTTTCCAAATCTTGATATAGGTATAATTAGCTTTCCATTTATGAATATACAATGTATACATCATTGCTATGAAAGTGTACATATCCATAACTTGCATTTATTTGGCCTGAGTTGGGAGAATTTTGGATTTGTAGTTTCTGAAAAAATTAGTTTAAGAATTAGGGCCATTAAAATTATCTTTGATCTTGGACTTATAGTTTTAGTTATTCACATGGTTAGAATCGTGAGATAAAATGCTATAACATTCATGTTATCAATTTCCATTTTTGTTGAGAGATGAAAGAGTTACAGGAGGTCCGACTAGCTAGAGGAAGAAGATGAAGTACAGGGCCAAAGAAGCTTTTTATGTTATGTTTTTCTTGTTTCACATAAACTAACGGATGTACAGCCACCCTAGTGGCAAGGAAGCGCGCTGAGAATGCCAAGGTCATGGGTTCGAGCCTTGGTGCCTGCCTTTTTGCATATTTTCTCACTTTTTGGCCATTTCTTTTATTTTTGCAGCGTGAGCTCAACTGTTGGGCTTTATATTTTTTTCCTGATGCTTACATCCTGATTACTCAGGAAACCCACTGGCCCATACATTTTATTTATTTTTTTTATTTTCCTTTTTTTTGTTTTATTAAATATTTTCTTAAATACATAAAATCATGGAAAATATAAAACATGATAAATTTTGCATTTTTTGTTTATTTTATTTTATTTTCTAATAAAAAATATTTTTATTTTAGTTACATATCATATATATATATATATATATATATATATATATATATATATATATATATATATATATATATATATATATATATATATATATATATATATATATATATATATATATATATATATATATATATATATATATATATATATATATATATATATATATATATATATATATATATATATATATATATATATATATATATATATATATATATATATATATATAAGACAAAAGAATATATATATATATATATATTCTTTTGTCTTATATATATATATTCTTTAATAAATTTGTAAATAAAAAAATAGAATTGGTTTAACTATTTATTGTTTTTCTCACACTTATAAATATTTTTATTTTTATAAAAAGACTAATAATTTTTCATAAATATTATTTTATTATTTAAGACAAAAAATACACAAAAAATAATAGTTAAAGAACTTCATTTTCTTTTAAATTAGAAATTAGGATTAACTATTTTTCAAGAATTAATTTCCTTTTTTCGTAAGTTATTAGATTTAGTTCAAAACCCTTTTCACATAAAAATAAAACAATTTCTTTTCCTTGCATATACATAATATTGCACATTTAATTTACCTTGTACATTATTTATTCCAATATTTGTATAAATTCGATTTGGTTGTAATAGCTTAATTAGATTTACATTATTGCAAATTCCCATTCATAATTTGTATTCCCCCCTCTCATAAAATGTTGTAATAGCGTAGTAATCTTTAAATTACGCAATTTACCGCTTTTACATACCATGCTAGTAATTAGGGTTTGAATGGCAAGACAAAAACAAATCAAATAGAAAACCCTAAATCCAAGACAAAACCAAGCATGAAAATAACACACTTGCACACAAGCATCCTTAGGGTTTCTCCACTTGTTGCCTTATACAAAAATATCCATATTACGCATGCGAAGTATCTTGGCAAAAACAAATAAATATAAGAACATAGTCCCTCGATGACGCTATTCGAAGTTGCCTTACAAAATGATCTTGGTCTCTCAAAGATGCTAAGATACTTTGCAAACAATGCTAATCATGGTTATACAATGACCCATGCCCGTCCCGCTTACATCCAAAGATATGGTTTCTTACTAAATCAATGGCAAGACAATAATGTCAAAGGAATAGAAAATGAACAAGAAAGACATTTGAGTAGGTAGATTACTTCTAGCTACTTGCTCTATTTTCAAACAAATATCCTTGCTATTTTCAAAACAAACACACACATTTCAAAACATCTTACAATCTTTGAAAACATTTTCAAAAAAAAGACAAACATCTTTGTATACATTCTTACGAACAAGAATCATTACAAAGATTTCCTAAACAAAGGCCTCTTTTACAAAATACTTTCAAAACCACACAAAACACAATTTCAAAACAAAAAGCAAGTGATCTAGAAAGTAACTAAGAGCCCATGGAAAACCATGCATGAAAAGGGTGCTAATACCTTACCTTTTCATAATCTACCCCCCGAACTCCAGAAACAATCTCAAAGGTCTTTCTTATGCATTTTCACCTTTCCTTTTGGATAAAAGAAAATTCAGTGGCGACTCTTGCTAACCGCAACATTTGCGATAAAACGAAAAATCCTCAAGTCAGTTCTCCCACCGTATCACAGAACTAGCGAATCTGCTGGGGAATTACTTAAAAAGTGGGGTTACCTTAGGGCTAGATCAAATTTATTTGCTTTCATTGTGTGACTTGTATGCTTTACATTATGGTTCTTTGTTTGGGTTTGAATCCTCCACGCGGATTTGGGAGACATTATAGGTAAATATCAATACGTTGTGGAAATTGTGCGGGGTATACCGACATGGTCTAACAATAGCTATGTTAGTGTGACATATTTGTGGGTACCGGTAGCCTTTGAGTCAATCAAAGAGAATACAGGGCCGCTGAGTGATGTCATGAAGTACTAACGAACTTCTAGGACCCTTTACTTAACCAACTTGGCCTTTAGGATATAGTGAGATGACCGACTTTGGTGCAATCCGAAGTTTGTAGATACTCGATACTACACTCATTAAGGGTTGGTTTTTCTGGATATTTCGGTCGCCATTGAAGAGGCTTGAGCTGAAGCAATGACCAAGGAAATAATCCGGTGATATTGAGCTCCTTAGAACCCGGTTACTATTACTAGGACAGGTTTAAGCCAACTAAACTTTAAGAGGGTACTTACCTATAAAACCCCATGCAAGCCTAAAATAAGAACTTGTTTGCCTTGTTTGTATATGCATACTTGTACATAACATCATGGACATCATGAGCATCATACACGTCACTAACCATTTCAAGGATTTTGGAGATTCATCTTTGTTCTTGTTTTGTAGGATATGGATTCACTTCGCAGGAAAACTATCCAGGTCAACCTTGTAAGAATTCATCCACATCTCAAGGAGATAGCTTCAAGGATCCTTGAGAACTCTCCATTCACCGAGAGGCATGGTCGTCTACTCAACTTGGTCACCTCCAACACATATGAGGATATGATGAAAGTGCTCTTCCAGTTCTTTGACCCTTTGCACCATTGCTTCACATTTCCTGACTATCAGCTTGTGCCTACTTTGGAAGAATTCTCTCAACTCTTGAGGATTCCCATTCTCAATCAACTACCTTTCAACGGTACAGAAAGATACCCAAAGCCATAAGAGATTGCTCAAGCTCTGCACTTGCACTCATCTGATGTCACAACTCATTGGGAAAGTAGAAGTGGTGTCAAAGGCTTCTTAGAAAAGTTCTTGTTTGAGAAATCCCAAAGCTATTGGAATTCCTTAGACTTGCAAGCCTTTTAGGAGATTTTGGCTCTTCTCATCTATGGGATGGTTTTTTTTCCCAATCCTAACCAACTCATAGATGTGAGTGCCGTCAAAATCTTCATGTCACGCAATCCGGTGCCTACATTGCTAGGGGATATCCTACACTCTTTTCACACTCGCACAATGAGGAAAAGAGGTGTCCTTATGTGTTGCACTCCTCTCCTGGAAAGATGGTTTATTTCTCATCTTCCCCAATCTGTCTTAAAGAATGAGCAAGGATTAAGATGGTCACAAAGGTTAATGACGCTCAAACATTCAGATATTCATCGGTGCTCTCGATCCAAAGAGAATGTTATCATTGTTGACCGTTGTGGGGAATTCCCTAATGTCCCTCTACTTGGCATTAGGGGAGGCATCACCTACAAACCATTCTTAGCTCTAAGTCACTTTGGTTATGCTTGAAGGGATGGCCCGCATAAGATGTTGATTGAAGGCTTGGTATTCGACTATGACAACGACGATCAAGGTCTTCGCCAGAGATTCATCCGAGCATGGAGGATGCTAAAAAAGGTGGATAGCAAGACTTTGGGACACAAGAATTCCATCCCTATTGATCCTTACCTCAAGTGGGTACGAAGCCGCGCTAAAAGTCTTATGATGCCTTATCCTTCCATTCTTCCAGTGATCATTGAGCCTGTTAAGGAAGGAGATGTTCCATACACTATCCTACATCCTAACATGCCCACATCTCTTGAAGACTTACAAAGGGATTGGATACAACTCAAAGGCGAGCGAGATACTTTTGAAGCCCAATTCTACGCAAGCGAGAAGAAGGTTTTGGAACTCACTAGGCTACTTCATAAGGAGCAGACTCTAAATGCCTACATTGCACCAAAGAGGATGCACACTACCTTTTTATCTTAGAGTGTTGTATTATTTTGCCCAAGGGGCATTGATGTACTCAAACTCTATCTTATTAATATAACGTGTGTTTCTTTTTGTCTAAAACGAACTTGAATCTTTAAAAATCCTTGAAAACATTACATATGCACATATCATCCATCATAACATAAACATGTCTTTTGCAACGAGTTTCCTCATCTCTCTACTGTTTATTTCAGTAAGATGGATCTCGAACAGACAATCAAAGATCTTCAAGTTCAAAACACGCAGTTTCAACAGTTACTCATGACCCTAGCCAAGGGGAAAGAAGAGTTGAAGACTCTGTTAGCTGAAGAAAGAAAGAAGAAAACAAACAAGGTCACTGGGGTTTTGAACATGGGGGGAAGGTTTCAGGGACAGACTAGAAGAACCTTGAATTTTGCAACCACTTTCGGGGAAGGAGAAAGGAAAGGAAAAGAAACAGCAGTTTCGTCAAAATATGAAGAGGAGGAAGACTACTCTGAGGAACAGTATCCTCCAGCTGATGATAAGTACAGACATCTTGAAGAGCGTTTGAGCGGTATGGAAATACAAAAGGTGCCAGGTCTAGACTTTGAAGAATTGGGACTAGTGTCGGGGATCGTGCTCCCTCCAAAATTCAAAGTGCCTTTGTTTTCAAAATATGATGGGGTGTCATGTCCTAAGATGCACCTCTGATCATATGTGAGAAAGGTCCAACCACACTCCGCTGATAAAGACTTATGGGTGCATTTTTTCCAAGATAGCCTATCTGGAACACAACTCGATTGGTTTTACCAACTAAAAAGGGCCAACATCCACAACTGGGAAGACCTTGCTGCAACTTTCTATAAGCAATATCAATATAATGCAGATTTGGCGCCTACCCGTACTCAACTTTAAAGTATGGTCATGGCTTCCAATGAGGGTTTCAAGGATTACGCGTAGAAATGGAGAGATATAGCTGGGAGAGTTCAACCCCCTCTGTCTGAAAGGGAGTTGGTGGATATGTTCTTAGGCACTCTATCAGGCCCTTTCTTCAACCATATGATTGGAAGCTCATCTGCAGGATTTACTGAGTTAATACTGACTAGAGAGAGGGTGGAAGAAGGCATAAAAAGTGGAAAGATTCAGAAGGATTCATCTGCCTCTACAGCTGTGAGGAAACCTTTCATTGGGAAGAAATAAGTAGCTGCTGTATATCCACAAAGGAATCAAGGGAGAGCTGAACGCCGACCAATGGTAGGGGCTGTTATAATCCCAAAGCCTACATCTGATCAACCAAGAAGTAACCAACCGAGGGTGGAAAGGCCAGTCCGGTAATTCACCAGAATTAACATGACTCTAGCCCAGGTTTTACCGCACCTTCTGAAATCTGATTTGGCAACTTTAAAAGAAGCTCCAAAAAACCCCAACATAGCATCCCCTCATTATCACCCAAATGCCCGTTGCGCATATCATTCCGAAAGTCTGGGTCACGACACTAACAACTGTTGGGCCTTGAAAAATAAAATTCAAGACCCTATAGACGCAAAAGAGATTTAGTTTGATGCATCCGAGAAGCCAAATGACATTTCTGCTCCTATGCCTAGACATGGTCACCACACTAATGCTGTTGAAGAAGATTTGTTTGTTACCACAATTGATGAACTCTTGACTCCGCTCCCAATCATTAAGATAAACTTGTTGAAAGCCGGTGTTTTCTCGGGTTGTAATGAAGACTACCACCTCTGTTTATCCTCACCAACTGATTTCCTTTTGTTGAAAACAGGCATTCAACGCTTGATAGACAACAAAGAGATCCTGTTTGAAAGTACTCCTGTTTCACCTGTTCCTGTTGAAGACATTTCAATAATCACCATCTCCTCCAATTCTTCCAGGGTCCCCAAAAGACCCGTTAAGATTACATCGGTTCCAAAAACTACTCCTGTTATAATTACAATGCTTGGGCCAGTCCCGTATGAATCAGACAAAACTGTATCATGGAATTACGGTGGAGACATCTACTACCATGGCATCAAACAAGATGGGCTGGCCGCCGAAGAGATAAACTCTGAAGAAGAAGACTCTGATATTAGCAATATTGCCCAAACCAGTAAGATTACCCGAAGCGGTAGAATCTTCTCTCCAGAAATTGCCCCCCCAAAGGCAGTTTTTAGACCCGTGGCTGCTCCAAAGGTTATCCCTGCAAGTGCTCCTATTAACAAAGACGATACAACCCCTGTTGTCATTCCTACCAACACTCATATTGCTAAAACTCGAGGAAAAAGTATTCAAGAAGAGCTTGTCCGGGAGAAGGCTAAACCACTGATTATCCCTGAAACCTCCAAGAAAGAAATGGAGGATATCCTAAAAATAATAAAAGAGGAGCGACTACACCGTAGTTGAGCAGTTGGGGCAAACTCCCTCCAAAATCTCCATGCTGGAATTTCTACTGTGTTCTGAAGCACATGCGAAAGCCCTGGTGAAATTCCTAAAGACATCCCATGTGCCTCAAGAGACATCTACTGACTAATTTCAAGATTGCGTGGCCAGTTTGACGGCGAATAATGGCCTAGGCTTCTCGGATGGTGATCTGACACCAAGGGGAAGAAAGCACAACGAGGCATTGCATGTCTCTGTGGAATGTAGAGGAACAACTCTGGCCCATGTCTTGGTGGACACTGGCTCATCTTTGAATGTTTTACCAAAGAAAGCTCTCGACAGACTAGACTGCAAAGGACTGACGTTGAAACCCAGTAACATAGTCGTGAGAGCATTTGATGGCTCAAAGAGGATGGTGCACAGGGAGGTGGATATCCCCATAAAGGTTGGGACTCAAACTTTCAATCAACCTTCTATGTAATGGATATCCGCCCCTCTTACTCCTGTCTGCTAGGACGGCCGTGGATCCATAATGCCGGTGCTGTCACCTCTACACTGCACCAGATGTTGAAATATATGGTCCAGGGAAAGATTATCACTGTCCACGGAGAGGAAGAATATATTATTAGCCATCTAAATTCCTTCTGGTATGTGGAATTGGACAGCGAGTTCATTGAAACTCCTATTCAACATTTCGAAGAAGTCCCCCAAGAGGTAGCAGTAACCAAGACTGCGTCGCAGGTTCCCAAGATCACAAGACCTCCAATCCGGATGTCATCTTTGAAAGACGCCAAGGCAGTAGTAGAGGAGGGTGGATGCACCATCTGGGGGAAACTCCTAGATATTCTGTATAAATCTGACAAGTTTGGTTTAGGGTTCACTTCAAAGTGCCCAGAAGGTTTTACGCCATGCTCGTGCTGGAGGGCCCCCCTTGAAGATTAACAACCGAGAGGTGAATACGATAGAAGACGGTGAAGGGGATTGCAGCTTGGAGGATTGGATCTTTCCTACTGTCAATGAAGGACTTCACAATTAGGAGGCCAGAGATTTTGTCCCAATAACTTTCATCCCTCAGTAATTTATCTTTACATTTCTGCTGGACTTGTAATATTCACAAACAATTCGCACATCTAAAACCTTGTGTCTTGCCCGAGGCACAATGATCCATTTGTAAGGTTTTTTATTTCATCTTCATATGACATTCAATGAATCATGGACTTTTTTCACATACAAACTTTTGTGCTCATTATTTTTCTTTTACATTTTATTTTTTAAAAGATGGCTATACCCTTACACACACCCACACTCATAAATGCAGCTACCCCTCCTTTCCAGATCCCATGGGTAACGATACTGCTATGGCCTTTTGTGACTCTGAGGATCTAATATACCAATCTGAAGACGAAGGTGAGGAAGATTGTGAAGTACCAGGGGAACTGGCCAGACTACTACAACAAGAGGAGAGAGCCATTCAGCCTCACGAGGAACCTGTGGATACAATCAATCTGGGTACCGAGGAGGATAAAAAAAAATCAAGGTGGGTGCCAATATAGAGCCCAGTGTCAAGGAGCGTCTGATTCAGCGATTCTGTGATTATGTTGAGATCTTTGCCTGGTCATATGAAGACATGCCGGGACTCGATACGGACATCGTGGTACATCGTCTACCTACAAGAGAAGACTGTCCACCAGTAAAACAAAAAGTCCGCCGCATGAGACCTGATATGTCAGAGAAGATCAAAGTGGAAGTCATGAAACAATTCAATTCTGGATTCTTGGCCGTCACTTCTTATCCTCGATGGGTTTCCAACATTGTTCTCGTGCCTAAAAAGGACGGAAAAGTACGAATGTGCATGGACTATAGAGATTTGAATAGGGTCAGCGCTAAAGATGATTTTCCACTCCCCCACATTGATATCCTGGTTGACAATACGGCCCAACACAAAGTGTTTTCTTTCATGAACGGATTCTCAGGTTATAACCAAATCAAAATGGCACCTGAGGACATGGAGAAAACTACATTTGTCACAGTGGGGCATATTATGCTACAAAGTGATGCCATTCGGACTGAAGAATGATGGGGCAACCTATCAGCGCGCCACGGTAACTTTGTTTCATGACATGATACATCATGAAATAGAGGTCTACATAGACGATATAATAGCCAGATCACAAACAGAAAAAGAGCACCTTGATCACTTGCAAAAGCTGTTTGAGAGATTGAAGGAGTACAAGTTAAGGTTGAATCCAAACAAGTGCACATTCGGAGTACGATCTGGTAAACTTTTGGGTTTTGTCGTCAGTAACAAAGGCATTGAGGTCGATCCTGCCAAGGTTAAAGCAATACAAGAAATGCCTGCTCCTCGTATTGAGAAGGAAGTCAGAGGATTCTTGGGGCACCTGAACTATATTGCCAAATTCATTTCTCACCTAACAGCTACTTGTGAGCCAATCTTCAAACTATTGAAGAAAGATCAAGTAGTCAGATGGAACGATGAATGTCAGGTTGCTTTTGACAAAATCAAAGAGTACTTACAAGAGCCTCCTGTTTTGATGCCACCAGTCGAGGGAAGACCACTGATCATGTATCTGACCATTTTAGAGAACTCAATGGGGTGTGTATTGGGGCAGCATGACGAGTCTGGCCGAAAAGAGCACGCGATTTACTACCTGAGCAAAAAGTTTACCGACTGTGAAACCAGATATTCACTGCTTGAGAAAACTTGTTGCGCTCTAGCATGGGCTGCTCGCCAGCTAAGACAGTATATGCTGACTCATACTACTTTGTTGATATCTAAGATGGATCCGATAAAATACATCTTCGAAAAGCCTGCTCTATCTAGGAGGATAGCTAGATGGAAGATGATCCTGACAGAATATGACATACGATATACTACCCAGAAAACTATAAAGGGCAGTGTATTGGCTGATCACCTTGCTCACCAAGCTGTAGAAGACTATCAGTCTATGAAGTTTGAATTCCCGGATGAAGACATCATAACATTAGACAACTGTGAAGAAATCAGGCCATATGACGGACCTGAACAAGGATCCTGATGGACCCTGTTCTTTGATGGGGCATCCAATGCACTTGGTAATGGTATCAGCGCTGTACTCATATCTCCAGAAGGGTGTCATACTCCTTTTACTGCCAGACTTTGCTTCAACTGTACGAACAATATGGCGGAATACGAAGCATGCATCTTTGGTCTCAGAGCTGCCATAGACATGGGAATCAAATCTTTAGATGTGTTTGGAGATTCAGCTTTGGTCATCATTCAGATCAAAGGGGAATGGGACACTAAGCACCTAAACCTTATCCCTTACAAAAAACATGTTTTGACATTGCTACCACATTTTGAGAAGATTACCTTCGAGCATTTCCTGCGAGAAGAAAATCAGCTAGCAGACGCTCTAGCCACAATATCAACTTTGTTTAAACTTAATTGGGATAACGAGGCTCCTCAGGTCACCATCGAACAAATGGATGAACCAACGCATTGTCACAAGATTAATACTGAAGAGGTAGTGGACCAACCTTGGTTTTATGAGGTCAAGAGGTATCTCGAGGCTCAAGAATATCCAGAAGGAGCTTCAATGAATGATAAGAAGTTCTTAAGGAGATTCTCTGCTAAGTTCTTCCTTAGTAATGGCATTCTGTACAAACGCAATCATGACTCCATTTTGCTTCGGTGCATGGATAAGGTCAAGGCTAAAAAGATCATGGCTGAATTACATGAAGGTACTTTTGGCACCCACTCCAGTGGGCATACGATGGAGAAGAAAATCCTACGGGCAGGCTATTATTGGTCTACCATAGAAGTAGATTGTTATCAACACTCTCAGACCTGTCATAAGTGTCAAATTTATGCTGACAAGGTGCACGTACCTCTGGTTCCTCTGAATGTCTTGACGTCTCCTTGGCCCTTCGCTATGTGGGGAATTGATATGATTGGAGAGATCAAGCCTATAGCCTCCAATGGACACCATTTCATCCTAGTGGCCATTGACTATTTTACCAAGTGGGTTAAAGAAGCTTCCTTCGCTTCCGTTACCAAGAATGTCGTTGCCCGCTTCATCAAGAAAAATCTCATTTGCCAGCACGGTATCCCGGAAAGGATCATCACTGACAATGGTACACATCTTAATAACACTATGATCACCGCCTTGTGCGAGAAATTCTAGATTCAGCATCACAATTCTTCCCCCTATCGACCAAAGATGAATGGTGTTGTCGAAGCTGCGAATAAAAACATTAAGAAGATCATAAAAAAGATGACAGTCATGTACAAAGACTGGCATGAGATGCTACCATTCGCTCTCCATGGGTATCGTACCACGACTCGCACATCAACCGGGGCAACACCTTATTCTTTGGTTTACGGCATGGAGGCTGTCTTGCCTATTGAGGTTCAAATCCCCTCTCTTAGAATTATGAAGGATGCAGGTTTGAATGAAGACGATTGGATCCAGACTCGACTTGATCAACTGAACTTAATTGATGAAAAGAGGCTTACTGCTGTTTCCCATGGTCATATGTATCAGAAACGGATGATCAAGGATTTCAACAAGAAAGTCAGGCGCCAAGTATATCAAGTTGGGGATTTGGTGATCAAACGTATCATCTTGACACAAAGTGATCCCAGGGGCAAATGGACTCCTACCTATGAAGGACCGTTTGTAATCAAGAACATATTCTCCGGTGGGGCAATGATCTTGACCACCATGGACGGCGACGACCTGCCACACCCTGCGAAGGCGGACATAGTCAAAAGATACTACACATAAGAGACCCGCTAGGTTGACACACCTAGGCAAAACAAGGGCATCCTGGCGAACCAAAAGGTTCAGGCAAAAATTAGGGATAAAAAAAATGTACACCCGACAAGTTGAAAACCTAAAAGGGCGACTTGGGCAAAAGAGGGTTTCCCGGTGGACTGAAAACCCAAAAGAGCGGTCCAGGCAAAAGTTAGGGAATTAAAGCGTATGATTATGCCCCGTCGGATCACTTACAGACAACCTTTGACCTCCACTGACAAACTCGGAGTTTTTGATCAATTCAATCATCTTCGGACGAAGGAACAAATAGACAAGATATTCAGAGATATGAAGGCTATAACAGAATGGGAACCCCATGGGATTATTACACATAGCTATCTTTCTTTGTATAAATTTTTCTTGTTTTGTGGCACCATTCTCTTACTATAATGTTTGTCTCCTTTGTACAAAATACTTATTCAAAGTCAATATAAAGATACCCCTTTGAAAGTGCAAAAAATTATCTGTCTTTTCTTTACGATTATGTTTTGTTTGCAAAAGCGTCCAATGATTCATTGATGAACATATGCATTTGAACATAATCACTGTTTACAAATAAACAAAATGAGAGAGACAATTACTGATAGGTTGAAAGGACAAGAAAACGTCTTTAGGCTATTCCATAAGTAACCCCCACAGTACGTCATTTGAATCCCCAGTGGAACAAATTTCAATTTATTAATCCCCAGCAAAAATTGTCAAATTTCTCAGGATTCCCCAAACAGATCTTACAAGCAGTACATGGCGTTGCCCTCGCAACAGAATTTACTTCTCTCAACAAGGTTCCGTATGTACTTCAACTTCAAGACATAGAATTTTCAACATATCCTCAACAACATTCAAGGTTTTATTTTTCTCAATCACACAGCACTACAGTAGACCAACTTACATGCATGTACGTTGCATCCATATATAATAAACATTTATAAAACAAATCCATTGCATCGTACATTTCATGCAACATAAATTTGTGTTTCAGCTAACATTTACCCTTTTCAGGATAAGATTAACAGCTACCATTAACAATATGCAATCATGATACAGTGCGGATACGCTCCAGACACGGACGCCATTCTGATACTCATTCAGATTCAACTTTCAGATACAGTACAAATATGCTCCAGACACGGACGCCATTCTGATACTTATTCAGATTCAACTTTCAGATACAATACATATACGCTCCAGACACGGATGCCATTCTGATACTCATTCAGATTCAACTTTCAGATACAGTACGGATACGCTCCAGACACGGATTCCATTCTTATACTCATTCAGATTCAACTTTCAGATACAGTACGGATACGCTCCAGACACGGGTGCCATTCTGATACCCATTCAGATACAACCTTTCAGATACAATTCAGATACACTCCAGACACGGATGCCATTCTGATACTCATTCAGATTCAACATTCAGATACAGTACAGATACGCTCTAGGCATGGATGCCATTCTGATACTCATTCAGATTCAACATTTAGATACAGTACGGATATGCTCCAGACACGGATGCCATTCTGATACTAATTCAGATACAACTTTCGGATACAATTCGAATACGCTCCAGACACGGATACCGTTCTGATACTTAGTCAAAATTAGCTCTCAGATACAGTTCAGACACACTCTAGACACGGACTCCGTTCTGATACTCATTCTTTCAGCTTACAACTTACAATTCAACAAACATTTTTGGATGGCATCTACAAGCCCATCTCCAACAAGATTATGTCACTTCTCCAAATGGCATCTTTAAGCCCATTCCCACAACTACACATCGTCGAGTGCAAATTTATGGGCACTCTAGTGTCCAATCATCTTTCACCTTCAAGTCACGAATGGCAAAGCTCGCCAATCTAACTCTTCAGGTTTAAGAAGATTGAACAGGGGCAGCTGTTGTACCCTAAAATTTACCCTCTCATTTATCAATTTCTCACAAGATCTCTTTGACTCAAGACTGGATTAGGGTTTGATCAACTCAAGACATCTCATCTTACAATGATCACCCAAAATTAGGGTTTGAGTTTGACCAAGAATTTTTGGGCTATCAATACTCCATATGACTTTCAAACATCATTATGGACCCTTAAGATTACTCATGACAAGTTTCAAGCTTTGAACCACATTTTTGATCAGTCAATTGAACAGTTGACCTAAAAATCAGTTGTATTGGGGAAAAAGTCAACTATTGCCAATTTACAGTCAAACTTCATATTTTTTAATCCACATCAACATTCTAGACTCATATGTATCATTTGATCAAGTTTTTAGCACAACTCCTCAAGAAATTTGATCAAATCATCAAAAGGGCAAAATGGTCAAAATTAGGGTTTTGACTGAGAAAGGGTAATTTCTGATTTTTGACCTAGAAAATGACCAATTGATTTGAAGCATGACTTCAAGGTTTCAATTGCATCATCATGAATTAATGACATGGTTCAAAACATTACAAATCCATTGGATTGACAGATGAAATTTGCAGTCAACTGATCAAAGTCAACTGTATACTGAAAAGTCAAACTTTGACTTTTTAGTCAAAATCAAATGCCAAGGATCACAATTCATCAAAACATGTCAAAATATGAAACTTGTTCATCAAGAAATCAAAGATTGAAGATTTGGTTTTGAAATTTGAATTTTTTTTCTTAACTTAGAAATTTTTCTAAGTATAGAAAATTTCTTATTTTTTCTCAACTTTAAGCCATTTTTTCACCATGGTACAAGATGATTCAAAGAAAGTTCCCAACATGAAAGTTGTAGATCTCCATGAAATCAAAAACTTTTCTTCACACATTGTTCTCTAAAGATGCTTGGATCTCAAGATATAATTTTGTGAATACATGCCCATGAACTAAAA
The DNA here is from genome assembly GCA_948472305.1 of Vicia faba. NCBI lineage: Eukaryota > Viridiplantae > Streptophyta > Magnoliopsida > Fabales > Fabaceae > Vicia > Vicia faba. The sequence continues at coordinate 1,516,252,359 of OX451739.1, forward strand.
TAACTTAGTGAAATTTTGCCCTAATTTAGGCAGGTTTTTGACCCAATTTCATGGAAATTTCTCACCTAGTTCCAAGAGAAATCTTGAAAAGCATTTGAAAGATGAATTATATATCACATTACAAGCTTTAAAAAATGTCCAAGAACTCCTTGAGATCATTTTTTAGTAGGGAGAATTGAAGAGATGAAGTTGGCAACTTCTCACTTTGATCTCAAGCCAATTCATGAAGAACAAAATTTGAATCCTCAAGCATGTTGTACAATCTTTACTTTTCAGGCTTCAAACTCGTTTTTCACTCCACCATTAATGGATTGCACAAGATTTCATGCCCTAAAGACAAGAAATCAATGCATTGTACAAGAAAATACCATTTATGGAAGAAAGGCAACATTGCCATTTTGGAAAAGCATGCTTTATGCATTTTTTCATTTCTTGAGCCTTGGACTTGTTCTTTCTGCACAAACCAAGCCTCTAAGCCTGAAAAAAACATATTTAAAGCTTCACACTGCCCTACAAGATCATAACCATGCATTAAGAAGTCATTTCTCACACTTGCTTCAAAAACAAGAAATGTAGCAAGACATGTGATCATGTACTTCTGAGCAAGCACAAGTCCTCCAATCTTTTGCTCTATATAAAACCATCATTTTCAACTAAAAGCATGAATTCCCAAGCCCTGAAACATCCTAGAACCAGAAATTGCATACCAAGCTTCCAAACTTGCCATTTCTGACTTTTGATTTGAATCTTCCATTCCACTTGTGCGTTTGCAGGCATTTTGCTTCCCTAAGCTTCCTTACCTTACAAGAAAACCATCCCACACCCTGAAACATCACTGTAACTCCATCTTCCCCATTGTTGAACTTCAAAAACAGAGTAACACAGGTGGACTTCTAGAGATCATTCCATCCACCCTCAAGACAAGCTAAGCATTGCATTAGCTTCCTAGAGGTTCAAGGAAGCTAACATGATCATCACAGCATCCTAAAGCAAGCTCATTTCTAAAACATGATTTCCATTTTCAAGGTGAGTTTTCTGTTTTTCCAACTCTTGACACAAGTATAGTTAGCTTTCCATTTGTGAATATACAATGTAGACATCATTTCTACGAAGCTGCACATATCCATAACTTGCATTTATTTGGCCTTAGTTAGGAGAATTTTGGATTTGTAGTTTCTGAAAAAATTAGGTTAACAATTAGGGCCATTAAAATTCTCTTTGATCTTGGACTTATAGTTTTAGTTATGCACATGGTTAGAATCGTGAGATAAAATGCTATAACATTCATGTTATCAATTTCCATTTTTGTTGAGAGATGAAAGAGTTACAGGAGGTTCGACTAGCTAGAGGAAGAAGACAAAGAACATGCCCAATGAAGCTTTTTATGTTATGTTTTTCTTGTTTCACATAAACTAACGGATGTACAGCCACCCCAGTGGCAAGGCAGCGCGCTGAGAATGCCAAGGTCATGGGTTCGAGCCTTGGTGCCTGCCTTTTTGCATATTTTCTCACTTTTTGGCCATTTTTTTTATTTTTGCAGCATGGGCTAAACTGTTGGGCTTTATATTTTTTTCCGATGCTTACATCCTGATTACTCAGGAAACCCCCTGGCCCATACATTTTATTTATTTGTTTTATTTTCCTTTTTTTTTGTTTTATTAAATATTTTCTTAAATACATAAAATCATGGAAAATATAAAACATGATAAATTTTGCATTTTATTTTAGTTATATATATATATATATATATATATATATATATATATATATATATATATATATATATATATATATATATATATATATATATATATTTTTTTTTTTTCTTTAATAAATTTGTAAATAAAAAAATAGAATTGGTTTAACTATTTATTCTTTTTCTCACACTTATAAATATTTTTATTTTTATAAAAAGACTAATTATATTTCATAAATATTATTTTATTATTTAAGACAAAAAATATACAAAAAATAATAGTTAAAGAACTTCATTTTATTTTAAATTAGAAATTAGGATTAACTATTTTTCAAGAATTAATTTCCTTTTTTCTTAAGTTATTAGATTTAGGTCAAAACCCTTTTCACATAAAAATAAAACAATTTCTTTTCCTTGCATATACATAATATTGCACATTTAATTTACCTTGTACATTATTTATTCCAATATTTGTATAAATTCGATTTGGTTGTAATAGCTTAATTAGATTTACATTATTGCAAATCCCCATTCATAATTTGTATTCCCTCCTCCCATAAAATGTTGTAATAGCGTAGTAATCTTTAAATTACGGAATTTACCGCTTTTACATACCATGCTAGTAATTAGGGTTTGAATGGCAAGACAAAAACAAATCAAATAGAAAACCCTAAATCCAAGACAAAACCAAGCATGAAAATAACACACTTGCACACAAGCATCCTTAGGGTTTCTCCACTTGGTTTCCTTATGCAAAAATAGCCATATTACGCATGCGAAGTATCTTGGCAAAAACAAACAAATATAATATCATAGTCCCTCGATGACGCTATTCTAAGTTGCCTTACAAAATGATCTTGGTCCCTCAAAGATGCTAAAATACTTTGCAAATATTGCTAATCATGGTTATACGATGACCCACGCCCGTCCCGTTTATATCCAAAGATAGGGTTGCTTACCAAATCAATGGTAAGACAACAATGTCAAAGGAATAGAAAATGAACAAGATAGACATTTGAGTAGGTAGAATACTTCTAGCTACTTGCTCTATTTTCAAACAAATATCCTTGCTATTTTCAAAACAAACACACACATTTCAAAACATCTTACAATCATTGAAAACATTTTTAAAAAAAGACAAACATCTTTGCATACATTCTTACGAACAAGAATAATTACAAAGATTGCCTAAACAAAGGCCTCTTTTACAAAATACTTTCAAAACCACACAAAACACAATTTCAAAACAAAAATCAAGTGATCTAGCAAGTAACTAAGAGCCCATGGAAAACCATGGATGAAAAGGGTGCTAATACCTCCCCTTTTCATAATATACCCCCCGAACTCAAGAAACAATCTCAAAGTCTTTCCTGTGCATTTTCACCTTTCCTTTTGGATAAAAGAAAAGTCGGTGGCGACTCTTTCTAATCGCAACATTTGCGATAAAACGCAAAACCCTCAAGTCAGTTCTCCCACCGTATCACACTTAGGTATGTAGAACGCTTGTAGTCGCTTGCTCACAACTTTTCTCGAAACATTTTTTCACACATCACTTTCAAACAAATATTTTGAAAACACTTTATATGCATTCTCAAGAACAGAAACGAGAATCATTACAAAGTCTTTCCTTACTATTTGCATTTTAAAAATATTTTCGAACACACATTCACAAAGAATTTTCAAAGTGAGCTAGTGATTAAGAGCCCGTAGATAACTACAGATGAAAAGGGTGCTAACACCTTCCCTTTTCATAACCTGCCCCCTGAACTCAAATTTGAAAAAGGTCTTTCCTATTCTTGTCACCCTTTCCTTATTGGATAAAAGAAAGTCGATGGAGACTCTTGCTATCCGCAACATTTGCGATAAAATGCAAAACCAAGTCAGTTCTCCCACGGTATTACAAGAATGCTTTCCAGAATAAACCTATGAAGGGAATGCTCGTCAGAATTCAGTCTCTGAGGGGAATACTTTTCAGAATAAATCTTTGAAGGAAATGCTCATCAAAATTGAATCTCTGAGGGGAATGCTTTCAGAATAAACCTTCGAAGGGAATGATTTTGAGAATGAGGCTCTGAGGCAAATGCTTTTCAGAATAAATCTCTGAAGGAAATGCTCGTCAGAGTTCAGTCTCTAAGGGGAACACTTTTCAAAATAAATCTCTGAAGGAAATGCTAGTCAAAATTCAGTCTTTGAGGGGATGCTTTTCAGAATAAATCTCTAAAGGAAATCATCTGGTTATGTAGATAGCTACCCCGTCCTATTTCGGGAATTGATCTACAACCTGTCTCTAAATTGCTGATAATATTTGTCTACTCAAGAACTTAACCTGAAAAGGAAAACTTAGTTTTATGCAATGTCATGTTGCGTAAAACGCATTTTGTAATGATGCTCTCGAAATAAATGAGAATATTATATGCGTTTCGTATGTGTATGTTATGATGTTTTGTAAATTATGCATGGATGCAATATATCCTTGGAGCATATCGGTAGTTCGTGTAACAATGTCTGGCTAGGGAAAATAAATCCCTGACTATTGCTGGGGATGAAGAAAGTAATTCTTCATTTTTTAGAACAACTTTACCGGGGATTCCTGCTTTCTATTTGAGGATACTCCGTTAGGGATCTTCGACTTATACTTAGGGATAGAAGAATTCCAGGAAAGTCGGTCGTCCATCGTTCTTTTTATTAAAGTATTTAATTCTCATGTACCCTGACTAGGGATAAAAGAGATGGATATCCTTCTGATGCACCATCTGACCAGGTTCCAGATATGGGTACCAACTCTTCTAGGAAGGACAACATTGAATGAGATTTGGCTGGAGAAGAGAATTTCGTCGGAGAATTTGCATTATTGGAGAAGTAAACTCTGTTGGGGAACTAAATCCTGTATGCGCTGGCGAAATAATCTTTGATGGGGATTACAAATTCATGGGTTGTGCTGAGGAAGTTTCCACTATATATTGGGGAAATGATCAAAATTCCTTATCTGCTAGGGGAAACATTGGGGAAGATGATCATGTTAAGCTATTCATAAAAATGGAAGTGAACTGCTGGAAGATGCCCCAATTTCTGTTTGAGGACATAGTAGATTTGTCGAGGAATATGCCTCTGTTGGGGATGAGCTTGTGAAGATAGCTCTGTAGATATAGTTCCATGGAGATTGCTATGTGGGAATTTATGGATAACTTTGAACACTATCCCAACTCGTAAAGTCTTTAGGAAATGATGATCAGAGTGATAAATCTTCCACTGATAAACATGACATAGTTGTATGCTTTAATCCCTAACTTTTACCTAGATCGCCTTTTCAGATTTTCAGTTCACCGGGATACCCTTTCTTGCCCAAGCCGCCTTTTCAGGTTTTCGACTTGCCGGGTGTAAAATTTTATTTATATATCCCTAATTTTTGCCCGAACTCTTTTAGTTCATCGGGATGCCCTTATTTTTGCCTAGGCCAATCAACCTATCGGGTCTCTTTTTCATGCGTAATATTTTTGACTATGTATCTGTTCACAAGGTGAGGGGAAATTTCACTGCCTATGGTAGTAAGTGTTGTAGCACTGCCAGAAAATATTTTTTTGATCATACGTGTCCCTTCGTATTTGGGAGTCTATTTTCCCCTAGGATTAGTCTGGTGCACGCGATGCTTGAAGTTATTGATCAACCATTGATTGCCAATTTTCTAATAATCTTGACCTTCCTCAGTACTCTTCTAAGAACTGTCACGACAGAATGACACCATCTGATACTACTGACATAGACAAGAAATTTGATGATACCGAAGATTCAATTTGCATAATGGCCTTTGTTGAAACTCGTGGTCAATGTAACATGCCCCAAGTGATTCAAATAGAGATCTGCCCCTGGCTATTCAGCATTTTTGAGAGATTCTTTGAATCTTGACTTAACTGCCACAAATGAGTTGGATAATAAGATGTCATGCCCCTTGATTTATAACTAATTGGGTACACGAAATGCATGTTACTAGAGGTGTCTTTCCCTTTGACACATCATCTGAAGTAATTCTGTCTGTTGGGAGGATTTTCATTCATTAAATATTCGTCATGCAAATTTCTCCGTTGTCAAACACTTATTCAAATGCAAGCAGTGATATTAAAATGCAAAGCTTATGTCTGTCTTGAAGTTTAAAAATGCATTTTTAGTAAAACAAAAATTTGTAAGAATGTGATATCAACTCAGGATTTATGTTAAGCCTTACAGGAGTCATGATACATTTTTGTAACAGTATACTTTCGAACTAACCCATGCTTCAGTTAGGACTTTTAAGGGTTGTAACATGGTCTGGTTCACGGTTTAAGAAACAAAGGATAAAGGCTCAAAGTTTATTTGTACCCAACCCGTTCTCCATGATGTTCTTCAGTCCTATACTCAGTTAATTATGCATTTAGGTTCCAATAGAGTTTGGAATTATGGAACTAATATTTTGGTGATGGTTCCGAAACTGGGAGTTTATTTGGGAAGACAACCGTGTTTCTTATAACATCTTTCTTTTGTTGAGGATTTTTCGCGACTTCCTTTTGACTTTATTATCCCTAAATTTTTCCTGAAATGTTTTGTATGAGATTACAGTCAGCGGGATGCCCCTGTTTTTTCTTAAGTCTCCTTCATAGGTTTTGACTTAACGGGCTTTTCTTTTGAAAGATAATAACTTTTTGACTCAATGTTTACGGGGAACCATCATCAGTTTTCGATTTAGAAGAGTATCTTCAAGACTGGTCATCGTGTACAAAGGTAAAGCTTGTGAATGCATAATTGATTTGAATGAGCAACTACCTTGCCCCAGGTTTTGTTCAAGGGTTTTAATTTACACGAAAAAGAAAACTCCTACTTCTTAGGCTCAAATGGGTTGACTAAGGATTAACTTCCTTATATCTCCACTATTTAAGAATTAAAGCAACGCCTATACATCGTCATTAAGGTCTATTCAAAAGCATATTGTATGAGATTATGGTATTGTTTTTGTCATCCTCCCTCTAAAGGCTTATAGCTTTAACGAGAGTTGAATATCATAAAAAGGAAGTAGGAAGCACAGTTTAAATATAGTGATAACGAATGGATTAATTCAAGACAAACATATGCAATGCATTAATGGGAAAAACCAAAGTTTAACATGACAATTTTTTTTTGAATAAACAAAAGAAATTACAAATAGAAATTTAAATGATCTTAAAGCTTCTCTGCCTGAACTTGTTACTTTAGATGGGGTGCTTTGCAGTTTCGATATTTGATGGATGATAAAAAAACTCAATCTGACCATCTTGTGTGAACTCAAAAACTCCTTCGGCAATCAGGTCCTGAATCTTACGTTTCAACGTCCAACAACTGTTAGTGTCATGTCCAGGACTGTTGGAGTGATATGTATACCTTACATTAGGATCATAACTGGGAGAGGAAGTATTGGGATTCCTAGAAGGTTCTTTCAATGTAATCAGCTCCATCTTTAACATGTGTTGTAATGCTTGAGACAATGTTAATTTTGGTAAATTATCTTTTGGGTGTATCCTGCTTACGCTGATTACCCTGTTGCTGTTGGTGAGGTCATTTTTGAGCTTGTGATGTAGTAACAATATAAGAAAGGCCCTTTTCCATTAACTGGAGGATTAGAAATGTCAACCAAGTCAGTTTCCTGTCTCATGGGAGGATGATTAGTGATTAGATCTCCAATTCTAGCAGTTCTTCCCATACGGTTGTAGCTGACCCGATGAAGCTTGTTGACGAGGATTATCAACTCTTTTTCCCCCGAGCTAAATTTTGGATAAAATCTGACCAATCATCTAGATTCTCATCTTTCCCATCTCAGCTTGTGGTTGTTCCAACTGGTCATCCTTGTTGTCTTCAGGATTCTTCTCGGTCATGTTCTCGATGAAGAGTGATTTCAATCTTTCTTTTCCTTAGGAACATCTCTTGGAATTGAGCATTATGAGCTTGGATATCTTTGACTGTCTGTTCAAGAGCCGTATTTGCTGAAATAAATAGCCAGAAGATGAGAAACCTGTCTTGGAAACCTGTTATGCGATGATATGTATGACATGTAGATGCATATGCAATGTTTTCAAGGATCTCGTGAGATTTAAATTTGAAATATTATAAATTGAATCTGGTTCCATCTTTGTTTAAAGAAATTTGAGTCTTCATCGTTGAACATCCTTCCATAAGAATCAAGCTCACCATATCAAGTGGGTTGTAGCCTCTAACTCAAGAATATGTACTTTGATCTTGACGACATTTGGCTAGAGGAAATTAAATCCTCTTGCCCCTTGCTACAATCTGGCTTATGATAATACTGCACCATAAATCCCTAAGATCCTTGAAATGGTTAGTAAAAATGTTATGTTATGATGATATGATACTATGATGTTATGTTCGTGAGTAGAAAACACAAACAAGCCACACAAGAGTCTTAGGTTTAAAGGCTTTCATGAAGTCCATAGGTAAATACCCTTCCCCATTGAAGTTAAGTTGGCTCAACCTGTCCTAAAATAGTAATTGGGTTCTAGGAATCTCATATCACCGATTTTTCTCACAGAATTTATTTTAGCACGACAACTAGCTTGCCACCAAAACATCCCAAAAGTTGAATCTCAATGAGCATAGTTTTGAGTATCAACCAACTTTGGACTGCCCCAAAGCTAGCTATCTCACTACTTTCTAATGGTCAATATGGGTCAATTAGGGTTCTAAAAGTAAGATAGTGTTAACGACACCACGCTGAAGCTTAATGTTATCCTTGACTAACTCAAGGAACATCGGTACAAACCAAAGTGTCACACTAACTTTAGCCATCATTTCAACCATATCGGTCTATGTCGTATAGTATTTATGATCTATTGTTACTTACCTAAGGCATTCCTAGATCCGGGTGTAGGATCTTACAAGCATTTATACCCAAACAAAACCCTTAAAGTAAAGCAAGCAAAGCATACAATTAAAGTAAGTAAAGTGATCTAACCCTAAGGTAACGCCTCTTTTTTAAGTATTCCCCAACATAGTCGCCAGTTTTGTAATACGGTGGGAGAATTGACTTTTTTGGTTTTATCCAAATGTGCGGATAGCAAGAGTCTCCACCGAATTTTATTTTATCTAATGTTTAGAAAAGGTTAAAAGAACAGGAAAGACCTTTGGTAGTATTTGAGTTTGGGGGTTAAGTTATGAAAAGGGAAGGTGTTAGTACCCTTTTCATCCGTAGTTATCCACAGACTCTTAATTGCTTAACTCACTTTGAAAAATTGCTTTGTGCGTGTGTGGTTTATTTGAAAATATTTTGAAATCCCCAATGTAAGGTTGATTTTGTAATGATTCTTGTATCAATCCTCAAGAATGCATACACAGTGTTTTAAAAATATTTGTTTGAAAGTCATGTGTGAAAAATACTTTGAGAAAAGTTGTGAGCAAGCAATTAGGAGTTTCTTACCCACTAACGTCTTTCTTATTATTTTCCTTCTCCTTTAGAGATAGTACTATCCATGTCATTAGTTGGTAGGTAGCCATATCTATTGGATGTGAAGGGACAGGGGTAGGGTCATTGTATGGTCATCGAAGGCAACATGTAAGGATACTTTAGCAATTGTTTCAGAGGGACTATCATCATTTTCTCGTAGGGTCATCAAAGGGACTATATTATTTTATAGGTGTTTACCGTGGAAATTGGTAAACAACTGCTGATCTTCCAAAAGGTTACTTATTTGGTGACTCACAGGATCGATCAGATTGATCCTAAGACATGGTTGATTTTGGGGTTTTGACTAAGTTTAATAATAGTTAAATGACAAGAAAATAAAGAAGCTTTATGTAAATTGCATGAAGGAGAAAACTTGATAGAATAAAGGAAGGCTTGAAATAAAGGCTTCGACTGGAAAAGTAAATGAAGAGGCAGTAAAGTTCTGGAAAATAAATGACTTTGATTAATTAAAGTGGTGTTTCACACATACATTCTCAACAATTCTTTCGCTCACACTGGATACTTGAATCTATATGAGTGACTTGTATATAATTGTGAACACACGCGAAAAACTGCGTGAACTACTAATATTTATAATAAACACATCCCAAGTAACCGTCGGGCAGTTACGCTGCTTCGAGATGACTCCACTTGGCACGTTCACAGCGTTCGACGCTCCAGATCTTGGCACGTTGCACTTGGTAACCGCTGGGAACCGTTTTCCCTCCAAACGTTTGAATCTCAAACCGTTCCACTCTGAGCAATCGAATACCTTCGTCGAGAAGCATCTTCGACGTTGAAGGCAACAAGATTCCTTCTTAGAAGAAATTTTCCAAGCCTTGCCATCTTCTGATGGGCATTTCGACAGAATCAGCTGGTCGAAACCATCCTTCATGATTAATGGTTTATATTAATAAAAACAAGGGTGTCGAGTTTAGGAGCCAACAAATTGCCCCCCAAGAATGCCTTATTTCGACGCTGAAAAGAAAAAGGCATTCTTTGAGATTCCACTCGACACCTGTCTTTCATTCTTAGCCACAAATTAAACTGTGCGCTTTTTGTCTTCTACCAACCACTGACAATCCCAAGAAAAAGCCATCATTCCATCTGTACCTAAGACGTTACCTCAGTACGGCGTTCAGCGTGCCCAATGTCCTTTCACAAATCGTCATCATGACAATTTCCCAAAAACGAGGGCGCACGCTGCACCTTTTCGTTTCTACAGAACGGTTATGTCAGCGAAGGAGCGCCACGTGTCCCACTATCTTCTACAACATTAAATGGCCTCGAATTTTGTGATTTCCCAACCACTATAAATAGCGTTAGGTACCCATTGTGGGACTTTTTCACGCTATCTGCATTCAAAACCTCATTGCTGAACACAAAATCTCTGCAAACTTGCAAACACTTTGTTCTTCACTTCACCTTCAACCTTAACTCAACAATGGCTTCAGGTTCCTCTAACGCTCCTAGTTCTAACATCCCTTCCAGAAATGCTAAACCCAAAATCTTCTCAACTGTTCCAACAGTTACCCCTACAGGCCAGCGAAGGGTTCCTGAACCCCTGGAAACTGCTGAGCGTGAAGCTTATTCACACCAACTAATGATTCCGGTTGGATACTCCAACCAAATCTTCGCCATGTCTGGGCCGTTATCCCCATGCATTGATGAATCCATGAAGATCAAGAACTTCTTTCCAGTGCTTGAGGCGCTCAAACCTGTTGGGTGCTCTAAAAAAGCTGCAGATGACAACGAAGATCCCGCTAAGGAGAAGATAGATCTTCGCTTCTTCAATAGGGGCGTTAGGGCTTTTAGGTCTATCCCTAGCCTCACACCTGACTACAGCGCTTGGCTAGAGAAGATGGAAAAAAGCCAGGCTTCGATCTGGAAGAACCTGGGGATATACGACCTAGTCATGCTGTCGAAAACGGGTCTCAAGTACTCCCCTGAGATGCTGATAGCCTCTTTGCTTTTCTGGGATTATACTCATTTTACTTTCCACCTTCCTTGTGGAATGCTAACACCCATTGGGGATTATTTCGACCCAGAGGAAATGTCGGAGGATCAGATTGGATTTTCAGCTACGAAACCCACCTATACCACCTATATCAATCATTACCATGATAGGTCGACAGCCAATGTGACGGATGTAGAGCATATTGCGTTTCTAGCCCTTTGGCTATCACGCTTTGTGTTATGTACAAAGTCTTTACAGGGGACAAAGAAAATGGTCACCCTCGCCACCCAGCTTCACCGTGGTCAAAATATTTGTTTGGCAGAATTAATCCTGGCGAATCTGTACGAGTCGATCAGCAGTGGAGCGACTCTGTTAAAGGTCATCGAAAATAGAGCCAGTCTGTTGCTTGCAGGACCCTTTTGGCTACTTCAACTGTGGCTCAATGCCACTTTCAAGTCTTTCTTACCTCAGAAAACTCAGATAAATGAGCAAGCTCCTGAGATAGCAAATAGGCGTATCGAAGGCACCAGATTAGCTCTACTGACCCCGACTGAAGATGGGCTGGAGCTTCAACAGACTTTTGCAAACTTCGTCTTGATGTTCGCAAGAAGAAAAGAATTCACTTCGATCATGGCTCCTTTCGCTCGTCGAAAGGTTGGTCCAGAATGGTTCACCAGGCCCCATCCCAAGTCGTCAGGTGACCCTCATGTCGAAGAACACACAATAATGTGGGAAGCATTTCTCACACCCAGAATAATGCCACCGCGATTTAAGAGCTCCAAGAATCATTTGAGCTTGATTGCTTATCAACCAAACTTGGTCTCTCGACAGTTTGGTATCATTCAATCACTTCCTTCTCCTATTTTTCCTAAGGAGAAATCCATGTTATATTTTTGCAATGACTATACTGAGGATGCTGCCACCAAGCATATTGGCAGGTATGCTGGTCGAACAGTACTTTCACTGTTCGACTATCAACTTAACTTCCTCTGCTCACCATCCTTCGAAGACTGGTGGAAGAGTTACTATGCTGAAGAGTTCTTCGACGAGAAAGACTTTGTGGACGAACTTCAGAAGTCTTTCGTTCTAGTCCTTGACAAAATAAAGAAATGTACGTTCACTCTTCAAATTATTTTATCTTTCCATTTCGACTGGTAACTCGTTAATTATAACTTGTCTTCTTTCAGTTGTTCGAAAGCCTGCAGCAAAGAAAGCCGCAGAAGGCCATCAGGGAGGAGGTCCCTTGACAAAACCTCCAGCACCGGCGAAAACTACAACAAGCCATCAGGGGGAAGGTCCTTCGATAAAACCTTCAGCAACGGTAACCAAACTTTTATTAATTCCTTCTGGTTTTAATATCCTGATTTTCGATGTAGCGTTCTAAATCGAACTCCAACTGGTTTTCAGGCACCTTCACCCAAGAAACGAGCTACACTAACAGTCGAATCTGGGAGTGATGACGAGGACGAATCTCCCCCCGCTCCTCTTAAACGGAGAAAACTGAAGAAAGATGCTCCTTCTCCTGAGCCTCGACCCACAATCAGAATAAAGGTTGCAGGGAGAAGACCCAGGCCACCTCCAGTGATTATCGAAGAGCCAACGGAGGAGGAGCTAAATGTTTTGCTCAATAAACCCGTCGAAAGTGATAATTCCAGCCCTGGGGCTGAAGTTCCTCTGCAAGTAGTTTCTCTGACCATTTTTAACTCAGGTGTCGATGCTCACGTTCGATTATGTCTCTTTCTAAACCAGAAGATTCTCCCTCTTCTATTTTCAGGAGACCACTGAAAGTTCAGCACCAAAGACTTCAGAGACACTAGACTCTGCTGAACACAGTAGGCCACAAGAGAAGGAATTGGCGAACGATGAAGCCAATGCCGAAACAGAAGAACAACAACCAAAGGAGATTCAAGTGGTCAATCTGTCAGAGGAACAACATGACGAAGGAGATCACGCTGATGCTGGCACTGCTGAACTTCAGATCGAAGAGAGTCATGTTGATGCAGACGCTACTCAACAACTTCAACCCCAAGACAACGCTGCTGTAAGGGTTACTACCTCGACAAAGCATAAGTCTAAAGAAGTCTTAGCACTCTTGAAGCAAACTGATCCCATTGGCTACTTGAATGCCATTATCGAGAGTAGGGGAAGTTCATCTGACCTTAGTCATGATGCTTCTACTACATCGGGGAAGTCCACTTCGACTTCTTCTCTTGATGAGGCTTTGATGAAGGTCAAGGCTCAGTTATTCAAGAAAGATTTGATGAAGGCTTTGGAGGGGGACCCTACTGCTCCGTCGTGTTTGGGAGCTGTTTTGAATGCAGTCGACTTGCTTGCTGTAACTCCAGAGGTTTCGAGCTTTATCATGGAGTTATACTCCATTGTTGATCAAGTCTCAGTAGACTATCGACGTCAGAGGGGCTTCAACAGCCAGCTCGAAGCGTTACATGGCAAGAGTTCTTCTGCGTGGACTGAGGTAGCTGAGACGACTTCTCGAATTGCAGAGTTGTCGAAGCAAAAAGCATCCAAGCAAGAAGAAATTGATGCCATAGATTGAGACAATGCTTCTATAAAGGCGCAAATCGAAGAGCTGGAGGCCAAGATGAATGCTAATACTAAACACAAGGAGGAGCTTCTCTCGACTGTTTCAGACACAGGTAGCCAAGCTGAAGTTACACGAGGCCTAGAGTTTGCTGAGAAAGCCCAAGCCTTTGATGACCAAATTGCCAAGCTTGCCCAGGAGAATGCCTTGTGCAACAAAAGACTGGAGTTGCAGCAGGCCAAGTACCTTCGACTCAGAGATTCTATCCCCTTCTAATTTATTCAGTCTTTTATTAACCATGTATTGTAACACTTATTTGACAATGTAACCATTTTGGCTAATTCTTATAAAATTTTCCATTTTGGTTGTTTATGGTTAATTTGATCATTACTTGCTATTTATTTTGATCTCTTGGAGCATAGGTTTATACTTTTTCAAATATTTGCCGTTTACTCTCAAGAGTCTTTTATCTTCACCTAACTCTTCGACTTCATAAGCTCCACCAGAAAAAGTTTGGATAATTCTGAATGGTCCTTCCCATTTGGGTGACCATTTTCCCATGCTTCGATCCCTTCGATCCATGGGGAGAATCACCTTCCAAACTAATTCTCCAGGCGAGAATGCCTTAGGTTTCACTTTTTTATTGTAAGAGTCCTATACTCTTTTCTTCTGAATCCTTAGTAGGTCGAGAGCACGTAGTATTTCTTCGTCTAAATCTATTAGTTCGTCTAACATCATATCCCAATAAACTTCAGAGGGGATATCATGATGTCTCTGAACCCTTGCAGATTGAAGACAAATTTCCGCTGGCAACACGGCGTCATGGCCAAAGGTTAGCCGATACGGTGTTGTACCTATGGCTTCTTTTGGGGACGTTCGACAGGCCCACAAGATCTGGTCTAACGTCTTATGCCAATTTTTTGGATTCTTCCCAACATGTTTTTTTATCAAGCCAATCACTATTTTATTCGCTGCTTCGACTTGACCGTTTGCCTGTGCATAATAAGGCGTTGATGTTAGGAGTCTAAAGCCTGTTTCTTGAGCGAATTCTTGCATCTTTCGACCGGTGAAAACTGATCCTTGATCAGTCGTTATAGTTTCAGGGATTCCAAATCTAAAGATAATGTTCTTTTGAATAAATTCAATGACATTTTCTTGGTCTACATTGACTAAAGGAATAGCTTCGATCCACTTAGTGAAATAATCAATGCCTACCAATATATACTTCTGGCTCTTTGATGATGCTGGTAGAATCTCTCCAATAAGGTCCAACGCCCATCCTCTAAAGGGCCAAGGTTTCACTATTGAGTGAAGTTCGCTTGCTGGTACATGTTGGATGCCTGTATGGACTTGACATTCCTGACACCCCTTGGCGAACTCGACACAATCTTTCAAGATGGTGGGCCAGTACAGTCCTTGTCGAAACAACAACCATTTCATCTTATGGCCTACTTGGTGAGCCCCACATGCTCCAGCGTGCGTAGTCGAAAGGGCTATGTATGCTTCAGTTTCACTTAAACACTTTAGCAACACCCCTTCAGGCGTCTTTTTAAATAACTCATTACCCATGAGTACGTAACTCAACGCCCTATATTTTATTTTTCGTTTTGTCGAAGCTGCTGGATTTTGTAGATAATCCACAATGGGTTTCCTCCAATCTTGCTATGACAAATTGTCTATGAACGAAATTTCGAAGTTCCTTTGATCAGCATACCCTAGTCTTGTCGATTCCAAGTCTGTTGGTGACAGACTAGTTGCTTTTATTTTTTCTCGAACTTCGATTGCTCTTTGTAATCTCGTTTTTGAAATTTTGTACCCAGATGCAATTTGTGCCAAATCGTTGGCTATTTGATTTTCCAATCTGGGTATGTGTCGAATGTTGACCATTTCGAATTTTTTCAATAAACGATTTGCTATCACAAAGTACATAATAAGATTTTCCCTTATGCACTTATATTCTTTTGTGTCTTGCTTAATGACTAACTCTGAGTCTCCCATTATTTCGACTATAGTTGCCCCCAATTCCAACAATATATCAAGGCCAGTAATTAGAGCTTCGTACTCAGCCTCATTGTTCGAACAAGTACCTGATATCTTGTACTTGAATGTTGTTGGAATTTTTTCTGGAGAAATAATCAAGACTCCTACTCCTGTTCCATCTTTATGGCTGGAACCATCGAAGTAGAATTTCCAAGGCTCTATCTCCACATAATTTATATTCTCAACCTGAATTGAGTGATCGACTATAAAGTCTGCCACCACTTGTCCTTTCACTGCCTTAAGAGGCATAAAGGTCAAGGAGTATTCAGTTAATGCTAGCGCCCACTTGCCAATTCGGCTGTGCAGGATGGGTTTCGACAACATGTACTTGAAAACATCAAAATGAGACGAAACATACACATCAACTGGTTTTATATATTGTTTGAGCTTTGCACAAGAGAAATAAAGACATAGACATAATTTTTCAACTTCGCTATATCTAGTTTCTGCATCGTTCAAAACTCTACTAAGATAGTAAATGGGTCTTTCGACTCCATTTTCATCTTCTTGGGCTAACATGCTTCCCAAAGTTTTGTCGGATGCAGCTATGTACAATCTCATACTCCTGTTGCTGCAAGGAGGCACCAAAATAGGTGGCTTTGTGAGATACCCTTTGATTTTGTCGAAGGCTTCTTGTTGCTCTTGCCCCCATTCGAATCTTTCTTTGTTCAATCGAAGTAAGGGTGAAAAGGCTTGAGCTTTCCCACTTAGGTTAGATATGAATCTCCTCAAGAAATTTATCTTGCCTAGCATAGATTGCAGTTCCTTTTTGTTCGCTGGCGCTTTCGCTTCCAGAATTGCCTTCGTCTTGTTCTGGTTGATTTCGATTCCTTTCTTGTGGGCGACGAAGCCCAAGAAATCTCCAGCTTTTACACAGAATGCACACTTCAAAGGGTTCATTTTCAGACCATGTTCTCTCATTCTTTCGAATGATTGTCGAAGGTGGTCTATATGGTTCTTCCTGGACACAGATTTTACAACAATGTCATCAATATATACTTGCATAAAAGTGTTAATAAAATCATGGAAGATAGAGTTCATCGCTCGCTGATATGTTGCCCCAGCGTTCTTTAGGCCAAAAGGCATCACTACCCATTCGTAAGTGCCTAAAGCCCCAGGGCATCGAAAAGCTGTTATCGACACATCTTCTTCAGCAATGAATGTTTGATTATATCCTGAATAACCATCAAGCATACTCAGGTACTCATAGCCAGCGGCAGAATCGACTAGCATTTCCGCCACAGGCATATGATATTCGTCTTTGGGTGTAGCAGCATTCAAATCTCTAAAATCTATGCACACCCTCAATGTACCACTTTTCTTAATCACTGGCACAATGTTTGCAATCCATTCGACATACCTCGTAGCTCGTATGAATTTGCACTTCAGCAGTCTTTCGACTTCCGTTTTGATCTTCGACAGTATTTCTGGAGCGAAGCGTCTTGGACTTTGCTTGACTGGCTTCTTCCCAGGTTTGATTGGCAACTGAAGTTCTACCAATCCTCTGTCGAGACCAGGCATCTCGTCGTAATCCCATGCAAAGCAGTCCTTGAACTCCTTTAACAAATGGATCACTTCCAACCTGAGTTCTGGGTCTATTTTTACGCTAATGTAAGTTGGCTTTTTCTCTAACCCTTCGCCCAAGTTGATTTCTTCTAAAGGATCCTGCGCTAACATTTTGATGTTGTTCGCTAAGGGGTCCTTTTCGAATCCCAAAGGCTCATCGTCGTAGATGGCGTCGAGCCTCTGTTCCTGCATTCCTTCTGGAATGATATCAGGAGGTTCTGGGTTGAAATCCTTTCCAGGACCAGAAGGTAACTCTTGATCATTGGCCTGTGTGGCCATGTATTTTACTTCGGCTTCTAGAGCCGTTATCATCCTTGTTTCGGCTACGTAAGCCGAAATTCGCTGCAATGATTGTGACTCAGTCATTGTCACTGAATTCACTTCCCCAACCAGTTGGTAGGATATCAGTTAACCCACTAAAGTCAATGTGGGACAAGTCTTCTCTGTCCCATTGAAAACCATGCTCAGGGTGCAGGTATAAGGAACAAAAAGTATTTGGCGCTGGCGCCAAGTCGAAGTCAGGTGTTGGGCATGGCCCAATGTGAGCCAAGTTCTTGTCGAAGTCTGCTAGCCCTAGGTGATTTACTTCGCCCAGGTAATAGCTTTGATCCGCTTCTATGTTTTCGACCATTCCATCAGGACGCCATAATAGCAACCTCTGGTGCATTGATGATGGTACAGCTCCAACACCATGTATCCATTCACGGCCCAACAAAAGATTATAGTTAGGTTTGGCCGATATGACCATAAACATAGTTGGTCGAAGGATAGATCCCACCTTGATGTCCAGTTGGATCACACCCATAGTGGTCCCTATGCCGCCTTCATAATTCGACAGGACCATGTTGTGAGGCTTGATGTTCTCATCGCTTTTGCCTATTTTTCTTAGCATAAAGTGAGGGATGATGTTGATGGTTGCCCCACAATCTACCAAGATCTTATTTACTGTGGTTTCTTCGAGTTTAGCCCTTATAAATAAAGGCTTAAGGTGATTTTTCATCGCCTCTGTAGGAGGTTCGAAGAACCCATTCTGCTCTTCAGTAGCGCCACTATCCATGACGAAGTAGCACACTGGCCTATGCTTGGCCATTTCTTGTTCAACTTCCCAATCGCTTGTTTCGACCTCCACCTGGCGGTTGAACTCTCTTGGCAAAATTGAGACTATGTTCACCATGATATCTAAGGTGTCATCAGACTCAGAGCCATCTTCGTTATCAACTTCACCCTGGTTAGGCCAGACTAGCCTATTGGTAACTGGTTGTCTTTCCAGAGGCTTCCTCTGCTTTCTCTGAGGAACATTTGAACTCGATTCTGCCTTTGGTTCATTAGCAGCTTCCCTCTCAGCTTTTCGTCGCCTCTGGTATCTCCTCCATTGAGATCGAGACATGGGATTCTTCCCTTTGTAGTTGCTTGATACCTGGGTCACTTTAGGGGTAGCAACCTGAGGTTCTTTCTTATGTGTAAAAGATGAACCTCTTGGCACTTCGAAGGAGTGCCATCTTTCCTCGCTTGGTCTCTTTCGACCAGATGTTTTGTACCATGTATCAACTGGCACATTAGTTGGAGGCCTGAAAGTCAGTGGCCTCTTTTCTTGATTTGAACCCTTTTGGTGGGTTCTTCTGGGGTCATGTCGAGTATCAACACTTTCCCTTTTTCTGTTTGCTGCTCTTACACCTTGAATATGTTCAGCAGCTTTTTTGTCGAAAATCGAGCTGCATCGAGGACACAGCATCACTTCTGACTTCTTCTTCTGGCATCTTTGCAGGAAATCTGCCAGATTTTCATTTTCCCGAGGGAAAGCAGTTTTGTTGGCTTGTTCTTGCCTAATGGCCTCCTCTGATGCTTTTGGTTCAGAGACTTCGACCATATTGACATTCATGGTGTCTTTGGTGGCAAGAGTCAACTACTTCATCTGAATCTCCAAGTCCTATGTCTGGCCTTGACCTGCAGCCAAGTAAGAACTGGGTTTTGTTCCAGATTTTTGGGCTCCAACTGTCTCCAGCTTTGGGCTTTCGACCGCCTTTTGGACCGCTTCAATTGTCTTTCTGGATAGATTCCCAGAAAAACTGCCAAAGATTGGCATGTTGACATGGTCCTTTGTGACTTCGACCATTGTGATTCCTGGCCTCTTCGACTGGCTTCTGGATGCCTCGATCACGTTAACCTCTGAAGGTTCAGCATAATGGGCTTTAGCCTGCAAAGGGTTGGAGTCCACAGTCATGGGGGTCTTGTCAGCAAACTTCAACCTCCTTTCTTCGATAGCGTCTTGCACGAGATTCCTGAAAAGAAAACATTGAGATGTTTTATGGCCCAGAAAATTATGATATTTACAAAAGCCTCTTTTCTTTCTTTGATCAAGAGGAGGCACTTTTACCCCTGGGGGTACTATCATTTGGCCATCTTTTACAAGTAAGTCAAAGATTTCATCACATTTTGTAATATCAAAACTATAAATCTTTTTGGGGAACCTATCGTTGGTCCTTTCCGGACCAGTGGTATTTTTTCCACTTGAGGGGACTAACAGTTTGCAAGAGTATGGTGGCCCTTGTTTCAGTTCCGCTAAATCGACCTCGCTTTCTTCGACGGTTACAGTTTCGTCAAAGGTTTTTGGATCTTCATCATCCATCTCGACATACGCTATCCTCTCTCTTTTATGAGTTTTTGTCGCCTTGGCTTTTTCAGCCTTAAGGCGTTCTACCTGTCAAACTCTATCGGCCAATTGGGCCATGTCTCTCAGGTATTGAGTGTCTAACTTCTTCCTAATGGAATAATCTAAACCGCCTGCGGCTATTTCGACTAACTCATGTTCTGGCACTTGCCTAAAGCATCTTGCTTTGAGCAACCTAAACCTATTCAGATATTCGTCTATAGGTTCAGTGAAACGTCTCTTTACACTGGCCAATTCTTTCAGGCTTATCTTGGTTTGTCCCATGTAGAATTGCTCATGGAACAATCTCTCCAACTGGGTCCAATGATGGATCGAATTGGGGGGGAGAGTTGTGAACCAAGTCAACACGTTCTTTGTTAAAGAACTTGGGAAATACTTAATCCTCAGGTTTTCGTTGTTTGAAATGTCTCCTGCTTCGATCAAGTATCTCGCCACATGTTCGACAGTAGATTCTGTCGTGTCCCCTGAGAATTTAGTGAACTTAGGGACTTTACATCTAGGAGGTAAGTCTGTTTGTAACACATATTCTGACAGTGGGGATGTGAAGTTGGGCCTACGAAAGCCCATATTCATCCCATTTTGCGTCATGATTCTTTCGATCATGGCTGCCAGATTATTTTCCAAACCCATGTTTTGGTATTGGATGTGCTGAACTACTTCGTCAGCATTTTGGTTTCTGTTGACTATCCTTACCTCTGGGGCTATGACCCTAGGTTCTTCGACAGGCTGCTCCAATCGTGCCCTAAGGTTTTCTTCGACAGGCTGCTGGACTTGGTTAATAGTGGTTTCTTCCTCTAGAAGTATACCTTGGTTTCCCCTTATTTGCGTCCTCTGGGGCTGTCGAATAGGTTGGGGTACCCCAAAGAAATCAGCCAAACGCGTCATTTGTGCTGTCATCTGCTGATTCGACTGGGTGGTATTTTGTATTAGAGGATTCAGCACTGTACTTAAAGTTTGTGCCAACATTTGAACCATATCATGGTTGCTTTCGTCCATTTGTTGCCTCAAGACTGCTGTCGAGGCATTCGTAAGGCCATGCGCTACTTGGGACGTTGCTCCTAAGAGTTGGGTCCTATTTCTGTTCGCCATACCAACTCCAGAACCTTGGAGTGGAGAAGAGGCACTCACTAAAGGGTCTGAAAAAGTGGACGCAACGTTCGTCAGGCTAGCCAATTTAGACGTTGGCATGCCATAGAGTGGTTCTCGATTTGGACCGCCTGTCATAAATCCTGGGGGAACATAAGGCCTGGTGCCTAGATTTCCCCTTGGTGGGGGAGTTCCCAAAGGCACTCTGGTGCCAGTGAACGGAGGTAATGGCCCCGTTGTTGTGACCGTTACTGCTGGTGTTGAACCAGCGGTTAGCGCTTCACTTACGGTTGGGATAACCGTTGTTCCCACATTCGTTTGTGGGATTTCGTTATTGTTTGGCGGATTCGCCATCGCTTCTCTTCTTCTGGCAGTATTGGTATTGTTAGTGTATATTCTACCACTTCTCAATAACATGCAATACTTCTCGAAAAAGATGATATTCTGTATAAAAAGGTTAAACTTCAAAATCAACACAAGGTCCCACCGGGTGTGCCAATTTGTTTACCGTGGAAATTGGTAAACAACCGCTGATCTTCCAAAAGGTTACTTATTTGGTGACTCGCAGGATCGATCAGATTGATCCTAAGACATGGTTGATTTTGGGGTTTTGACTAAGTTTAATAATAGTTAAATGACAAGAAAATAAATAAGCTTTATGTAAATTGCATGAAGGAGAAAACTTGATAGAATAAAGGAAGGCTTGAAATAAAGGCTTCGACTGGAAAAGTAAATGAAGAGGCAGTAAAGTTCTGGAAAATAAATGACTTTGATTAATTAAAGTGGTGTTTCACACATACATTCTCAACAATTCTTTCGCTCACACTGGGTACTTGAATCTATATGAGTGACTTGTATATAATTGTGAACACACGCGAAAAACTGCGTGAACTACTAATATTTATACTAAACACATCCCAAGTAATCGTCGGGCAGTTACGCTGCTTCGAGATGACTCCACTTGGCACGTTCACAGCGTTCGACGCTCCAGATCTTGGCACGTCTCACTTGGTAACCGCTGGGAACCGTTTTCCCTCCAAACGTTTGAATCTCAAACCGTTCCACTCTGAGCAATCGAACACCTTCGTCGAGAAGCATCTTCGACGTTGAAGGCAACAAGATTCCTTCTTAGAAGAAATTTTCCAAGCCTTGCCATCTTCTGATGGGCATTTCGACAGAATCAGCTGGTCGAAACCATCCTTCATGATTAATGGTTTATATTAATAAAAACAAGGGTGTCGAGTTTAGGAGCCAACAATAGGCAACTCGAAGGGTCATCAAGGTATTATGATCTTTATTCAAAAGGGACATGATGATTTGATCGAGGGTCTTTTTGCTAAAGTATCCCTATGTTCGAGGGACATGACCAAGTATCGTAAGGCAACAAGAGAGGACACCCTAGAGGTGCAAGTGTGAAGAGTGTATTGATTTCAGTTATTTAACTTGAGAATTAGAGTTTTCTAAGTTTGGTTATTAGTCTTTCCATGCAACCCCTAATTACTAATTGTAGCATAAAAATATAAGTGCGACAATATAAATGTCCTACGCTATTACATCCTCGGAGCAGATACATAACAAGAAAAAGATGTGGAAAATAAATATACGCTATTACATTAGAGAGTGTGTCCTATACACTTGTCTAAGAAAATTAAATAGCAAAGAAATAAGAAAATAGGAAAAATGTTTAAAAGACCTAAAGTTCTAAGTATTAATATTTTTGAAGTTTTATAGAAAATAATTAAAGTGATAATAATTAATAAAAAACTAAATTCAAAATTATTTTAATATTTAAAAAAAAATGTTGATTAATTAATTAATTAATAAATAAAAATATATCATGAAAAATAAATACTAGTTAAAAACCTTAATCCTAATTTATTAGTATTAAGAAAAAAGATTAGGTTAGTTTAATGATTGATTAATTAAAAATAATTAGGGTTAGAAAAAAATAAAGGAAATTAGGTTTAAAAAAATAGGGTAAAAGGATTTGAATGGGGTGGGTGTTGAACCCATGCCCCTAAAGTCATAGGCGCGCATCTTTACCACTGAGCCAACACACTGATTGTGATAGGAAAACAAGAACTAAGAAATATAAAATATGCCTGCGTGTTATTTTGAAAAATAGCAAAAAAATATTGCAAGATGCAGGGATCGAACCCACGCCCTTCACTTTACATTCCTCTGTCTCAACCAACTACGATGCGCTCCAATTCTGTTAATATAATGGAAACAAACAAATATATAATAAAACATGTGAACCGGAGAAGCACCAGAGCCCTAGCTACGACCGTCTTCTTCGACAAGCTCAAATGTCAACCTTCTAAAATAACGCGAATTAGAGATTAAGAGGGACCATATCCCCCTAATTTGGACCTCCTGAATCCAATGGTGGCATTGTTTTGGCCTGAAACTGATTGTAACATGAGATACGACAGACACATTCTAAACTGCTCTAACAATAGCACTTTGTTATTCCTGCACTAAACTTCAAAAGTAATACGTCAAAACAGTTCCACACATCAATGTGACCATGAATCTATGTATATAATTCATTTATATTGCATGAATAAGTAGTTTGAAATTGCAAAACATGAACAAACCGGAGATGTTTGGTTGGAGAGTTTTGAGATGTTATAGGCTTGAGTAGTGATTGGGAACGACTCCTGGAGGTCTCAGGAAGCCGATGGAATGCTCAAAGTTGATTGAAACTTGCTGGAGAAAGAATTTACTCGTGCCCTAGTTTTTTGATAAAATTTGAGATTTTTTTAGTGTCTTCTTGAGGCAATATCGTGTCCTTGATGGTCTGAATATGTTCTCTATTTATAGGCCATAAATTAGGTCAACAAACATGAATCAAATCTTTGTATTTCATGACAAAATATTTGATTGGAATTTTTGCATGAAACCTTTCTTTTTTAAGCCAATCATGTACCAATCAATCCCACATGTTTTTGTTATATGGTTATCTAATTTAGCCTTATGATTTGATTCAAAAATAGATCCATGTGATTTATATCTTTGATTTGGTATTTTATTTGATTTATTTGGCTTTTAATTGAATAAAATCAAAATAAAAAAGAAATAAAAACCATAAAAATAAGTGAATGTATTTAAGGGTCTATTATGAGGCCAGGAACACGTTTGGACCTTAAAAGATAAGTCCATTAGGCCAAAAATTCAAATTTGCTCAATTGGAACTTCATGCATTTTCTCAAAATTGCCCAATTTGCACCAATCATAACTCACTCAATTTTTATCATATGAAGGTGATCTTGGACTCTTTGGAAAGCTCAAGATATCCCCTACAACCTTCATGCTGGTCAGTTTTTCATTTGAATAATTTATCTTGATGTAAATTGCTTTGACAAAAAGTGTCTTTTTGTTGACTTTTAAAATGCCATGTAATGTTTTGGCCCATATCTCTCAAATGAAGCATTTTTGGCCTTGAGCTTAGAGTGGAAAAGTTGTATAGAATTGAATTTCTTTCAAAATGAGCTTTGATTGAGAATTTTCTGATGAAGTATGTGAAAGTTATGCTTGGTCAAAGTTTAGTTGACTTTTCCTAAAGAAAACCCTAATTTAGTAACTTTTTACATTTGATGAATCTTGAGTTTCCTTGATGAATCACGATCAACCCTTGATCAAATGATGAATGTGACTTAAAAATATTGAGGTTGACCAAAAAATTTGAAGTTTGACTGTAAATTGGTCAAAGGCCACTTTTTGCCCAATATATTTGTTTTTTAATCATCTGGCCAATTGATTGAGCAAACTTGTGCTACAAGGCTTAAAAATTAGCACAAGGGTATTTTGAAGCATATGAGAAACCATGAAATCCAATTTAAGCATTATAAGTCATAGTTCCTTTGATAAAAGTAAAACCCTAATTGTAGGTCAACTACTTAGGAGGAGAATTTGTCTGGTCATCCCTTGAATAGTCTTGAGTGTTTAGGACCTTCATATGCATGAGGAAGTATCTTGAATTAATTTGTATTGAAAAGTGGGAGGGAAAATTTTGGGGTACAACACCTTCTTATGTGGAAATGATGTTATCTTGTTTCCTTGTCTCTTCTTTGGGCTTTACCCTAATAGAGTTGTGTAATCTTTTCCCTGCGGAATTGATTTTCCTCCAACAGATTTAAGTTTTCTTTCCCAATCGATTTGGTAATACTTTCTCAAAGATTACTTCCTTAATGGTTGGCTGCTTGTATTCTTAATAATTTCTCCATTAAATTATTAATTTTCATTTTGATTCTTTAATTGTGGTTTTGGGTTTCTCCATTCATAGTTATCCCCAGAGTCGTGTGGTTCCCTATTGATTTATTTTCCTGGTTGAACTCTCTTTTAGTTTATCTGGTGTCATAGATTTGTCTACATCATTTTGTCTTTCCCAGTAGTGTGTTGTTTCCCCTGTGTATTGTGTCTTTAACATTCATAACCATAAGCATTTTGTGGAATCTTAGGGCCAAAAATAAGGTTTGTTTTATATTTAAGTATCTTCAATCGTGTTGAAACAAAGATTTTAACCTTCGTATCTCCGGATAGAAGACACTTAAATAAGGGAAGCTTTTATACCCAAATTTTCCACCTAATATCCTCCATAATTTCATATCATCTCAATGCATCAAGATCACACATGTGGGTGGGTCATCTCTTCTACTCTCTCCTATCTTTAAGTTTAATCTTTAGGGATCACCAAGCACCTTGAACTGTGTATATATATTTTATGTTTACTAACCTTTAACCAAAATCCAAAAATATGTTTGTTTCTTCTTTATACTTTTTATATTTTAGGTGTGGATCCAGGTTCATCTCTCTCACCTCTTAAGCTAGGGTTTTGAAGGTTGACCCTCAGTCAATTGGAAAATCAATGGATTTTAAAAGCTCGAGCTTCAAGGTTATGATTATGGCATTAAATTTTTAAGGTTGGAAGATTCTCTCAACTTCATTTCGTCAAGATTTTCTCAAAGTTAGTGGTTGAATTCATCAAGAAACTTCATAGGTTAATATATTTATTTCCATGCCTTCTTAAACAAGTTTCATTAGGAAATGAGCCTTCTCATAAAGTGTGCTTTGATATAAAATAATTTCAAGGTTTAATGTGATTCATCATGCCTTAATTTGCAAGAAAAGTTAAAGAGATTCAAAGTTGATCCAAGTGGTTTAACCTAATTTGGACAAGTCCTTGATTCCATAATCACAAGTGCATAAATCTCTCAATTTTCAATATTTTTAAGTGGTTCCTTTTGCTATGGACTCTTCTCGTTATTTACAACAACTTCTCTTCACATGACAAGATCCAATTGTGCAAGGAAAATCATCAAACTTTGAAAAGATTATAAGTCCTTTGAGAAAACCATGGAAATATATGACTTGACTTCAAAAGATCATAACTTGATCAAGTTTTATCCCCTTGAGCTAATTATTTTTTCATAATAAACTTTGGGATCTCTACTACAAATTTTATTCAAAGATCAAGATCTATAAATGTGTGGAAAGTTATTGAATTCAATGAAACATTATAGGTCATTTATGGATTTCTCAAGAAATTTTCACCACCTTCCAAGAACCATAAATCTCTCATTTTTTATTATTTTTTAGTGATCTCTATTCCACAACTCCATTTTAATAGTCTACTTCATTTCATCTTCAATGATCAAGGGCTAATTTTGAGTGGAAGGCCATGTAAGTTTGAAGAACATTATAGGTCATTATGAAGCTCTACACTTAAAACAATTTCTAAGTGCCAAAGTCAGTTAGTTTTTCCTGATTTCAAATGAACACACCTTTTAGCTAAAATGTCCAAATGAATACTTTCTTTGCACATTGCAAACTTCATGAAAAGGTCTTTCCAACGACACAAGAATGGGACCATAAAGCTTCATGAGCAAGTTGCACCATGGATTTGAAAATTTCCCTTTGAAACTAAGTTTTCCAACACAATCATATTGTAATTTGGATAATGTGACCTTTAATGATCAAATTGATGTGTGTTTTCCACTTAAACATGTTTAACAAAGTTTCTAAAGATGGTTTAAGCCTTGAAATGCAACTTTTGGCTGATTTTTAAGCAAATACAAGTCACACTTATCATGCTTGCAACTTCACACGAATTACATCATTCTCGATCCTTCTTTCACATATGAGCTTATCATTCTTTCTCCTATAAATAGAGGATCATTCCTCATTCATTAACTCAAGATTGGATAGCCATAATCACTATGCCAAAGTCAGTTTCGAAGCTTGTAATTTGAAAATCGATTTCATTGTTTCAAGCCTTCGTTCTTAAAAATCTCTTATGATTCTTCACTTTTGATCATCATACAAACTTCTCACAACAAAGTCCAAACCGTTCATGCATAAAATCAAGCTACATAAGTTCAATTTTAGAGGAATTTAAAGTGAACTCCATTCAGGTAGATTTCTCAACCAAATTGTCTCAAATAAATTGTTAGGATGTAGTCCATTCTTCTTTGAAGCTTATGCTTCTTCTGGTTTTAATTTTTATGTTCATTTGAGCTTGAGTTTTGAAATTTTGTTTCACACTTTTTCTCCGGTAATTTCCAAAACGATTACACTGTGGTTTATATAAATTTGGCGCAAGGATATGGTTGAGATAGTCTTGAAGAGACACATCTAATAATACCACTATGAGTGTCTAAAGTTACAGTTTGGAAGATCTTGCTCTTGCCCTAGTTGCAGGAGTTTGGAGGTTAAAGATGACCTATGTGTCATCTTCAATCAATGATAGCGTGCCATTTGAAATAATTTCATTGGTGTGACTTTTGTGACACTGATGCAGGTGCATTGACTCGTCTCCACCATACATCATCAGCTTTGGTCCGTTGGATCTGCCAGTGTGTTTTAATGAATCAGATCTAACGCTCCATGTTATTTCTAATTTATTTTATTTTTACAAATTTTGTTTTAATTGATTTTAATTACAAAAATTCATAACTCCTTTATTTTTTATCCAAAATTATTTAAAAAAATCACAAAAATACTTTAAATTATTTCTCACCTTGTGAAAATTTTTTCATATTTTTATTATTATGTTTGCTATTTTTTATAATTTTTGAATTGTTTGCTTTATTTTAATTGGTTTAAAAATAGTTTTAATCCTTTTTAATTTCTGAAAAAATTATGGAAGGATCCAATGATACTTTGATAAATATTGGTTACCTACTTTGATTTCTATTTCTGATTTTACTATTTTTCTCAATTTGTTGGTTTATTTTGATTAATTTGCTTTTTTAAAATTAGTTTCTGACTTTCAAAAATTATAAAAAAATTGTCAACACTTGTTGACTAATACTTGACCTCTGGTAATTTTTGTGATTTTTATTTTGTATTTTGATACACTGTATGTCATCAATAAATCCCAAAATATTTACCATTTATAATTTTTTTTTAATTGCTATTTTTAATTTCTTTTTTAATTTTGGTTTGGACTTGTGGATATTTAGTCATACTTTGGGTCAATTTCCTACAACCTCATTGGATCTTTGGTGTTGATAGGTTGAAAAACCAAATCCACCAAAATGGATGAATGATGTTGATGATAGTTGAATCTCTTTTGATTTCTATTTGAATGTTCAAATATGACTAATTATTGGACTTTGGTTCAAAATCTTTGAATCTTGTTGTTACGAGGCTTTGATTTTATCAATCCTCTAAGAAGTCTTCCTCAACTTTGACCAAAGTTCAATATTCAATCATCATTGATCATTTATTATGGAATTCATCTTCTTCGTCCATTTCTTCTACATTTTTCTTGAAATGATCATTAGTGGCACAAACTTTATGTTAGAACGTCCAATACCTTTGAAACTTGTTGTTAGGAGGTTTTAATTTTATCAATCCTCTAATGAGTTTTCATTATTCTTGGTCCAAGATCATCATTCAATCATCATTGATCATGCTTTTGACCATTAACTATTAACCATTAACCATTAACTTCTAACTCATTAACAATTAACTTTACTTTATGTCTTTACTTTATGCATTTATTTTATGTACCTTTTATTTTTAGAATTTACATCTCATGCTATTTTCCTTTTACTCACTTGAGCATTTACTTTGTGTTCCTTTATCTTTTCTCACTTGAGATCTCTTTTTCTTTTTAAGACACCTAATAATCAACTTGAACATTAAAAGACTTAAGGCTCTGGATTGGACTATTGGTTACTATCCTTGGCATATTGGTGTTTTGGATCTCTTGGACTTAGGATTAGAAGCCCTGCCTTGATGCTTTGATACCTTGGTACTCTGTTTTTATTCTGAAGTCCTTGGGATTTACTCTAATTCATTGGTCTAAATATCTTTGTGTGCAAGTTATTTTATCTTTGTATAAAGGCCTTGAGGTTTAATCCAATGCACTGTGATTGGGAATTCCTCTGTGTACAGATGTTACTCTGGCCAATTTTTGTTTGAAGTCCTTGGGGTTTACTGTTGCACCCCAAAATTTACCCTCTTGATTTAGGCTTATGTTTCATCATGAATATCATATTGCATTGCATTCATACATTGTGATGGTATCAAAGCACTTTGGTTATCAAGTCTTCCTCAAGCCTTGAAGGTTATTTGCATTGACAAGTTTCTCAAGAAAAATCTTATCATCTAAACCTTTGGATCTTTCAAGCTCAAAAGTTATTGCATGTCTCAAGATGTTTCATCCATCTCTTTGGATCATCAGAGGATTGAAGTTTGTGTTTGACTACAAGGAGAATCACTCTTTGGATTCACCAGCCAAATTAGGGTTTTGTTGAGCAAGGCTATTGATCAATGTACAAGTATTGGTTTGGAAGTTACATCATCTCATTGGTATTTGAAAAGTCCTTGCACAAGGAATTGGTCACGATACCCAGAGGATTTGAAGTTTTGAAGATGATTCATCTGTCTCTTGAGATGTTGATAAAAACTAGGGTTTAGGTTTTTATCTGGATTTCTTGAGAATTTTGAAGTGAAACTTTGTACATGGCCTCCATATATTTGGAAGATCGTATGTTTGAGGCCTTGATCATCAATTTTGAAGGGAAGTGGATTAATTGATTCAGAGGGCAAAATGGTCATTTTGGTCAAAATCAGTCAAAGTCAAAGTTGACCAAGGGAACTTTTGGTCAACCATCAATTCAAGGATGCACTTTTCATATTTCAAGACCATTTTGGTCATTGGATCAAAGAGATTGAGGTTTGGGTTGAAACTTGTTCTTGAAGAAACCCTAAAAGTTTCTAATTTTTGAAAATGAGGACTTAATTTAAAAAATTCATATTTCATTCATCTTTGATCACAAAAATACAAATGAAATATGTTTGGAAAGCTAAGGAAATGATATTTCACCTCCTTTTGGTCTCATATACAAGTTGGCAAGGAATCAAAAGTTATGGTCTCCTGAAGTCACAAAATTATAGGTCATTTCTAAAATTTAGTGAATTTCATGTCAAATTTTGAGGACCTTAATCGATTCAATTGCAAAAACTCAAAAATAAGTGATTGTAGATCTTTTCATTACCTTTCCAAATTATGCTCATTTGTACCAAAATTCAAAAGTATGAGCAAGTTATAAGTTTTGTAATTTGGGGCATTTTACTGAAATTTGGCAAATATGCAAAATGGCCATTTCTTGCAAACTCAAGTTTTAGCCATTCCTCTTGATTCTAATCAAGCCCATTGGTAATTTGTGACATGCTGAGGCCCATCACACACACTATTTCGTGCCCCATATGGTATTGCACATGTTGGATTGAAAAAATGACAAACTTGCTCAAAGTTGCAAATTCACTAACACTTCTTCATTTCAAACAATCATGAGCTGGCATTTTAGGAGTGTAATTCTGACTTCATTTGGATCACAAAACACACAAAAGGCAAGCAAATGCACGAGTGAAATGCATATTCTATGTGCATCTTCATTTTTGGCCAAAACTTCCAAACTTGCCCTCCAACAGTTTTGAGTGACAAATACCACTTCTATCCTCTTACCCTCGTGCTATATAACAAGGACCAAGGCTCATTTGCAAAGGAGGAGGCTCATAACCTCTACATTTCAAATATGAACATCTTGAAAGCAGCTCTGCAATTTGCTTCAAATCTCTCTTCTCCTTGGATCATTCTTCAAAATTCTTGGTGATTCAGCTTCAATAAAGCAAGGAGATCAAACTTGCACCATTGGATTGCTTCTGGAGTGAAGGAATCGTGTTTCCAGATTTCACATCCATCTTGCTTGAAGTTTCTCTGGGTTTCTTTTATTCTTGCTTGATTCCTACAGATAGTTATCTGTTTGGTAATGTACTACTTCCTTTCTCCCATTTTCATTTTTGCATAATTCTCTGACTGCATGATGGGACCTCTGTTGCTGATATATGTCAGGAGGCCCTCTGGTTTTTGTCTAATTTCCTGTGTTGTGTTTGTTGATTGATGAGTCACTCAATTTAGAAATTGAGATCACGACTTCGCTCTCATTGCATGTTCCCTATAGGATGTTTATTGCTTTACATCTTTATTTGTTGATCGATGAGTCACTCAATTTAGAAATTGAGATCACAACTTCGCTCTCATTGCATGTTCCCTATAGGATGTTTATTGCTTTTCTTCTTTATGTGTTGATCGATGAGTCACTCAATTTATAAATTGAGATCACGACTTCGCTCTCATTGCATGTTCCCTATAGGATTGTTTTGTCAAGCTCCCTCTAACATGTTAACATAGGATAGGATTCTCCATTAATCCTCAACCTTAGGGTCAACCATTGTATGATAACACTAGGGATAGTGCTAGGCTAGTTTCCCTTAGTTGCTTTTACCTTTCTTTGCATTTTGCATCTTAAGACAAAAATCTGTTTTCTTGGTAAATCATAAGACATTTCTAATGAACTCAAGCCCTTATTCAAAGTAAAAGATACAAACCAATCTTTCCTTGTCTGTGTCATCTTGAAGCCGATGTTTCGCCATTGACCATGTTCGTTATCCTACTTTGATTCTCAATATCATTGTTAGGTGTGATGTTTTACCACCCATTTTATTGATGTTTCGTCATCTTTGCCATGCCATCTTGTTATCTTTTATCGAAGTTTTGCCATCGCACATTTGTTTTAAGCCGATGTTTCACCATTGTCCATGTTCGTTATCCTACTTTGATTCTCAATATCATTGTTAGGTGTGATGTTTTGTCATCCGATTTATTGATGTTTCGTCATCTTTTCCATGCCATCTTGTTATCTTTTATCGATGTTTTGCCATCGCACATTTGTTTGAAGCCGATGTTTCGCCATCGCCCATGTTCGTTATCCTACTTTGATTCTCAATATCATTGTTAGGTGTGATGTTTTGTCATCCGATTTATTGATGTTTCGTCATCTTTGCCACGCCATCTTGTTATCTTTTATCGATGTTTTGCCATCGCACATTTGTTTGAAGCCGATGTTTCGCCATTGGACATGTTCGTTATCCTACTTTGATTCTCAATATCATTGTTAGGTGTGATGTTTTGTCATCCGATTTATTGATGTTTCATCATCTTTTCCATGCCATCTTGTTATCTTTTATCGATGTTTTGCCATCGCACGTTTGTTTGAAGCCGATGTTTCTCTATCGCACATGTTCGTTATCCTACTTTGATTCTCAATATCATTGTTAGGTGTGATTTTTTTTCATCCAATTTATTGATGTTTCTTCATCTTTCCCATGCCATCTTGTTATCTTTTATCGATGTTTTTCCATCGCACATTTGTTTGAAGCCGATGTTTCGCCATCGCCCATGTTCGTTATCCTACTTTGATTCTCAATATCATTGTTAGGTGTGATGTTTTGTCATCCGATTTATTGATGTTTCGTCATCTTTGCCATGCCATCTTGTTGTCTTTTATCTATGTTTCGCCATCGCGCATTTGTTTGAAGTCGATGTCTCGCCATCGCACCTGTTTGTTATCCTACTTTGATCCTTAATATCATTGTTAGGTGTGATGTTTTGTCATTCGTTTTATCGATGTTTCGCCATCTTTGACATGTTACTTTGTTATATTTTAATCGATGTTTTACCATCTCATTTGTTTGGTTTATTTGATGTTTTGCCATCTTGACTATATTTGTTTGTCTTAACTAAAAACACAAACCAACCAAAATATGTAAGCCGAACTACGGCTGCTCTGATTCCTTAAAAGGGATATGTAGGCATTGGGGTAGGGCCCAAACGAGCACAAATTTTATTTTCCCTACATTATTTTCTTTTTCCTTTTGCATGCATTCCCTTTTTGGTGTTAAGCCATAAACATAGAATTTGACCACACCCATTAGTTTAGACAACAAGAGTGGATACCGTAGAGTACTACGGGCGTGTGGGGTGCTAATACCTTCCCCTCGCGTAACATACTCCCTTACCCGATCTCTCGGTCAAAAGACCGTGATTTCTCCCTTTCTAGGTTTTCTCGATGTTTACCTTTCCATTTCGGCGGGATAAAAGACGTTCGGTGGCGACTTCCTTGATGTTTCATTAACATCCAGATGACGGGTTCTGGCCGCATAGTTTCAGCTGGCGACTTCACTGGGGACAGATTGACCTCTTGCTGGTCCATCCCGGAGTCGATCCTAGCACTTGTTTGTTTTCTTTTTGGGTGCTTATTTTTTATCGCTTTGCATATTTATCTGTTTTCATTGCATCCTATGTGCGCTTTACTTTCTGCATACTGGATTTGGCTGGACTGTCTGGATTCTGGTTTTCTTGATGGGTGGGTTGTTCCATGAGGTAAAAGGCCTCATACCCAGGCTATGGGTGAATTCCATAGGAACTAGGAATAGAGTGGCCATGGCAGCTATGAGGCGGATGCTTTGTAGATCTGACCATGAGACCCATGACTTCGGAGGTAGTTCGGATAGGTGTTATTGTATGATAATACTAACATTCGAGCTCTCATACTCTGATTTGGCTTTTAACCTTACCTTGACCTAGACTACACCCGTGAGAGGGGCGGGAAAACTTTTCTTACAGGTACAGGTACTGTTGGTGACTTTGTGTTGCAAAGGTGACTCATGTTCCCATGATAATTTTGAAGCTTTGGGGTTTTCTTTTGATCTTGAGTGGTGTTGTTCTGTAATGGTCCAACCTTGATCCAGTGTGAAATTTTAATCCTATCATGTTGCATCATAACATATTTATTTCTAAAAAATGATGTATAAAAAATAACTAGCATGCGCATGTCATCTTCCAGGGACATTCGAGAGTCTTCTTTCCATCAGAAATGGCTGGCCTCCCGTCAGATGAGTTTGATTCAGTTCGTGTTAAAGAGCCCACCAGACATACATTCGCTTATCAGATTCCTACTATTGATGTGTCAGAATTGAAGAGGTTGAGTTCTTATCTGAAGAGTGATGTTCTGAATAATTTCAACAAAAATTATGGCAACTTGTTACTAGTCCTTAACACTCCAGTTGACCCAATGGATTTGATCACCCTCTTCCAGTTCTATGACAAGGAATTACGGTGTTTTACTTTTCAAGATTATCAACTGGTTCCCACACTAGAATAGTACGCGTACCTACTTAATATCAAGTTGTCCGATGAAGTTCCTTTTGTCCAAATGCCAGAAAAGCCGAAGTTTGAAGTTGTTGCTGAAACTCTTCATTTGAGTTGGAAAGAGGTGAAAGACAATTGGAAATCAAGCGAGGGTACTACAGGGTTTTATTTGGATTTCTTAGTGAAGAAAGCTGAAGACTAGGCAAAGAAAGGAAATTGGAATGACTTCAGCTCTCTGTTTGCTCTCATGATATACGGGATTGTCCTCTTCCCTCACAAGATAAATTTTGTGGATTTGGCGGCTATTTGTGTTTTTAGAAACAAAAACCCGATACCGACACTCTCGGCAGATACTCTTTATACCATCCATTCCAGGCATGGAAAAAGTGGTAATGTAGGTTTATGTCATTCGATGTTGTATCAATCGCTTAAGTTGCATCTACCAGTAAGTGGTCCTTTTATGGATACCAGGCTTTCTCTCTGATGGTCATCCAAACTTGTCAATCTTACTTCATTTGATATCTGGTGGAATTACGACATGGGGGAAGTACGAGATATTATCACTAGCTGCGGAGATTTCCCTAATGTTCCCCTCATAGGAACTAAGGGGTGTATCAACTATAATCCTATGCTTGCTTATCGTCAATTAGGATATGCAATGGATGGACCGTCGAAGGTTGAGGAGGTGTCTGAATTAGTGTATTTCGCTAGAGGAAATGATCATGTGATGTTGAAAAGAGTGACAAGTTCTTGGAAAGGGATTCACAAGAAGGATAGAACTACTTTGGGCAAGAAGGTTCCTATTTCTAGAGTTCCTTACCTGGAGTGGGTTAAAGCCAGGGTTAAGATCCTGCAGTTACCATTTGCAAGGTCGGCTCCTCTATACGAGCAACCTCCTGCTGTTCTGAGTAACCCGAAGCCTACCGAGATGTTCACCCAGGTTCATGTTGAGAACATTCAGCTTCGTGCAAAAGACCGTGAGGCGGGGATGAAGCTTTATTGGGCAGATCAAGAAAGGGCCAACTTAGCTCGCAAACTCAAGGAAGCTCAAGGGGAAACTTATGATGCTACCAGTTTTAGGAAGAGATCTCATGCTGAAATGGAAGAAGAATTGAGTAAGACTCAACAAGAATGTCGGAAGCTTCAGGTATCTAAAAATAGCTACAAGAAGAAGATTCAGAACTTAGAGAAACAGCTCAAAGACAAAGATGCTCAGCTTAATAAGGAAGTAGCCCAGAAGCGTGTTGCGGAACATCGGTTCCAAGAAAGTAAATTAGTCACATCTCAACTTTTGAAGGAGAAAGCCAGACTTGAAGAGTACTGTCAACATCTTGAAGCATGTTTAGTTCCAGAGATTTAGTTTTGTTATTTACTTTTAATATATTTGGTCACCCCCAGAGTTGTTGGAAGGGACCAATTGATTGTTGTTATTATTCAGTTCTTTTTGGCTTTATTGTTAAGACATGTATTTAGTTGTTTATCATTTTACTCTTAGTTGTCCGAAGTCACTTGAACATCATTTCTTTTGTTTGTAAATAATTGAAGTGTTCATCTTATTATCCTTTCTCTTTTGATTGTATGGTCGCACGCCGTAACTGATGAATAAAAGGACTCTTGGATACCTAGAAATGACAAACATATCATGCACATCATAACATTACATGTTACCTCAAGACGGTTTTCTTATTTTGCTGCTTTTCTTATTCAGAATTCAAGACGACTACTCATCGGTATTCCACCAGAAACAATTTTCCGAGACAGATGGAACAGGTTCAAGCTGAACTCGCTGAAATGAGAGCCCAGATGGCTACTCATATGACTCAGTTCATGGAGGTCATCACCAATGTGAATCACCGTTAGGAAGAACTAGCTGCTTTTGTCAACAACCAGCACCGCTATCCAGGGGATGGTGGAAATCAAGGGCTCTATCAGGACGTTTCTGTAGGATTGCGGGATGTGCAAGATCAGCCTGCTGGAAATTTTCACGGGATACAGAGAAACCCTTTTGTGCGCAATGTAGGACAATTTCCTTTGTCTCCTGGACCTCATCTTATGGGGAACATAAGAGTTAATCAAGGCGGTGTGAGGAATTATCAGGAATAGGATTACGACTTTGACCAGGATGAAGATCAGTTTTCTGTGCAGCGTTCAGAGTCGGGGCGTCAGATTGAGGATATGAAGTATCGTTTGTTGGAAGAGCGTCTGAAGGTTGTGGAAGGGCAAGGAGTCCTTGGTATGGATGCTAATGATCTCGGGTTGGTGTCTTGGGTGAAAGTTCCTCCAAAATTCAAGCCTCCTACATTTGAAAAGTACAACAGAACATCGTGTCCTATTACTCATACAACTGCTTATTTCCGGAAGATTTTGGTGCATACCGAGGATCAAGGGCTTTTGATTCACTTTTTCCAGGATAGCCTATATGGGGCATCCCTGGAGTGGTACATGAAGCTGGAGAAAACTCATATTCGTTGTTGGAATGACCTTGCTTGGGCTTTTGTCAAACATTATCAATACAATGTGGATATGATGCCTAATCGCACTCAGTTACAGAATATGTCATAAGGACCGAAGAATCTTTCAAGGAATACACTCAGAAATGGCGTGAGTTTGCTGCGAGGGTTCAACCTCCACTCATGGAGAGAGAACTCATTGATATGTTTATGAGTACCCTGCAAGGACCATTCTATGAGCACATGATAGGAAGTACTTCGGCAGGATTTGCAGACTTGGTTATGGATGGTGAAAGAATTGAAGTGGGTTTGAAATTGGGAAAGATTCAGATTGGAGGTTCTAGTGGCTCATCAGGGGGGAGTAAGAAACCATTCAACACTTACCCTAAGAAAAGGGAAGGCGACGCAAGTGTGGTCTACTCTCATAGAGGAAGAAGAGAGGATCGTCAGAATCAACAAATCAATGTTGTTTCTATTCCTGTTAATGCTCCTCCGTAGCAGAGACCAAATATAGTGCCTCAACAATAAAGGCAGCAGGATGCTCCCCGTCAGTATAATAATCAACAACAGAGACAGCCAAGGAAATTTGATCCCTTGCTAGTAACTCTTACTAAAGTGCTCCACCACCTGCTTGATTTGAAGCTAATCAGTCTGAGAAATATGCCACCGCCACCCGCAAGGCTCCCTGTTAATTATGATGCTAATGCAAGATGTGAATTCCATTCGAGCGGGGTTGGTCATTCTACTGAAAATTGCTTTACGTTGAAGTGCAAAGTAGAAGACTTGTTGGATTCTAAGGCAATTGAGTTTACTCCAGTAACTGGTCCGAATGTTACTCAGAACCCAATGCCTAGGCATGGAGGAGGTGTTGTTAATATGATTGATAATAATGGTGAAGTGTTGAATTTGATCATGGATGTGGAACAAGTAACTACTCCGTTAGGCTGTGTTAAGAAACATTTGCTCGACAATTCTATTTTCCCAGGTTGTACCTCAGAGTGTGCCAAGTGTAGAGAGAAACCAAAGGGCTGTGTTGATTTAAAAGCCGGTATCCAGTTGTTGATGAAGGAAGGTTCCCTGCATTTTGATAGAAAACCGAGCTACCACAATGTTACCGAAGAAGATATTGCTGTGATATCTATTCCTTACACCCCTGTGCGCATTCCTGCCCCGTCAAGGGCACCCCCTCTGATGATTACGGTACCTGGTCCCATGCCGTATACCAGTGAAAAGGCGGTCCCGTGGCATTACGGTGCCGATGTCTATTAACATGGGGTAAAGATGGAGGTTAATGCTCGTTTGTCTGAGGAAGAACGTGCTAAAGGTGATGAAGAGGAAGTCCATAACTTTTCTGGTGTAGGTCGAATGACTAGAAGCGGGAGAGTATTTGGTCCTTCCAATGTGCAAGATGCGGCAGATGCTTCTGCAAGGGAAAAAGGAAAACAACAGGCGATGATTGGTAATCCAAGAGTTACGCCAACCAATGTGACACAACCAATTCCGATACCAGAAGCTTCTTTACTTCCCGATGTAGTTGAAGAGTTAATGTGAATTCTCAGAAAGAGTGATTATAGCATAATTTATCATCTGAGCCATACTCCTTCTAAGATGTCTATCTTGTCTCTGTTGATTTATTCATAACCTCACAGAAATGCTTTAATGAAGTTGTTGAAGAATGCCTTCGTGCCACATGAGATAACAGTCAATCAGTTTGAGAATGTTTGTGCTAACATATCTTCCGGGAACAGTTTGCGCTTCACAAATTTTGATCTTCCTCCAGAGGGACCAGACCATAACAAAGCATTGCATATTTCAATGGAGTGCAGGGGAACTACTTTATCCCGGGTTTTGGTGGATACGTGATCTTCTTTGAATGTATTACCTAAGTCAGCATTGATGAAGATTGATTATTCTGGACTGGAGTTGCGCCCAAGTGATTTGATGGTAAAGGCGTTTGATGGGTCTCGAAGGTCGGTATTTGTGGAGGTGGAGTTACCAATCAAGGTCAGTCCTCGCACCTTCATGGATACATTTTTTGTGATGGATATACAACCAGCGTATTGTTGCTTGTTGGGGAGGCCGTGGATTCATAGAGCAAGAGCAGTCACTTCTACTCTTCATCAGAAACTCAAGTATCCTGCAGAGGGAAAGATGATAATTGTATGCAGCGAGGAAGAGTACATCGTAAGTCATTTGACATCATTCCACTATGTTGAAGTTGAAGGCGAGATTCATGAAATGCTGTTTCAGGCGTTTGAGACGGTTCATGCTGTCAACTTTCCTCCTCCAGAGCAGAAAAGGAAAACGGAAACTGTTATGTCTTCTCTCAAAGATGCAAAAGCTATAGTGGATAATGGTAACCAATAAGGTTGGGGTCAGGTGTTGGATGTTAATCCAAAGTTTGATAAGTTTGGTCTTGGTTTTAGCCCAGGTCAGCAGAGTGCAGTTCCCAGAGCATCTAGTTTATCTACTCCTGTGAAGTTTTCCCGTCCTTGTGCT
Organism: Vicia faba; assembly: GCA_948472305.1. Taxonomy (NCBI): domain Eukaryota; kingdom Viridiplantae; phylum Streptophyta; class Magnoliopsida; order Fabales; family Fabaceae; genus Vicia; species Vicia faba. The sequence goes on from OX451739.1 coordinate 1,516,291,826, forward strand.
ACTCAAGAAGGAGACGTCAATGCAATTGGCGAAGATAGGGCTGATGGATGCAACATCGAATATTGGATTCGCCCGAGTATTCCAAGACAGACACTCAATAATTGGACTTCTGTGGATGTTATCCAAGTTTCAAGCGATGAGGAGTAATTTTCTTGTTTCTTTTATGATCATATCATAATTCCTACGCTCTGCCCAAGGCGTAGTGGATCATTTGTATAGGGCCACCATGTTTATTTTCAAGTTTATCATGAAATAAAGGACGTTTTTACATTCAAAATTTTGCTTCTTTTTCTTTTCTTTTTATTTTTTAAATGCCAATGTTTCGCTTTACACACACTGTCACTAAAAAACGCCAAAATGTCATTCATGCAGATGCACTTCCACTACCGATTCTATCGATAACGACTCTGCTATGGCTCATTATGACTTTGATACTCCTATTTATCAAGTTGAAGAAGAAGCATATGAGGATTGTGATCTTCCTGAGGAATTAGTGAGATTGTTAAAACAAGAAGAGAAAGTTATCCAGCCAAATCAAGATTCAATTGAGGTGGTGAATATTGGCACATAAGAGGTAAGAAGAGAAGTCAAGATAGGGGAAGATCTCGAAGAAAGTGTAAAGGTCAGACTGATTGAGCTACTCCGTGAGTATTCTGATATCTTCGCATGGTCTTATGAGGATATGCCTGGGTTGGATACAGACATAGTGGTGCATAGAATACCGCTCAAAGAAGGTTGTTCTCCTGTCAAGCAAAAGCTCTGAAGAACTCATCCTGAGATGTCCAAGAAGATCAAGGAGGAGGTCCAGAAGCAGTTGGACGCAAATTTCTTAAAAGTCGTCAATTATTCACCGTGGATTACAAATATTGTGTCTGTGCCCAAGAAAGATGGTAAAGTCAGGATGTGCATGGATTATAGGGATTTGAACAGGGTCGGTCCCAAAGACGATTTCCCTCTTCCGCATATTGATGTGTTGGTTGATAATACTGTTTATTCCAAGGTGTTCTCGTTCATGGATGGCTTTTCGGGTTACAATCAAATTAAGATGGCCCCGGAGGATATGGAGAAGACAACATTCATCACGCCTTGGGGAACTTTCTGTTATAAAGGGATGCCGTTTGGTTTAAAAAATGTCGGGGCAACTTATCAGCGCGCCATGGTCACTCTCTTTCATTATTTGATTCACAAAGAGATTGATGTATATGTAGACAATATGATTGCCAAGTCTGACACGGAAGAGGAACATCTTGTTCATCTGAAGAAATCGTTCAAAAGACTGAGGCAATTCTTGCCGAGGTTGAATCCGAATAAGTGCACCTTTGGGGTGAGATCCGGCAAGCTGTCAGGCTTTATTGTAAGTGAAAAAGGTATCGAGGTAGACCCGACCAAGGTCAAAGCGATACAGGAAATTCCTGAGCCAAGGACAGAGAAGGAAGCATGTGGTTTTTTGGGAAGGTTAAACTACATTTCTAGATTTATTTCTCATCTCACAGCCACATGTGAACCTATGTTCAAGTTGTTGAAGAAAAGTCAGACAGTAAAATGGAATGAGGATTGTCAGGAGGCCTTTGACAAAATAAAGGAGTATTTGTAGGAACCTCCGATACTCATGCGCCAGTAGAAGAAAGGCCACTAATAATGTATCTAACTGTGTTGGAGGGCTCAATGAGTTGTGTCCTCGGCCAGCACGACGAAACAGGGAAGAAAGAGTAGGCTATTTACTACTTGAGTAAGAAGTTTACAGAATGCGAGTCGAGATACTCATTGTTGGAAAAGACTTGTTATGCACTTGCCTGGGCCGCCAAACGTTTGAGGCAATACATGTTAACTCACACCACCTACTTGATATCCAAAATGGATCCAATCAAGTACATTTTTGAGAAGCCAGCTCTTACAGGCAGGGTACCTCGTTAGCAGATGATACTCACCGAATATGATATCCAATACACTACTCAAGAAGCAATTAAGGGTAGTGTACTGGCCGACCATCTTGCTCATCAGCCCATGAACGATTATGAACCGATGAAGTTTGATTATCCGGATGAGGAAATTGTGTATATTCGGGATTGTAATATGCCAGACCCAGATGAAGGACCTGAGCCGGGATCACATTGGACACTTATTTTTTATGGTGCCTCTAACGCCATGGGAAACGGTGTCGGAGCCATTATCACTTCTCCGGAGGGATACCACATTCCTTTCACGGCTCGCATTTGTTTCGATTGCACTAACAACATGGCCGAATATAAAGCTTGCATTTATGGCATTGAAGCGGCGATCGACCTACGCATCAAATTTTTGAAAGTTTACGGGGATTCCAATATTGTTATCAGTCAGATTAATGGAGATTGGGAGACTTGCCATCAGAACCTAATTCCCTATTGTGAGCATGTTATGAAGTTGATTCCGTACTTCGAAGAGATCACGTTTGAGCACATTCCCATAGAAGAAAACAATCTAGCTGATGCACTGGCAACTTTGTCCTCCATGTTCAAGGTTAAGTGGGATAATGAGGCACCTTCCATTAATATCAGAAGTTTGAGTGAGCCAGCTTTCTTCTTTGAGGTCAGTTTGGAACCAGATGGTAACCCTTGGTTTTATGACGTTAAGCGATATCTGGAAACACAAGAGTACCCTGAGGGAGCATCCGTCACAGATAAGAAGTTCTTGAGAAGATTTTCAGCCAAGTTCTTTCTCAGCAGTGGTGTGTTGTACAGAAGGCATCATGACGATTTACTGCTCAGATGTGTTTACAAGAAAGAAGCGGCTAGAATCATTGAGGAAATACCTGAAGGTGATTTTTGGACCCATTCCAACGGGCATACCATGGCTAAAAAGATTTTGCGAGCAGGTTATTATTGGTCCACCATGGAGACCGACTGTTACAATCATGCACGGGTTTGCCACAAATGTCAAGTCTATGCTGATAAAGTGCATGTGTCGCCAGTACCTTTAAATGTCTTGACCTCCCCTTGGCCGTTTGTGATGTGGGGAATTGACATGATTGGAAAGATTGAACCGGCTGCGTCCAACGGGCACCGTTTCATTCTGGTTGCCATCGATTATTTTACAAAATGGGTCGAAGCTGCATCCTATGCCAATGTCACCAAGCAGGTGGTAACTCGGTTCATTAAGCACAATATTATCTGTCGCTACAGAGTGCCTGAAAAGATCATTACTGATAATGGGTCTAATCTGAACAACAAGATGATGAAGGAGCTTTGTGAGTCTTTCAAAATCAAGCATTATAATTCTTCCCCATATAGACCAAAGATGAACGGTGCTGTTGAAGCGGCCAATAAGAATATTAATAAAATTGTGCAGAAGATGGTGGTAACCTATAAAGATTGGCATGAGATGCTGCCTTTTGCTTTGCATGGTTATCGTACCACGGTGTGTACTTCGACTAGGGCAACCCCATTTTCATTGGTTTACAGCATGGAAGCAGTACTTCCAGTAGAGGTTGAGATTCCTTCTCTTAGGGTCATGAGAGATGTTGAGCTAGATGAAAGTGAATGGGTACAAAATCGGTTGGATCAGTTGGAACTTATTGACGAAAAGAGATTGACGGCCGTATGTCACGGTCAGGTATATCAGCAAAGAATGAGGAAAGCTTTTGATAAGAGGGTACGACCACAGTGTTACAAGCCATGTGACCTTGTGCTAAAGAGGATAATTCTTCCCCAGGGAGATCCCAGGGGCAAGTGGGTTCCAACTAATGAATGTCCTTTCGTGGTCAGAAAAGTTTTCTCTGGTGGAGCGATGATGCTCACGACTATGGATGGAGAGTACTTCCCTCTCCCTGTGAATGCTGACATAGTTAAAAAATACTTTGCATAAAAAATAAAGGTTTAATACCTATTTTCACCCCTGACATATGGGGTGTATTTGAAAAACCCCCCTGCCAAAAAAAAGTTCCAATTGTTACCTTGACAAATTTTAAAAGTTTCAGTTTTTACCTTGAGGATGCCACATCACCTAAAAGGCTGATGTGGCTTATATTTTTGTGGTATCCTCAAGGTAAAAACTGGAACTTTTAAAATTTGTCAAGGTAAAAAATGAAACTTTTAAAATTTGTCAAGGTAACAATTGGAACTTTTTAGGTGATGTGGCATCCTCAAGGTAAAAACTGAAACTTTTAAAATTTGTCAAGGTAACAATTGGAACTTTTTTTTTGGCAGGGGGGTTTTTCAAATACACCCCATATGTCAGGGGTGAAAATAGGTATTAACCCAAAAATAAATAAAACCCGCTAAACTGAAAACCCGAAAGAGCAGTTTAGGCAAAAAGAGGGTGTCCTGGTGAATCGAAAACCCGAAAGGGAGATTTAGGAAAAAGTTAGGGACTTAAAGCAAATGACTACGTTTAGCCTGAATTCCTTTGTTTCCTTCCTTTGATCCATCGCCTGGCATGAGCTCGAGGCTAGTCCAAGAACAATTTGTCTGAAAGAAGGAAGATGAGTGTCATAAGAGTCATAGTAGAGTTGGGACTTGATGGATATTCACATTTTTACTCTGCCATTTGAAGACACTTGTTTGTTTTGATTTTGTAATTACTTGCTTCTAAATGTAAACGCCTTTTTTACAGGCTGATTTCTCAAAATCAATAAAATATCTTCTTTCAAGTATGCGTATGCGTTTCTTTTCTCCCTTTTTACTATTTTATTTGCAAAAACGTCTAATATTTTTTATAAGCATATGCATATAAACTTCGTGGGCCTTACACGGAAATGGTAATATGAGTTATGGTTGGTTGATCGCTTGAAATACGAATAACAAACACAACTACTACTGTGCAAGGGGAATGTTTGTTTCTCTGTTTGATGGATTTATCTTTCACTTTACTGGCGGGTGCATTGCCGTTTTGTTTCACAACTCCGTGCTATTGGTAAAGGTCATGGGTCAGGGTAATATCAAGATTACAGCAAGTCATCGGGACCGGTAAACCGGGTTGGAGATACTGCTTCCCCATAATGGCTTTTATTACGTTTCTTTGCCGCATTTTTATGTGTTATCTTGATTGATTGTTTTGGCTTTGTCTGCATATAGGATTTTGTTTATGGCCGAAAGTTAGTCCTGACGCGTTGAATATTTTTGCTTTGAAAAATGGTTTCATTTTACTTAATTCATCCAGTATCACTCTTTAATCGATTTTTTCGGGCGTTTTGATACCAACTGTGCCAATTCTTTTGCTCAACCAAGAGTTTAGAGGAAGGAGTCTAGATAAAAACGATGACTGTAGTGGTATGCTTTTGAGTAGAACCCTGTTGACGATGTACTGGCATTGTTTCAATCCCCAAACACCGGAGATATAAGGGAGTTAGACCCTCGTTAACCCCTATGATCCTTCGAAGTAGGAGTTTCTTTTCCGTTAAAAAAAACAAAACAAAACATTTTAACCAGGGGCAGGGTAGATGTTCAGTTGATTTTCCCAAGCATTCAAATTTCAGAAGGAATGACCCCTTTGAGGATCACTACATTTTGTATTTCACATCATAAAAAAGGGGGAAATGCGTGTCTAAACCACGATGTTCATCTCCTCACAAAGCCCTAAGGTCGAGATCGAATCGATACAATAAGGGATATCTCTCGTCGACCAAGGACCGCGGCATTTGTTTTCTTCAAAAAAAAAAGAAAGGGAAAGAAAATAAAAAGTTCAAAGACCTAAAATCATGTTGACTTGTTCAAATAGGAAAGTATGAATAAGAAAGAAACAAAAATCCCCACTAAGTCGAAACTTGAAAACAAATCGCCTAGGCAAAAGTTCGGGCGTCCCGCTGGACTAAAAAAAAATTCGAAATTCAAAAAAGCTTTGTCCAGGCAAAAGTTAGGGAAAAGAGATCCTGAAAGGCACAAAAAAAAGAGAGAGAGATTGTTCAAATAAGATTTTCATCAAGATAAGAGGAACAATAATATCAAAAACCAAAGCAGCGAAAGTTAAGCGACCATCATGTTGGAGGATTTGTCGTGATCGCTCAACCATTTTAAATCCTTTTGAAAGGTGAATGCTTGTGATAAGTCAATTGAACTTAAGACAGGAGAATATCATGAAGGGGGTAGGCACCAAATAACTTGAGCCTTGAAAACCTTTTATTTCCAAAAGAACCTCGAACCAAGCCACATTACAACCTCTAAAAGTCCTAACTGAAACTAGGGTTTAACTCGAAAGCATACTACAACAGGATAACATTTCCTAGATTCCCAAATATGTGCTGCATGTTCATGTTGGTATCTTATCACCTGCATCTTGACTCGTTTGTCAAAAAGAAAAAAAAGGGTTAAAGTTTTCAACTTCAAGGCTTAAATAATCATCGCATCAGGTCTGTCATTCCCAAAATAAACATCTTTTTGTATGCAAAACAGTTTTCTAAACATCAAAAGAGAGTTCACACGTTGAAACACCTGTAAAGAGCTTAATGATTGTTAGGAAGGGAATGTTTGGTTTTCTTCTTTCTAGACAAAGCCCATGTATGTGTAAGACTTTTCTTTTCCCCTGTGAAGGTTCTTTTCCCCGGTGGAGTCTCATTTCCGCAGCAAAGTTTTTCCCCCAGGGGTTTTCTTTCAAAAATCTTCAATCTAAGACTTCAAGTTCGAATATGTCATCCATCCCCAGGGGAGTCATTTAAGTAGGAACTCACAATCTGAAGGAGTTTCGATTTCCCAACAGAATTGCCAACAGAGATCCCTCGCTTTGACCTCTCATTTCCCCAGCCGATCTGTTGACCAGGGCATCCTTATGTTAAAAATCTTCTCATATTCCCCAGTAAGGTCGTTACTGTGTGACTATCTGCATGATCCGTTCATTGGTTGCACTCCAGGAATTTTTTCTCCAACAAGAAAATCTTCAACAAAATTCTGTATCCCCGGTGAATTCTCGTTTCCCCAGCAGAGCTTTACTCCCCACCAAGGGTTCCACCCCTTTACGTCGGGTTTGTTGTCTTGGTGTCATCACTCAACACGACCGCGCGCTGTCTTTTCCAGAGATTACAGTATTGCCCTGATCTTCTCCCTCAATGTCTGATCTTCAGATAAGCGATCTTCTCCAGAAGCTACGGTGTCGATCTGATCTTCTCTTGGAGTTTGCAATTTATTTTTGCAGCTTGCCTCAATGTTTGTGGTCCGTTTCTACTGGTTGCTCGGCTATTATTCCCCGCGAAGCTTCATCTCTTCGAGGTTCCCTCTCTAGCGGTTCTCCATATTTTATACTCTCCTTTGGATTTCGCAGTTTATTTTTGCAAGTCTGGTCAGATTCTGATTCCTTGGTTATTGGATTCTCGATGGGCTATTCCTAGTGGAACTTTTAAACATGTATCATTACATTGCATCTACTAAAAACGTGTAGCATTTCCATTATATGGAGCATTGTGCTACATAAAAGGAATTTAAACATGCATCGGAACATAAGCCTTTATTATTTTCGTCATCCCCAGTGAGTTGCTAATACTTCGGATTTCATCCCCAGCGAGGTCTTCGTCCTCATTATCCACCCCATACCAATATCCTTTTGGTGTCGATCTTTTGTTTGTTTGAGTGCCCACGCTTGACTGTAGTTCAGTTTCACCCTGACACGGTCTTCTCGGGTTTAGCCTTCACTACCCTCTCTTGTTCATTCCAATTTTTATGGATGCACCTTTTCAAATACCAGTTTCATCCTGATATTCGCTTTCCGCAGATTTTGAGGTGTACGCCCTAATCTCCTTGCTTTGGGTTGAGCTCAGAGTTTTGTCTCCTCACCCCGTGCGTGAAATCCAGTTTCTTCCTGGTACTCATCTAGTTTAGTTTCGCCTAACTGGTTATTGAGTAGAATTTTGTCTCGTTTTTTCTTTCCTACCTTGGACTCTTTGACGGTGTTCGTTTACCGAGTGCAGTGTTCGTACTGCATCCCGGGTTTGAAATCAGTCTCCTTTGTTCTTTCGATTCTTCTATCATTTTTCGTCACTGTTTATCCATCAACCTGAGACCAGCAGGTGCTCTGAGAAACATGCACTCTCATCACTTTGCTTTGGGTCGAGTTTCACCTCATTACCCGTGCGTGAAATCCAGTTTTGTCCTGGTACTCATCTAGTTTAGTTTCATCTAACTGGTTTTTGAGTCGAGTTTCGTCTCGCTTCTGTTCCTCATCTCTGAGATTCTTCCAGTTCCTTCATATTGTCTATCTTAGTTGAGATTAGCAAGTTCCCCTAGAATCACGCACTCTAGCCACTTTCGCCTTGGGTCAAGCTCAGAGTTTCGCCTCCTCACCTGCATACGCTTTCTTTTCCAGAGTTTAGTTTCGCCTACTCTTTAGTTTGAGTTTTATCTCACCCCTTTTGAAGCCCAGTTTTTTCCCCGGCACATTTTTCCGGAAGTTCAATTGCATCTACCCATCTTTGTCTTCTTCTGTTTCTTTCCTTCTCAAGAGTGTAAATTTTCGGGTTCTTTCGTATTCAATCATCTTCAACCCTGAACACTTGAAAGTTATCACTTTTCTCACTTATCATGTTGAAGATATTTGAATAGGGACAGCTGTTGCACCCTAAAATTTACCCTCTTGATTTAGGCTTATGTTTCATCATGAATATCACATTGCGTTGCATTCATACATTGTGATGGGATCAAAGCACTTTGGTTATCAAATCTTCCTCAAGCCTTGAAGGTTATTTGCATTGACAACTTTTGATCACACAAATATAAATGAAATATGCTTGGAAAGCTAAGGAAATGATCTTTCACCTCATTTTGGTCTCATATCCAAGTTGGCAAGGAATCGAAAGTTATGGTCTCTTGAAGTCACAAAATTATAGGTCATTTCTCAAATTTAGTGAATTTCATGTCAAATTTTGAATACCTTAATGGATTCAATTGAAAAAACTTAAAACTAAGTGATTGTAGATCTTTTCAATACCTTTCCAAATTGTTCTCATTTGTGCCAAAATTCAAAAGTATGAGCAAGTTATGAGTTTTGTAATTTTGGGGCATTTTATTGAAATTTGGCAAATATGCAAAATGGCCATTTCTTGCAAACTCAACTTTTATCCATTCCTCTCGCTTCTAATCAATCCCATTGGTAATTTATGATATGTTGAGGCCCATCACACTCACTATTTCGTGCCCCATATGGTATTGCACATGTTGGATTGAAAAAATGACAAACTTGCTCAAAGTTGCAAATTCACCAACACTTATTCATTTCAAACAATCATGAGCTGGCATTTTGGGAGTGTAATTCTGACTTCATTTGGCTCACAAAATGCACAAAGGCAAGCAAATGCACGAGTGAAACGCAGATTCCATGTGCATCTTCATTTTTGGCCAAAACTTCCAAACTTGCCCTCCAACAGTTTTGAGTGACTAATACCACTTTTATCCTTTTACCCTCCTGCTATATAACAAGAACCAAGGCTCATTTGTAAAGGAGGAGGCTCATAACCGCTACATTTCAAATCTGAACATCTTGAAAGCAACTCTGCAATTTGCTTCGAATCTCTCTTCTCCCTGGATCATTCTTCAAAATTCTTGGTGATTCAGCTTCAGTAAAGCAAGGAGATCAAGCCTACACCATTGGATTGCTTCTGGAGTGAAGGAATCGTGTTTCCAGATTTCACATCCATCTTGCTTGAAGTTTCTCTAGGTTTCTTTTACTCTTGCTTGATTGCTACAGATAGTTATCTGTTTGGTATTGTACTACTTCCTTTCTCCCATTTTCATTTTTGCATAATTCTTTGACTGCATGATGGGACCTCTGTAGCTGATATATGTCAGGAGGCCCTCTGGTTTTTGTCTAATTGCCTGTGTTGTGTTTGTTGATCGATGAGTCACTCAATTTAGAAATTGAGATCACGACTTCGCTCTCATTGCATGTTCCCTATAGGATGTTTATTGCTTTATATCTTTATTTGTTGATCGATGAGTCACTCAATTTAGAAATTGAGATCACTACTTCGCTCTTATTGCATGTTCCCTATAGGATGTTTATTGCTTTTCTTCTTTATGTGTTGATCGATGAGTCACTCAATTTAGAAATTGAGATCACGACTTCGCTCTCATTGCATGTCCCTTATAGGATAGTTTTGTCAAGCTCCCTCTAACAAGTTAACATAGGATAGGAATCTCCTTTAATCCTCAACCTTAGGGTCAACCATTGTATGATAACACTAGGGATAATGCTAGGCTAGTTTCCCTTAGTTTCTTTTACCTTTCTTTGCATTTTGCATCTTAAGACAAAAATCTGTTTTCTTGGCAAATCATAAGACATTTCTAATGAACTCAAGCCCTTCTTCAAAGTAAAAGATACAAACCAATATTTCCTTGTCTGTGTTATCTTGAAGTCGATGTTTCGCCATCGCCCATGTTTGTTATCCTACTTTAATTCTCAAAATCATTGTTAGGTGTGATGTTTTACCACCTATTTTATTGACGTTTCGTCATCTTTTCCATGCCATCTTGTTATCTTTTATCGATGTTTTGCCATCACACATTTGTTTGAAGCCGATGTTTCGCCATCGCCCATGTTCGTTATCCTACTTTAATTCTCAATATCATTGTTAGGTGTGATGCTTTGTCATCTGATTTATTGATGTTTCGTCATCTTTGCCATGGTATCTTGTTATCTTTTATCGATGTTTTTCAATCACACCTTTGTTTGAAGCCGATGTTTCACCATCGCCCATGTTCGTTATCCTACTTTGATTCTCAATATCATTGTTAGGTGTGATGTTTTGTCATCCGATTTATTGAAGTTTCGTCATCTTTGCCATGCCATCTTGTTATCTTTTATCGATGTTTTGTCATCGCACATTTGTTTAAAGCCGATGTTTCGCCATCGCACATGTTCGTTATCCTACTTTGATTCTCAATATCATTGTTAGGTGTGATGTTTTGTCATCCGATTTATTGATGTTTCGTCATCTTTGCCATGCCATTTTGTTATCTTTTATCGATGTTTTGCCATCGCACATTTGTTTGAAGCCGATGTTTCGCCATCGCACATGTTCGTTATCCTACTTTGATTCTCAATATCATTGTTAGGTGTGATGTTTTGTCATCCGATTTATTGATGTTTCGTCATCTTTGCCATGCCATCTTGTTATCTTTTATCTATGTTTCGCCATCACACATTTGTTTGAAGCCGATGTCTCGCCATCGCACCTGTTTGTTATCCTACTTTGATCCTCAATATCATTGTTAGGTGTGATGTTTTATCATTCGTTTTATCGATGTTTCGCCATCTTTGACATGTTACTTTGTTATCTTTTAACCGACGTTTTACCATCTCATTTGTTTGTTTTATTTGATTTTTTGTCATCTTGACTATATTTTTTTGTCTTAACTAAAAAAGACAAACCAACCAAAATATGTAAGCCGAACTACAACTGCTCTAATTCCTTAAAAGGGATACGTAGGCATTGGGGTAGGGTCCAACCTGTCATACCCCAATTTTTGACCTAAGATCCCATTTTCATTTTTGCATTTTTATACAAAAGTCAAGGTCACTAAATACAGTTGGTTTTAACCTCTCACCTTTGATCATTGATTATGCAGAAATTGTCAAGTGTTTTGAACATTCTTAGCCTATGTATCACTAACTTCTAATCAAGCACGAAATGTTTGTTTTTTGTTTCTTTGATTTCATGTGCTAACAGGTCTCTTTCGAATGCAACTTGGATTAAATCCTTCGTTTAAAGCAAAATCCTCCTTCGATTCAGCCTTCTTCAATTGGACAAGTGCTGCATGTAAGCCTTCTTCGATTCAGCCTGCTTCGATTGGACAAGTGCTTCCTGCAAGCCTACTTCAATTCATCCTATTTCGATTGGACAAGTGTTGCCTGCAAGCCTACTTCGATTCAGCCTGCTTCGATTGGACAAGTGCTGCCTGCAAGCCTACTTCGATTCAGCCTTCTTCGATTGGACAAGTGCTGCCTGCAAGCCTACTTCGATTCAGCCTGCTTCGATTGGACAAGTGTTGCCTGTAAGCCTACTTCGATTCAGCCTGCTTCGATTGGACAAGTGCTGCCTGCAAGCCTGCTTTCGATTGGACAAAGTTTACTGCCTGCAAGCCTGTTTCGATTGGATAAATTTGTTGCCTGCAAGCCTGCTTTCGATTGGACAAGTTTGCTGCCTGCAAGCATGTTTCGATTGGGCAATAGTCCCCCTTTGATCCACAAGCTTCGATGGAAAATGCAGTCTCCCTTTGATCCACAAGCTTCGATGGGCAATACAGTCTCCTTCGATTCACAAGCTTCGATGGGAAATACAATCTCCTTCGATTCACAAGTTGGACCACTGTACTGCCAAATTCAAAACTGCTGCACAGTCCCGCACCAACCTGCCACTAAAATCCAAAAGACTGAAAAACCTGCGTTGACAGTCCTGTACTTGCAAGAAAACAGAGTGCACAAGAACTGCATTGAAGAAAACAAGGGGGAAGTATACTCAAATAATTCAAACATTATTTTGTTTTCCCCCCAAAACCATATCAAACCTTCAGCCACTTTGCCTATAAATAAAGAGGCCCCAACACACATTTTGAAGAGGACTTTTGGCCAGACGAACCCCTCCCAAATTTTCTAAAGCACAGTAAAACTCTCATAGTTCATAAACACTGTAGAAATAAAAAAGAAGAGGATTTTTGGGGACCAAAGGAACAAACCTCCCAGATTTTCTCAAACACAACACCAAATTTTCTCAAACAAAAAAATCTCTCAAGTCCCTTCAATACTTGTGAGAACAAAAAGAATCCCACACACTTCAGTCTCCTTCGATTCTGAAGAACATCCCACACACTTCAGTCTCCTTCGATTCTGAAGAACACCCCACACATATTTGCTTTGTTCAAACTCAGAAAAACAACCTTCTGTGACAACCCTTCGAACCAAAAGCAAACCCTTTGTACCTTGTTACCATTCGAATCCAGCAGGAAGAACCTCACGCCTGTTATCCTCTTTCGAATCCAGCATCAAAGGGCAAACCCCTGGTCCCTCCCTTCGAATCCAGAAGCGCTCCATGCAACCACCTTACCGCCCACACCCATTCAAAGCCTCCAACAAGGTAAGTCACTCCTACCTTTGAACTTTTCGTTCATGCCATAACATGTAAATAATACCTTTGTTCGTTTCAAGCATGTACATACTGTTCCTTTCGTTTCCACGTTTTTAACATACCTTTCAGAACTACCTCTTTCGTTTCTGCTTACTGTTTACTTGAACTAGCTGTAATTATTAAACTGTTTTACTAGCATGGCCACAGGCCATGTTGTCATTTAATGTTTGAAATGAAAGAAACAAGAAACAGGAAATAGGAAACGAAGCTTATGGCTTCTAACTTCTTTCTCCAGGTCTAATGAAAGAGACAACCAGGAGGCAAGCCATGTCCAATTGAAAGACACTCCCTCACTGCTTTCGACCTCCAATCGAAGAAGCTAACAAGGCGGAATTAAAAGACTTCGCCATGCACTGACTTCCAGGCCAATCGAAAGACAGAACCTCACTGGTGTCAGCTCCCAATAGAAGGACAGAACCTTGCTGCTGCCAACCCCCAGTCGAAGGATACAACTTACTGTTGCCTTTGCCCAATCGAAGGACAGGACCTCGCCCCTGCCAAGCCCCTAATCGAAGGCCATGACTTTGCTGTTGCCAGCCCCAATCGAAGGAGGCCAACAGAATGCCAATCAAAGGATGCTCCTGCCAGAATCGAAAGACACTTTTTTTCTTACTTTTCTCTTATTTTTCTTTCATATTTTTTATGCCTTTTGATATGTTTGTAATAGCGTAGGTTTTTATCTTTCTGCATTTTTTACTTTGAACAAAAGTTGGTAATTAGGCAAGATAAAACCAACAAATAAACAAACCAAAAATCCAAAACACTCTTTAATCATTACTTGAACATACTTTAAAAAAATCCAAAACACTCAACAAATCAAAACTCCCCCCAAGGGCATATTATCTCCGTTCTACCGCGATATCGGCCATGCCTATTGCTAGAATGCGTACGTGAATGTCGCCCATTAAAAAACACAAACAAATCAACCTTTTTCTATAGGAACTACGGTGTTTTGATTCCTTCATTGGATACGTAGGCAAAGGGTCGCGAAACCCTCACGAACGCAATAATAAAAACTCATTTCTTTCCCCTTTAAACAAACATAGTTGTAGATAAATACACCCTTGTATATAACAAACAATTTTAACCAAAAATCAGATATTTCAAAAGGTTCCTGTGGAGTACCGCAGATGCATTGGGTGCTAATACCTTCCCATTGCATAACCAACTCCCGAACTCTTGATCTCTTTCAAAAACGCATTGTAGTATTATTTTACATTGCATAGTTTAGGGTTTTATTTCTCTCTTTTCCCTTTTCCCTTGGAAATAATAAAGTGCGGTGGCGACTCTTGCTTTTTGTGAGTCAATTTAATCAATAGCTTGATCTCCGATTTTCACCGCTACAGAATTGGCGACTTCACTAGGGAAAGATTGACCTCTTACTGGCCCATCCCTAAGTGGGTTAAGCCTAATTTGTCATATTTGTTTTTTGTTATTATTACTTGTTTGTTTGATTAATTGTGATATATTGTGGTTATTTGGGTGTTGATTACAAAGGAAAAGTCCTATACCCAGACTAAGTTACACTTAGGAATAGGACGAGCGGTATAGTCATGTTAACTTTGAGGGAGTAATCCCGAAGAAGGAGGCATGAAATCCCCCACTCAGTGGAAGCCCCTTTGAACGTAGTATTTGTTTACCGAGTAATCGGGAAGACATTATTGCTTTTGACCTGGGAGCCAGTGAAGCTGATAACTGTAGAACCCTAACCCACCTTGGCCTTTTAGGTGTAGCACGGAGGTTATAACGGAGTAATCCGGAAGTAATTGTTACGCGATGCTATGCTAGGATGAGTTTCTCTTGAGAATATTACTAATTATTGAGTAATCAAGACGTTGATAATATCTGAAGGGGGAATGTAGACTCTGGGAACTCTTAGAACCTTGTCTTGTAGGTGTGATTAAACTGTTAGTACATACCTTGGGGATGTTCTTTACCTTTGACTCCATGCTCGTGATGTTGAACCTTCCGACTTTATTTGTGACCTTGCTTATGGTTGTTGCATAGCCATACCTTCATGCATCCATGAAACCCTTTTCACTTGATTTTCAAGGAATTTGGAGGTCTTTCTTTGTAAACATCACAAGTTTCGTCAAGCTCAATGGATCTTGGGTGTTGATAGGGTGAAAACCTTAATCCACCAAAATGGATGATTGATCTTGATGATAACTTGATCAACACTTTGATCCAATTTAGAATTCATCTTCTATCTTCATACTTTGATGTTTACAACTTAATATCTTGAGTTCCTTGAAAGTCAAATAAAAACTCTCTTTTGCATATCATACATCATTCTACATTTTTTGTCTCACTTTCGAAGGTATTTTTCCAAGTCTTATTTTTTCCTTTGGTCTCACCAGTACAACACTGACGCTAAGAGAACAATGGAGAATATCAAGCAAGAGATTTATGAACTCCGCAGAGAGGTGACTAATTTGAAAGTTGGTATGGATCACTCAACTGTTTTGGTTGAAATTTTGGTTGCTGCCCAAGTCAATCCTTCTAAGAAGGAGGAAGCGATGATAAAAGTATTCACTGATTGTCATTCAAGGACGTTGGTTTTGAAGTTCAAATCAAGCACGTGCCGAAGAGTAAACACGATTGATGTTCACTTTGAGTTTTGAAGGATGTTTTCGGTGATTCAAGTCCAGATGGAAAGCCTTCCCAGATCATTAACTTATTTATGCTTTTTGCAATTTTTCTTGTTTATCAAAACATTATTTGCATGTAAGAACTTGTTTGCATCTGAATGATTATCTTAATGCAATGAGTATGTTTGTCTTGAAGAAATTCATTTGTTTTCAAATTTTAAATTTCTTTTTGCATTATGATACCAACTTGTTTCCCATTCTCTTGCCTAGGCAGAGATTGAAGGGAGGATGATGATATGAAAAACACAAAATCTCTGGTAGTTTGCTTTTGGCTAAAATCTTGCTGATGATGTACAGGCATTGTTTCTAATCCCTAAACACCGGAGATATAAGGAAGATAATCCCTTGCTAACCCCTTTTGAGCCTTGAAGTAGAAGTTTCTTTTCTATACGAAAAAACCCTCAACTTTTAACCTGGGGCAGGGTAGTTTTCAGTTAATCTGATTGAGTGTTCAAAATTCATAAGGAAGATATTTTTGAAGAGAAACTACGAGGGCTATCCTCCATGTATAATGAAGCTAGAGGATGTGGAACCACAATGTTAACCCTCATTCATCAAGAAATGAGGCAATCACAATCCTCTCAACAAGCAAATACAAGCTAATGTCACACATTTTGTTCAAAAAGTCAAAAATCAAGAAAAAGAAAAAGCCTGCTAAGTCAAAAAACATGAAAATGTGTGACTTAGGCAAAATTAAGGCATCCTGCTGGACTATCAATTCAAAAGAATTAGTTCAGGCAAAAGTTAGGGAAAATAAAAATTGCAAAGAAAGGACTACAAAGAAAAGTCCTCAGCAAAGAACAAATTGGTGACTACAAACACGAAGATATAAGGGTGGTTTCTACTCCGAAAGCCTCGTCGTTTCCTTAACCGTCACAAAATCCTTTTGAGAGATGAACGCTCATGTTGAATTAACTGAACATAGGGTTGGAGAACATCATGAAGAATGGGCGGGCACCAAATATTTTGAGCCTTAAAATCTTTTTTCTAAAAACCGTGAACTAAGCCACGTTACAACCTTCAAAAGTCCTAATTGAAGCAAGGTTATTTTGAAAGCATACTTCAATGAGATAGTGTTCCTGACTCCCATGAATGTTCTAAATAGTTATGTTGGTATCATATGTTTTTCCTATACAAAAATAAATGGTGCTCTAACTCGCAAAATTTGTGCGATATCTTTTCAAAATCTTCAAGACTTACATAACTGTTGCATTAGAATTTTCATTCTCATAATAAACTTTTCTAACTACAAAACATTTGTTTGATATCAAGGAAGCTCACATATAAGCACCAGTGATGAGTTTATTCTTTTAAGGCCTGAAACTATGTTGAGTAATTGGCGAATCATTTCAAGGAAAATCATATCCAGGGGCATGTCAGCTGAAGACCTTAAGCACGAACATGTTGCTTCTCCCAGTTAATTCTTTCCCAACTTGTTTACTCTTTTGGGGCAAAATTTGAAGATTTTGTTGTGCCAACTACAGTAAATTCGGGGCAATCACGTCGAGATTTGATGAATCTCTCTAAGAGTTTGAAGACACCAGAGCATGGTGAATGCCATGTCTTTTGTAAAATCCTCTTGAGACGATTTCTCCTCATCAACCATATAGCTTGGGGAATTTTAGAAGTGAAGTTATTCGCAAGAATTGTCGTGCAACATGCAGCTTATCAGCAGTAAACTTGGGGCATCCAAAACTAGTCCCAGGGGAAATCCAGATTTGTTAAGATATGTGATATGTATTGCACACATTATCAGAGGGTGGTGTTCCCAGTATCTCCAGCTAAGCATGACTCTTTCCAGCTGAAACATTGTTTGTGTTACTATCCTTTCAATGGATTGTTGACAATAGAAGATTGGACTTTGGGTTTTCTATTTAAAAATATCTTCGTCTCCAGAGATATTTAAGCCTTGTAAAAGGACTTTGCTCCAATGATGGCTTTTGTTCTATCTCCAGTAATGTTCCCCTCCTGTTGAGATTAGCCGAGTGTCGAGTTGTATTGTGATATCTTATCATCTTCTGTCTATCTCCTCTATTTGTTTTGTCAGCATACACATGACATTTGTTCATTCATTCACACTTGCATCATGCATGCACATTTGTATTTGTTGATGTCATTGAGTTCGTATACCTTGGTTATGTCTATTCAAATAGTGTATTTCCTCTTTCCAAATAGAGTGTCAACTTAAGCAAAAAGTGTGCCTCTTTTCTAGTTCCCCACTGAGTTAACTCTCGTGGAAGAATATTGCTTTAACTTTCCTTTTCCAACTCTGGATAGGATAAATCCCCATTTGAGTTGTTTCCTTATTGGGTAGAGTCTTGTTTGACTGTTTCCTCTCCAGTTTACTCCTGGATTGAGCTTTGTCTCTTATGAACGATACCCTGTGGATCTCACTAGGCTGTGAAACCTAGATGGAGAGTGCATTTACTTTGCAATGTAAATACTTGGTCTTCTCAGGAAGGATTTATTCATGGGTCCCCATTGAAGATGAACTTTATTCCCTAGTAGTGTTATCATAACCTTCTTCTGGAATATCGACGTGAGAACAAGTGACTGACTCTTTATTTGAGCAGTTTGATTATATCTGAATTTCTTTATGACAAATGGCGGTCTCTTCATGAGCAGTTTGTCCATCCCTGACGAAATTATTAATTCTCACCTCCAGCAATATCTTCATGATATTTTGTTGGTATCTTTGAAAGCAACAAGTGGCGGACTCTTCATGAGCAGCTTGTGTGCTTTGATATTCTTTGAAGACAGCAAGTGGCAGCTTCTTTATGAGCAGCTTGTGGGTTATTGGCAACAAGTGGCGGACTCTTCATGAGCAGCTTGTGTGCTTTGATATTCTTTGAAGACAACAAGTGGCAGCTTCTTTATGATCAGCTTGTGGGTTATTGGCATCAAGTGGCAGACTCTTCATGAGCAGTTTGTGTGCTTTGATATTCTTTGAAGACAACAAGTGGCAGCTTCTTTATGAGCAGCTTGTGGGTTATTGGCAACAAGTGGCAGACTCTTCATGAGCAGCTTGTGTGCTTTGATATTCTTTGAAGACAGCAAGTGGCAGCTTCTTTATGAGCAGCTTGTGGGTTATTGGCAACAAGTGGCGAACTCTTCATGAGCAGCTTGTGTGCTTTGATATTCTTTGAAGACAGCAAGTGGAAGCTTCTTTATGAGCAGCTTGTGGGTTATTGGCAACAAGTGGCGGACTCTTCACGAGCAGCTTGTGTGCTTTGATATTCTTTGAAGACAGCAAGTGGCAGCTTCTTTATGAGCAGCTTGTGGGTTATTAGCAAAAAGTGGCGGACTCTTCATGAGCAGCTTGTGTGCTTTGATATTCTTTGAAGATAGCAAGTGGCAGCTTCTTTATGAGCAGCTTGTGGGTTATTGGCAACAAGTGGCGGACTCTTCATGAGCAGCTTGTGTGCTTTGATATTCTTTGAAGACAGCAAGTGGCAGCTTCTTTATGAACAGCTTGTGGGTTATTGGCAACAAGTGGCGAAATCTTCATGAGCAGCTTGTGTGCTTTGATATTCTTTGAAGACAGCAAGTGGCAGCTTCTTTATGAGCAGCTTGTGGGTTTTTGGCAACAAGTGGCGGACTCTTCATGAGCAACTTGTGTGCTTTAATATTCTTTGAAAACAGCAAGCGGCGGTCTCTTCAAGAGCAACTTGTATGTTATTGACATCTTTGAAGATAGCAAGTGGCGGCCTCTTTATTTGAGCAGCTTGTGTATCCCCAACAATAATGTCTACTCAGAAAATGGCATCCCTTTGGAAAAGTCCCATGGGGAAGTTTGCATTTTATCCTTTTCAAGCAATATCTTGGTTAAAAAGGGATTGTGTTACCATTCTTGGTAAAATTCAGAAGTTAGAGATGTTTATTTCCAGTCACAATATTGATGCCAATCTTTTTCCAGTCACAGTACTGATGTAAATCATTTTCTTTCTCCAGTCACAGTACTGATGTAAATCATTTCTTTTCCAGTCACAGTACTGATGTAAATCATTTCTTTTCCAGTCACAGTACTGATGTAAATCATTTATTTTCCAGTCACAATACTGATGTTAATCATTTTCTTTTCCAGCCTTAGTGCTGATGTAAATCATTTCTTTTCCAGTCTCAACACTGATGTAAAGAATTCAAGAGTCTCTCATTTGAAGTCTATGACTCTGTTTCCCTAGTGGAGTTACAACCTCTTCCTCTGTGGGATTACTGTATAATGTGCTTGGTTTCTCCAACATTATTCTGTCTCATATGGCGTCATTCCCCATAAAATTCAAAATATCACATTCATATCATATCATAAACATAATTGCGGTATCTTAAGGCCAAAAATTGTGTATTCTATATTTAAGTCCCTTCAATCTCGTCAGATAGAAGAAACTTAAATATGGGCAGCTGTCATATCCCAATTTTTGACCTAAGATCCCATTTTCATTTTTGCATTTTTATACAAAAGTCAAGGTCACTAAATACAGTTGGTTTTAACCTCTCACCTTTGTTCATTGATTATGCAGAAATTGTCAAGTGTTTTGAACATTCTTAGCCTATGTATCACTAACATCTAATCAAGCACGAAATGTGTGTTTTTTGTTTCTTTGATTTCATGTGCTAACAGGTCTCTTTCGAATGCAACTTGGATTACATCCTTCGTTCAAAGCAAAAGCCTCCTTCGATTCAGCCTGCTTCGATTGGACAAGTGCTGCCTGCAAGCCTACTTCGATTCAGCCTGCTACGATTGGACAAGTTCTGCCTGCAAGCCTACTTCGATTCAGCCTGCTTCGATTGGACAAGTGCTGCCTGCAAGCCTACTTCGATTCAGCCTGCTTCGATTGGACAAGTGCTGCCTGCAAGCCTACTTCAATTCAGCCTGCTTCGATTGGACAAGTGATGCCTGCAAGCCTTCTTTCTATTGGACAAAGTTTACTGCCTGCAAGCCTGTTTCGATTGGACAAATTTGTTGCCTGCAAGCCTGGTTTCGATTGGACAAGTTTGCTGCCTGCAAGCATGTTTCAATTGGGCAATAGTCGCCCTTCGATCCACAAGCTTCGATGGGTAATGAAGTCTCCCTTTGATCCACAAGCTTCGATGGGTAATACAGTCTCCTTCGATTCACAAGCTTCGATGGGCAATACAGTCTCCTTCGATTCACAAGTTGGACCACTGTAATGCCAAATTCAAAACTGTTGCAGAGTCCTGCACCAATCTGCCACTAAAATCCAAAAGACTGAAAAACCTGCGTTGACATTCCTGTACTTGCACGAAAACGGAGTGCACAAGAACTGCATTGAAGAAAACAAGGGGGCAGTATACTCAAATAATTCAAACATTATTTTGTTTTCCCCCCAAAACCATATCAAACCTTCAGCCACTTTGCCTATAAATAAAGAGGCCCCAACACACATTTTGAAGAGGACTTTTGGCAAGACGAACCCCTCCCAAATTTTCTAAAGCACAATAAAACTCTCAAAGTTCATAAACACCGTAGAAATAAAAAAGAAGAGGATTTTTGGGGACCAAAGGAACAAACCTCCCAGATTTTCTCAAACACAACACCAAATTTTCTCAAACACAAAAATCTTTCAAGTCCCTTCAATACTTGTGAGAACAAAAAGAATCCCACACACTTCAGTCTCCTTCGATTTTGAAGAACATCCCACACACTTCAGTCTCCTTCGATTCTGAAGAACACCCCACACATATTTGCTTTGTTCAAACTCAGAAAAACAACCTTCTGTGACAACATTTCGAACCAAAAGCAAACCCTCTGTACCTTGTTACCATTCGAATCCAGCAGGAAGAACCTCACGCCTGTTATCCTCTTTCGAATCCAGCATCAAAGGGCAAACCCCTAGTCCCTCCCTTCGAATCCAGAAGCGCTCCAGGCAACCACCTTACTGCCCACACCCATTCAAAGCCTCCAGCAAGGTAAGTCACTCCTACCTTTGAACTTTTCGTTCATGCCATAACATGTAAATAATACCTTTGTTCGTTTCAAGCATGTACATATTATTCCTTTCGTTTCCACGTTTTTAACATACCTTTCAGAACTACCTCTTTCGTTTCTGCTTACTTATTACTTGAACTAGTTATTAAACTATTTTACTAGCATGGGCACATGCCATGTTGTCATTTAATGTTTGAAATGAAAGAAACAGGAAACAGGAAATAGGAAACGAAGCTTCTGGCTTCTACCTTCTTTCTCCAGGTCGAATGAAAGATACAACCAGGAGGCAACAAGGAAGAATCAAAAGACTTCGCCATGCACTGACTTCCAGGCCAATCGAAAGACAGAACCTCACTGGTTCCTGCTCCCAATCAAAGGACAGAACCTTGCTGCTTCTAGCCCCCAGTCGAAGGATACAACTTACTGCTGCCTTTGCCCAATCGAAGGACAGGACCTCGCCCATGCCAAGCCCCTAATCAAAGGCCATGACTTTGTTGTTGCCAGCCCTAATCGAAGGAGGCCAACAGAATGCCAATCGAAGGATGCTTCTGCCAGAATCGAAAGACACTTTTTTTCTTACTTTTCTCTTATTTTTCTTTCAAATTTTTTTATGCCTTTTGATATGTTTGTAATAGCGTAGGTTTTTATCTTTCTGCATTTTTTTACTTTGAACAAATGTTAGTAATTAGGCAAGATAAAACCAAAAAAATAAACAAACCAAAAATCCAAAACACTCTTTAATCATTACTTGAACATACTTTAAAAAAATCCAAAACACTCAACAAATCAAAACTTCCCCCAAGGGCATATTATCTCCGTTCTACCGCGATACTGGCCATGCCTATTGCTAGAATGCGTGTGTGAATGTCGCCCATTAAAAAACACAAACAAATCAACCTTTTTCTAGAGGAACTACAGTGTTTTGATTCCTTCATTGGATACGTAGGCAAAGGGTCGCGAAACCCTCACGAATGCAATAATAAAAACTCATTTCTTTCCCCTTTAAACAAACATAGTTGTAGATAAATACACCCTTGTATATAACAAACAATTTTAACCAAAAAACAGATATTTCAAAAGGTTCCTGCGGAGTACCGCAGATGCATTGGGTGCTAATACTTTCCCATTGCATAACCAACCCCCGAACTCTTGATCTCTTTCAAAAACACATTGTAGTATTATTTTACATTGCATAGTTTAGGGTTTTATTTCTCTCTTTTCCCTTTTCCCTTGGAAATAATAAAGCGCGGTGGCGACTCTTGCTTTTTGTGAGTCAAGTTAATCAATAGCTTGATCTCCGATTTTCACCACTACACAACCGAACAAAACTTTTATTTTCCCTACATTATTTTCTTTTTCCTTTTCATGCATTCCCTTTTCAGTGTTAAGCCATATACATAGGATTTGACCACATCCATTAGTTTAGACAACAAGAGTGGATACCGTAGAGTACTACGGGCGTGTGGGGTGCTAATACCTTCCCCTCACGTAACAGACTCCCTTACCCGATTTCTCGGTCGAAAGACCGTGATTTCTCCCTTTCCAGGTTTTCTCGATGTTTACCTTTCCCTTTCGACGGGATAAAAGACGTTCGGTGGTGACTTCATTGATGTTTCATAAACATCCAGATGACGGGTTCCGGCCGCGTAGTTTCATTTACTCCAAGGCATTGGTTTGCAAGTTATTCATATGCAGGTGTTATTTTGAACTCAAGAAAGATCATCTGGTTCATGGAAGCTTTTAAATAAAAATGAAGACTTTGCTTGATTCTTAATTCATCTGAGGCTTATTTCATCAGAGGATTGGTTTATCTTGGTATTATGCTTGCTTGATTTTTAATCCAAAGAATGGGAATTCTATATTGACTTCTTTATGTCATGTATTGGCTTCTTGTTGGTTAGACATTTCCTTACCTTAGCTTTTACTTTGTGCTTTAGGATATTCTCTTCATATCCTCCCATATTCTTTAATTTCAAAATCTCCTCCCTCCTTTTCAAAACTCTTCTTGTTTTCAAAGTTGAACCGCTTTCACAATAAACTTGGACTTAGGTCCGTGCATTTTCAAAAATCCTTTTTCTTAATTAAACCTTAATCCTTTTAATCATACTTTGAAAAAAATTTAGAAGACTAAAAGACATTAATCTTATTCAAATCATTTTTCCACTTTGGATTTTTACTTTAAAACTTTTCTCAAAAGATTACACTCTTGTTGATTTTGTAGTGATGCAAGCTACTATACTTCTACAATATATAATGAAGTGAGACATTTTCAACTTGGGTGTTGAGTGATGTCTTGTTGATTTCAAATCCAAACTATGTCCTCCACTTTGAGATTATGCAAATGCTTCTTTCTCATAATTGTGTGTAGTAAATATGTTTTTCACTCGAATATGACGAGATGTCTCTTCTCTTAAAATTAACCAACACACAAAACTTTCCAAAATTTTAAGAAGAACTATGTGGTTCTGATTTCATCATTGCACATTGGTGGTACATAGGCACGAAGCTCATTTTAGTTTTTCCGAATCAAAATTAACTAAAACATTTCTTTTCTCTTCCCCGCCTTCTATTTTGTAAATATTTCTTTTATAGCCAAAATGCACAGATTTTCAAATAGGTTCTTGCGGAGTACTGTAGATGTTTAGCGTGTTAATACCTTCCATTTGCATAACCAACCCCCTTACCTCTATCTCTATTTTACTTTGGTTTTTATTCGCTCTTTTCCCATTTCCTTTGGATAAAATAAAAGTGTGGTGGCGACTTTCACTAATTTGCGAGTTAACTCAATACAATGGCTTAGTCTCAACATTTCCACTACTACAGTCACCACAGACTTTTCCTTCTCCAATCTTGAGATCTGGAATTCCCTTGATAGTTCCTTCAGATACAATCTCCATTATTCCTCTAATATTAAGGTGTCTAAGTTTATGGTGCCATAGATTTACGTCATTTTCATTGGCTATTGAACATGTGGAAGAGTAAGTGATTATTTGAGATTCCCATAAATAGCAGTTGTCTTTAAACCTTATGCCCTTCATCACAATAGCATCCTTTTTATCTTTGACCATACATTCTGACTTTGAGAAGTAAACTACCAGTTAATCCTTCCACATAAAGAACATCTTATAAATTAGGAGAACCATCACACATCAGCTCCCCAAATCCTTTGATTTCACCATTAAACCCATCACCAAATCTTATAGATCATGTGGGACGAGACCTAATATTCACCAATAACTTCTGAACTCCTGTCATGTGCCTCGAGAACCCACTATCAAAATAACAGTCTTCTCCACTTGAGTCTCTTAAGGATGTATGAGTAATAAAGTTCATATCCCTATTTTCAACACTTCTCTTTTTTCTCACTTGCTCATCCTTAGAATAAACTGAATATTTTTTATCTCTATACAATTTATAATAGAAAGGCTTAATATGACAATGCTCACCATAGTAATGACATATCCAAGTGGGTGATTGAAATCTGGATAAATTTTCATCATGTTTGCCAGGATGTTGTAACATGTTGTTGGACATGTTGATCATTCTCTTCCTATCAGAAAGGAAGGACTTCTATTCAGACATTCTTCTTAGTTTATTATTAGACTGATAATCAACTTCTATATCTCCATCCGATTTTACCATATCAAATTTACTATTCATCTTCTTCAAATAATTGGACGTGTTATTAAGCTTAGAATTTAAGAGAGATACCTCACTTTGAAGATGTGAAACAGAACATATGAGCTTCTTCTATTCATTTTCCAAGTCAAGTATGATCTTCCTCTATTCTTTTACAGTTTTAAGACTTTCTTTACACCTGTCATAAGTATCCTTGTAGGATACATCAAGGTCTTCACATAGAACACTATCATCATAAGCTTTCACTTCATCTTCCCATCTTCCAGAAAGAGCCACCATAAGTTTTGCATATTCATTGATAGCCTCATCTTCTGACTAATCATCATCAGACCAAGACACAATAAATCCCTTTTTATGCCTCTTGAGAATAGTTGGACATTATGGTTTAATATAAACAAAACCTTTACACTCATAACATTGAATGCCTTTCTTTGATTGGTCTTTTCTTCAGGCCTGATATTCTTCTGAAAATCATCATCACTCTTGATGTCAGATGAGATGTTCTTGACATTTGGTCTTCCTCTTCTGTTCATCCTTTTCATAATTTTATTGAATTGCTTTTCAAGTAACACAATAGTATTGGTAATACCTTCATCATTATCTAAATCAAGTTGGCCTTCTTCATCTTCAGCATTTGAACAACATATATGCTCTTATTCTTTTTTTCAGACTTGTCACTAATGGCCAACTCAAAGGTTTGAAGTGAACCAAAAAGTTCATCAACCCTCATGTTGCTGATGTCATGAGCCTCTTTAATGGTTGTTACTTTCATGTCAAATTTCCTAGGTAGAGACTTAAAAATCTTTCTAACAAACTTTTCTTCTGACATATTTTCTCCCAAGGCACTGGATGCATTAGCTATTTCAAGAATATTCATATGACATTCCTGAATGGTCTCATCATCATTCATCTTTAGATTCTTAAATTTAGAAGTTAGAAGTTGGAGTCTTGACATCTTTACTTTGAATGTACCTTCATGAGTTGTCTTGAGAATTTCCCAAGCACCCTTTGTTATAGTTTAGGTATTAATCAACCTGAAAACATTCTTATGTACTCCATTGAATAGAGCGTTCAAGGCCTTTGAATTTCCAAGAGCTAATTTATGATCCTCATCATTCCAATTTTCTTCTGGTTTTAACGACATCTTCTCATCTTTGTTTGTATTAACATGATGTTCCCATCCTTTCAAAATAGCCTTCAAAGCCTTGTTCTCCATTGACTTCAAAAAGGCCACCATTCTAAATTTCCACCAACCATAATTGGAACCATATAACTGAGGTGGTCTATTTTTTTATCCTCTTTCTTTATCCATAGTACAAGAAAATAGTCTCCCTAGAGCTCACCCAATAGACAGAACATGGTGCCTGCTCTGATACCAATTAAAATTCTGGCACTTTAAAACAAGTATTAAAATAGATGTCATATCATAAAACGCGATGCAAGGATATATGTTATAACATCACCCGATTGTAGCGGTAGAAATGTTCAAGACTAAGCCATTGGATTGACTAGACTTTATACAAATCAAAATAAAAATCGCCACCGCGCTTTATTGTTTCCAAAGGAATGGGAAAAGAGTGAATAACCCAAAAAGAGGGGGAAAGATTCAAGGTAAGGGGGTTGGTTACGCAAAGGGAAGGTATTAGCACCCTAAATATCTACGGTACTCTGCAGGAACCTCTTTGTAAAATCTGTATATTTTGGCTATAAAAATGTGTTGTATATAAAATGGATGGTGGAGGTGAGAAAAGAAATATTTTTATGATTTTTGCACCCGCCGCGGTTGCGAACCTTTAGTGACTACGTACCAACTTTCATGCAATAGGGGATCAGGGTACACGTAGTTTCTCTTTTAAAAATTTGAAACACAAGTGTGTTGGTTGATTTTAAGAGATAAGACATCATCGTAATTGTCTGTGTGGAAAACATACTTACTACCCACAATCATGAGAAAGGAGAATTTGCATCATCTCAAAGTGGAGGATATGGCTTGGATTTTAAAATCAACAATGTCTCACTCAACACCCAAGTGGAAAATATCTCACTTCACTACATATTGTAGAAGTATAGTTGTTTGCATCACTACAAGGATTGACAAGAGTCTAATCTTTTTAAGAAAAGTTTAAAGATAAAATCCAAAGTGGAAAAATGGTTTGAAATGAGATTGATTGACTTTTAGTCTTCTCACAAAAATGTCAAGGTATTATTAAGTTGATTAAAATTTATTCATGAAAATGTTTTGAAAATGCATAGACATAACTCCAAGTTTATTATGAAAGTGTTTCAAGTTTCAAAACAAGAAGAGTTTTCAAAAGGAGGGAGAAGATTTCTGAAATTAAAGAAGATGAGAGGAGATGAAGAGACTATCCTAAAGCATAAGGTAAAAGCTAGGGATAAGAACCATCTAACTAACAAGAAGCCAATACTTGACATTATGAGTCAATATAGAATTCCCATTCTTCGGATTGAAACCAAGCAAGCAAAGATACTAGACCTCTTGAGAGAACCATACTTCAAGTGTATTAAGTCTTCATAAAAATTGGGCAGAGTAACGGCTGTATACGGGTGAATTCCAGATTATAAACAAAGGGTGTAATCACAATAACCTGCACACAAAACAAACAAACAACCCAATGTCTTGAGGTAAACCTCAAGAACTCCAGACAAAATAATCATATAAAGTCACAAAGTCTCCAAGATAGGCCAAGGTCTCTAATCCTAAGTCCAAGAAAAAGTCCCATGCTCCATAATGCCAAGGATAGTAACCAAATTGTCCAAGTACCATTAAATATTTTTTTAAGGTTTATGTTGATTATTAAGTGTTTTCAAAAGAAAAATAAAAGCTCAAGTGAGCAAAATAAAAATGACATAAAAGTAAATGCTCAAGTGAGCAAAGATGAAAATAGCATGAAATGTAAATTATAAAAGTAAATGGTACATAAAGTAAAGAGCATAAAATAAAAGCATAAAATAAAATCAATTGTTAAAAATTAGTGGTTAGTTGGGTGACCATCTTGAAACTTGCATTTGGAACTCATTAGAGGATTGGTAAAACCAAAGCCTCCACACAACAAGTTTCATTTGCTTTTTGTCAAGTATATCATCCATTTTGGAATCCTCAAAAGTGTCATTTAATGATCAACGATGTTTAAGTGATCCGTGTTGACCAAAGGTGTTATAGATCCATTAGAGGACTGGTGGAACCAAAGCCTCCACACAATGAATCTCAAGTTTATTGGATCAAAGAGATCAAATTAACATACTTGGGCTTATAATCATAAGTTTGGGCCACAAATGATAATTTATCCGAATCGGGACAAAATTTAGCGCTATGTTAAGCAATCGTAAGTGGACTTATGTAGAAGTCGCACCTATTTTGAGGTTGGTCAATAGCAATATATGTACTTCATGTTTGGATAAATGATATAGAGATCACCATCCCTTAACATGTAGCACAATTAAAAAAATAAAGGGATAAGATGAAGAGGGAGGGGAATGATAAGCTAATTTGGATCACCACCTCAAAATTCTTTTATCTTTAAATTCACCCACTCCTATAGATAAATTAAAGCACTAAACATATCATTAATCCAAAGCACCAAAAATGAATTAAATAATTCACTCTTCGGTAGATTTGAATTGATGAACATTTATCCAACTTCGTATACATCACAAAGTCCATTGAGTTTAAAGAGAAATTGGACATTTAAAATTGCAATCCAAGCCAACAATCAAAAGGAGTGAGTAGAAAAAGCATTTTGGATAAAAGCTCCCCCAAAACAAGGCAAAAAAATGCATTATGTCCCTGTGTAAATCGATTGCACTACTATGTAAATCAATTTACACGGTACAATTTTCAAAAATCTACGCGAAATTGCTTATGTGCAATCGATTGCACTGTTACTGCAATCGATTGCACGCTGTTACAGACAGCAAAACAACATTTTAAAAGGCCAAATTCTTGTTTAAACTTTACATCAAATACCTTATGATCATGGATCCAATTGAGCACGAAAATTCCAACAAATTATGAGAAAATAACACCATTGGAATCACAAAATAATGCTCAAAGAATCAAACCCAAAGATCAACAAGAAATCACATTATGAAAGATGAATTATCCAACTTACCAAAGGTAGATCTAGAGAATTATCAAAACAACTTCAAGAATTTGCTTCAATTTAACCACAAGAATCAATTGCTCAAGCTTGGATGTAGAGAATTGATAAAGAAAAAGTGTTTGGATGAAGGCTTAGCTCAAATATTAGTAAGCTTCAATGAAAAGCTTACTACCTTTTTGAAAATGGAGCTTTGAGTGAATTTGGTAGATGGGGAGAATTGAGAGATTTTTTAGCAAGGTGGATTTGGCTATCAAAAGCTTAAAATTTGAATGAAATGAGGGCTCTATTTATAGAGTTTTAGGATTGGGATTAGTGGTAATTTGGTCATTGATTCTTGGAGCCAAAATTTGAATTAATGATAACTCTTTCAAAAATTAGAG
Source organism: Vicia faba (assembly GCA_948472305.1). Taxonomy (NCBI): domain Eukaryota; kingdom Viridiplantae; phylum Streptophyta; class Magnoliopsida; order Fabales; family Fabaceae; genus Vicia; species Vicia faba. The sequence goes on from OX451739.1 coordinate 1,516,321,639, forward strand.
CCAAAATTTGAATTAATGATAATTCTTCTTAAAAATGAAAGATTGGCACTAAAATTTGAATTAATGGTATATCTTTCAAAAATGAAGAAAAATTGGGGCCAAAACTTGACAAGTTTAAAATTGATGATTTTTTTTCAAATTTTTACGTTGTGCAATCGATTGCACTATAATGCAAATCGATTTGCATAGTGTATTTTTTTTCAAAAATGGCGCAACATGCACTATGTGTAATCGATTGCACTCTAAGAGAAATCGATTGCATCAGTGAAAAAAATGATTTTTTGTTAATTTTTCCTTTGCAAATAGAAATTTTAGGAAAATAATACCAGAAATCCTTATTTGTCAGATGCTTCGACTTGGTACCTACAAAACAAAAATATACAAAACAAAGACAAATAATTTTTGTATTTTGATAAGAAGTTAGTCAACAATACATATGCAAAATACAGAACCAAGGTGCTTGGAGATTCCTCAAGAGAAAAATTAAATATAGGAGATAGAAAAAGAGGAAGAACCAACCCTAATGTGATCTTGTTATGATCGAGTTGATATGATATGATAGAGGAATCTTAGGAGCAAAAATTGGGGTACAACACCGATGACAGAAAAATACTTGATTAACCAGAAGATTATGCTGAAAGTAAATTGTAGAGATTTAAAGAATACAGTCAATTGTTTACCCAGTTTGGTGCAATGTCACCTACTCTGAGGGCTACCAATCCAGGAAAGAAATCCACTATGATAATATTAGTTTGAAGACTAAATAGTCCTAGTTTACAACTTCTGTCCTAATCACTACCTTGTGCAACGTCTACCTAGGAACCTCCTAGATATGAGAACCCCCTCTCACTTCCAATCACCGCCGTGATATACCTACAGCCACAAACCTTGTGACTAGACTTAAATCCAAAAGAAGTTTACACTTCCAATAAACAATACTTAATTAATACTCTTAAATAAGAACAATACTTAGTTTTGATTAAAAGCGTTAACTAAGAAAAATACTCAACCCTTTGCTTAAAGGCTCATGGGTGAGATCAATAGCTTGATAAATAAGCCAAAATCAATCAACTCAATGCATCAAAAGATACATGAGTGACATACAAATAACACAAACACTAAAAACCTAAAAGACTCCCAAAACCCTAAACCCATATGTTACACCCACGATTTGTTGTTGAATGCTTGCTATTTTAGGTCTAGCAAGTTCCTTTATATAGACTCTTATAGAACGGGCTTGGACTCTTCAAAATATCCAATTTTCACGTTCCAAAAAGTTGCAAGATCTTCTCATAAAAATAGGAACAAATCTTTTTAAGTCTTCCTAAAAAGTCTCTAAGATCCTTTTTAAGAAATCCAATTAAATATGCTCTTGGTTCCTAAATAATCTCCTTGACATGTGCATAATAGTGAGGTATATAGAAAAGGATCTCATCAAATCAAATTAATTTTATCAAGAGATATACAACAACAGTGCCTATTGTACATAATTCAGGATGTTATAACATTTGTCTTCGACATTTGGATGAAAACTCATAACAGCTAAACTGTCATGACAGTTGATGAAGATGTTACAACATCTTGCTCAACATCAGTATAGAACCATGTGTTGTACCCTAAAATTTTCCCTCTCATTTCTCAAGGGATCATCCTGGACCCTCAGGATTGCTTCTATCAAGTTTCAAGTCTCAGATTACAATTTTCCAAGAAAGTCATTCATAAGGGCAAAATGGTCAAATGCACACTGAAAAGTCAAACTTTGACTCTTTGATCAAAATAAAGTTTCAAAAAATCATATTTCATCAAGATATGAAGTTGGTTCATCAGGAAATCAAAAATCAAAAATTACTTTGAAAAGTCAAATTTCTAAAGACTTAGAAAATTTTCTAAGTGTTAAGAAAATATGATAATTCCATAACTTTGGGCCAGATTTTCATCATGATGTAAGATGATTCAATCAGAACTTATGAAATGAAAGTTATAGATCTGAATGAGATATAAAACATTGTTGAATAGAACTTCTCCTATAAATTTTGGGATTTCAAGTTATAAATCCTTGAAGACACGTCCATGAAGCTAAAACACTTAGTAAATTCTGGGTATTTCTAAGTCTGAATTTGGACAGAACTTATGGGCCAGTTTTCACATAAGTACAATAAGAATTTGTAAAAGTGATTCAAAAAGGGATGGCGGAACATGTTACAAGATTTCTAGAGAATTCCTTCAGATCATGCTGGAGCAGGGAGAATCGAAGGTCAGAAGTTTGCTTCGTCCAGAACATGACCCTTCGAATCTCACTCTTCAACATACAAAAGCTCTAATCTTCAATTAGAACATGACCCTTCAAATCTCACTTTTCAACATAAAGAAGCTCTACTCTTCGATCAGAACATCAACCTTCGAATCTCATTCTTCAACGTATGGAAGTTATGTTCTTCAATCAGAGCATTTCCCTTCGAATCTCACTCTTCAACATACAGAAGCTATACTCTTAGATTGGAACCTTGATTCCCTTCGAATCATAAGCTTTCAAACTCAACTCTGGACCCTTCGAAGAAAGTTTTGTTTAAAGAACTTTGAGCAAATCTCATAGCCTTACCCTATTGGTCAGGCTATGTTGCTTCTAAATTTTTATATGATCAGAGGCTTGTACAAAGGTTAGAAGCTTTGTCTATTGGATAAAACTATTCTTGGTTAAAATAGCAAAGGATACATACCCTTTTTTTTCATAGAGAGTACTTTCATCACAAAAGCAACTTTGAACCTGATTCATGTCTGAACGAAAAGTTGTGCCAGAAGCACAAGTCTAATCTCCTGCCAGCAGGCCCCCACTTGTACTGGAAATATGTGAACAACGAAAAGGGACTGACTTGTTTCACCCTTAACCAAACCATGGTTTGTCATCATACAAATCTGGTTACTTCAAACATGTTGATTCTTATCTCTATAAATAAAGAAGTATTTGGAAGCTCAAGGAGGAATTTTTGGCCAGAGGAACGAATCTTCAAAAATTTCTCAAATACCATAAAGCTCCCAAACACTTAAACACTTGTGAAAACACAAACCCAGAATCCAAACACTTGTCCTCTTCGAATCTGAAAGATCCATGAACCTTGTTTTCCTTCAAATCCAGCAGGAAGAACCTCACGCTTGTTCTCCTCTTTCGAATCCAACATCAAAGGCCTAACCTATGGTCCCTCCCTTCGAATCCAGTAGGAAGAACCTCATGCTTGTTCTCCTCTTTCGAATCCAGTATCAAAGGCCTAACCTCTGGTCTCTCCCTTCGAATCCAGAAGCATTCAACATAACCACTTCAAGGTCCAACACACGATCCATCCTCCAGCAAGGTAAGTTGTTCTAAACCTTGAGCTTTCGTTTCTTGCATAACATGTAAATAAACTTTATTTTCGTTTCAAACATGTACATACCATTTTTCTTCTTTTTGTTTCCATCCTTTTAATATGTTTTCAGAGCTAATCCTTTTGTTTTTGCTTCTTGTTTACCTAAACATGCTTTAAGTACTAACCTAATTGTAAGGCAATACAAGCATGGCCTTAGGCCATGTTGCTATTCAAGAGTTCAAACGAAAGAAACAGGAAATAGAAAGTAGGAAATGAAGCCTTTGGCTTTCACCCTGGCCTCCAGGTCAACACGAAAGAGGCAGCCAAAAGGCACACCACACTGACTTCCAGGCCCAGATGAAAGGCACACCATGATGACTTCCAGGCCCAGACGAAAGGCACAACATAGTGACTTCCAGGCCCAGAAGAAAGACACAACATGCTGACTTTCAGGCCCAGACGAAAGACACTCCCTCACTGATTTCAAGCCCCGGTCGAAGGAGGCAGAAAGGCACAACATGCTGGCCTCCAGGGCCCAATCAAAGGGCATGACTCCACTGACTCCAAACCTCAAATCGAAGGAGGTCAAAGAGTGGAAAATCGAAGGGTTTTCTGCCTGAATCGAAAGATCCATTTTAATTGCTTTTATTTCATTTTTGCATTTATATTTTCATGCAATTCAATATGTAGTAATAGTGTAGGATTTTATCTTTCTGCATTTTATTACTTTTGTTGATTGCTAGTAAAATAGGGTATGTATGGAAAGATAAAAACAAAAATTAGACAACCCCTAATCAAAGACTAAATGCATACAAATCAAACAAATTATTCACACATTCACCCTTAGGGTAATCTCACTTGTTTCCTCGGAAAAATAGTCATGTCCCTCGAATATGGGCGTTTTAGCAAAGACCCTTGATAAAAGATCGTAGTCCCTCGATGACCCTCAATGTTGTCTTTGGTAAACGACCTAGTCCCTAAACGACATTGCTAAAACGTCCCATAGGTTACCTTCTATGACTATACAAACGTCCTACGCCCTTCCCTTTACATCCAACGATGGGGCTTCTTACCAAAACAATGGCAAGATAGCAACCTCTAAAGGAGGAGGAAAAGAACATTTAAGACTTTTTGAGTAGGTAGGTTGCTCCTAGTTGCTCGCTTGCTCACAAAAAAACATTTTATACACCAACACTTTCATTTTGAAACATTTTCAAAAGACAAAGCTTTTTGTGTGCATTCTTATAGAGACGAGAACCATTACAAAGAGACTTTTCAAAATAACTTTCAAAAAATCACATTCCACAAACACTTCTTTGAATTATTTTCAAAACCAATACTTTGCACGCGTTCTTATAGAAACGAGAACCATTACAAAGACGTTTTTAAAATACTTTCAAAAACCACACCACAAGCACATTTTCAAACAAAATCAAGTGCTCTAGCAAGCAACTAAGAGCCCGTAGATAACTACAGATGGAAAGGGTGCTAATACCTTCCCTTTTCATAACCTACCCCCCGAACTCAAGAAATAATCTCGAAAGGTCTTTCCTTTTATTTTCAACCTTTACTTATTGGATAAAAGAAAAGTCAATGGCAACTCTTGCTATCCGCAACAATTGCGATCAAACGCAAAACACCCAAGTCAGTTCTCCCACCGTATTACACCATGTTTTACAAAAATTTAGCCTATCATAAAACCATGGAACTAACATGACCAACATAATGAAATATTAAATTCATCAACATAAGACTTATATACCGCATCTTTAACATATTTTAGGAGTTTGTGAGTCAGATATCCAGATTTCTTGAAATATGTTGAGAGTACTATTCTGGACCAAGTAAAGGAGAAGATTGTGTGTGCTTGGACTGATCAGGTTAGACACCTCAGCAATACAAAAACTAACAAATTCAAATATCCACATTCAACATTGAAGAAATGGTTGGGTGATGCTAAGGGTGATTTCTATAGAGATTGGGACCGAGTGAACCAAATGATCCAGAACCAACATACTGAAATACAAACTACTTTTGGTTGGAGCATTATTGTGGAATAACACTGATTCAAAGACAACATTCTCTATTCAAAGTTTGTTGGATGCATGTCTCGGTTGGTATTGAATTTCTGAAGAGGATGAAAGGGTTCACCAAATTGATTGAGCTTGAAAGAGAATCAAATTAAGAAAAGTCAAAGGCATAACCAATTGTAGATTTATGTAGTGATGGATATTTTGATGCATTTTAGATTGTAATTAATACACTTTTTGAATGTATTATCGTTAATGATGTAATATTGATATGATTTAATACATAATTAATATGTAACCTCAATAATTATGGTGTAATTCTTGATTAAAAAATGTATGGTTTATATTGTATATGCTTGTATACTAAGTTTTGGTTTGCTTCTGGTTCAGGTATGTTTTTGTATTTACATATCTGAATAAACCTCACGTATTTGAAAAAAACCAATAAATGATATTTTCGAATATTTATCTCTGAAGTCACCATTTAGTAAAAAACATTTGCGGTTTATTCGGAGATACATATTTGAAAAAGTTTCCTGATGACATGATAAGGTTTATTAGGTCCAAAGTGACATAATACTTGTTTAAATAAGGTGTCACTCAACTCATTTTTTCTACACAACACACTAAAACCAAAGAATGAATGCATATCCCCACCTTGCATTTGTGTATTTCAATAGAGAGAAGCCTCCACTTCCATTCGCAGTCACCGAGTAAACATCCCTCGTATATCTGATATGCAAATTGAATACTTTCCTACGCTTTCCAAAAAACCATATATTACTCAATCTCGAGTATCATTCACCCTCGTTTGATAGCAAAATAAAGATACATTTTACCAACGTTGAACTGAAGACGGATGAATATTTAAAGGTTATAGGGGTGTTTTTCACTGTTATGAATCAAAGGGTCTAATTGAAGTAGACGCGAGGATTCAAAGATTCGTCGAGGATATAATCATTATGTTACAATGTCTCGTTTGTAACAATATGTAATGCTGAATTTAGTTTAATGACTATCTATGTAATGTTGAGTGTTTTAATTTAATGTCAAGTTGGTGTTGGTGTTGATTTGGTATTCAATTTGGCCATATTGTCATGTTTTTGGTTTTTGTTTGATTTTTAGTATTAGGAAATTTTTGGATATACATATCCGAAATATACCTCCACAAATGCATCTCCGAACTAAATTTTGGTAAATTGAAGAAATGGTGCAAATTTTTAAACAAAACTTACTACTCCACTTTTATATTTATCAAATACTGTTAGGTCTGTGATTTTATGATTGGAAGCAATTTTGGTAAAGTATGTTTCATTTTTGAAAACATGTATCATAGCTTGATGTTGAGCAAGATGTCATGACATCTTGACATTATGTTGTTACTAATTTTGACAGATGTTCTGATAGATATTGTGACATGTTGTACCAGAACATCTTAATAGTACAAATGTTTAAATCCTTGAAGATTTGATTTTGAAATATGATATTCTGGATGATTCTTGTTGAAATTCTGGTACAGAAGAATTAGATATCCTACAAGGATATCGAGACATCTGATCTAACATAAACACACAGGAAAGATAAAACAGTAATGAAAAGATAAAGAACACACCAGAATTGTTTACCCAGTTTAGTGTACAACAACACCTACTCTAGGGGCTACCAAGCCACAAATGAAATCCAATATCAGCAGTATCAATTTGCAGACCTTACAGTTAACACACTTGTTGACAATCTATGCACTTAATCACTACCCAATGACCCTTCTACCTAGGTCCTCCCTAGATATGGAATATCCCCATCCCACTTCCAATCATCACAATGATGTCTAGAATTCAACACCTTGTTTACTGCATCGACGACCCTTCACCAAGATTCTGATCACACAGATAGACAGCTTAGAAGACACACTTCCAAGACAACCTAACTAAGTCTCCAAGCCAAACTCCACTGTTTGTTAGCTTTGCTCCTAAAACATCCTGGAGTTGCTTCAAAGCTTCCTCCAAGAACAATACACCTCTTACCTACAGGATTTGAGGTGAACTTGGTAACCTTCCCACAACCTATGAGGTTTACCTTGACAAAACCCTAGCCTTATACATCTCGAGTCATATCTTTTCTAGGTTACAAACCCTTTTATTTATAACCTATTACCCAACTGGTTTTGGGCCTTCAATCACAGCAAATCAGCTGTAACAAACTGCAGAAACTTTTGCCCCAAGAAAGGTCTTTAATCTTTACTTTCCTAAATAATCTCCTTATTTAGAAAGTCTTCATTCTCCTTGATTTCTGATTGAATTTTCTAGACCTTTAAATATGCGCCACATAGGATGCATAATATTCTCATGAATATTCTACCTATGTTAAGAATAAGCTGAATCTCATTAATCCAGCTAAGCAGGCGTGATTTCAAGATATCTTCTTTGACATGTTGTTCCAGTTGTAGAAAAAGTTCAACACAACATGTTCTGACATTGTAATAGGACTTCTTGTTGTACCTGTTCTTCTTATCCTATTCTTCATTACATTATTACTTCTATTATTTGTTTTACAAAAATTAAGCCAATCCTAACATAAGAGAACTAACAATCTCCCCCTTTGGCAAATTTTGGCTAAAGCAAATAATCTAAAAACAATTGCAATCTAGGAGATTACTACAATACAGAAATATAACCCTTGGCATTAGTGTTCAGAAGCTATTGCACACAACAATAGATCTTCAGTTGAAAATAATGTCTCAACATCTTGTTCGACAACTTCTTTGCAGCACTCTGAAGAACTCAATTGCATCAGCACCAACGAACATCAGCTTCAGGATAAAAGGAAGGAAAGTTCTGAAGTTTGGTTGATTTGGTCTTAAAAAGATAGCTGAAGACAACTTGTACTCCCCCTCAGTGCAGGAACATCTTCTAAATATAGAAGACTAATGGTGGAATAAGAGAACTCTCAATATCCTTAAGACCAAAACGGCCACCGCCCCTGATAACTCAGAACACAGATTACAGCTTACAAAGGATAGATCCAAACAGATACATGATAGAACATTTAATTCGACATGTTTGGACACTTTACCAATCTCCCCCTTTTTGGCCAAAAATTGACAAAGGAGGCCTTCACAAAAACAGACCTAGTCACAACTTACCTAGACCTGAACAAAACCCATTATGGTGATGAGAACAACACTCACTTGGTATTTAGAGGATATGAGAAGCCTCTATAAATAGTAGAGAAGTTTCTTAGAAGTTAACAATCTTTGAATAAAAATACAGTTTCTTGGTCAAAGAGCCTGTTAAAGAAGGAGAAAATGACTGCTAAAATCAATGTGCCTTGTTTAAAATAACTTTGCAAGCCTTTATTATCTTTGGATTGTATCTTCTAAGTAAAACAAGTCCAAATACATGTATATGCTCAATCAAACACGCTTATTGACCTGTGTTTTTATCAAACTAACCACCAAAACACCTTTATTGATCATTTAGAAACATGTCAGGAATAATGTCCTGAAATCCGGTCAGACATTGTCTTCTTTTTCTTAACTTTTGATCAACACATCTTTATCCATATTGTCTTCCACTGGATTCTAAGTGTTTCCCTTTCACTTAGACTTAGTGATACACACCAATCTATCAGAACATCACATTTGTGACATCTCTCAATAATAAAGACCTGAAGAGTCATAATGTTATAACATGTTATCTTACATCATATCCTCATAAGAGGAATAAGATCTCCACAAGCTTGAACATCACACAACCAACATCTGTACCATTGAAGCAACAATCCATAGATAAACACATGATTCCCTTTCTCATGGATAACCAATGTTCCAACTGAAGATGAAGACTTGAGCATTAGATGAAAAACTTTAACACTTCCCGCATATGCTGAACCTTGACTCCCTCAGTAGAGTCAAACCAAAGTCAGATATTCTCACTCCTTGAGAATACTTCCAGGAACCCTGACTTCTTAACAACACAAAGACACATTAGATCATTGTATTTTCATAACCACACTATGTACCATGACCTTTTAAATAGGAAAGATGTCACGCATACTAGGTGTGAAGTAACTCACAAACTCCAAAAAATCTTAGTTTGCTTAAAAGATTTACTAATATCCAGATCACCAAATCTTTTCTAGAGTGACTTGCAGCAAAAAATACCACTTCAAGATACTCTGCTCAGACCTCAGTATCTGTCAGCAACCTTCTGCCTTTATATCCACTAGTAATTGCTGATACTAGTGGAGTCTTCAAGAAAGTAGTCATGCATTCATCAGGCATGCTACTGTAGACAGGATTAGACTCTCCATATTTTAACCCACATAGTCAGAAATTCTACTTCTCACAATAATGCTTAAGTATCCAACTTCACATGAACAATCTCAAGCATTAAACAAAACAGGCATCAACAATCATGATGTTAAGACATCATGTGGTACATCAACTCCATAATATACAACCTAATCAAACTGGTTCTTGATCAATCATTTAAAGGACTCATTGTACATAGAAATCCTTTAAGAAGCTCACATTAGAACATACAGCCGGTGCACAGGTTCCTGCATGCTTTATAGTCTGATTTGCAGTAATGGCTTTGCACACCTGATTATCAGTCACTTCCAACTCACAATACTCATCTTCAGACCTACCCAGATTACTATTGATGACAACAAGGGAAAATTCAACACAAACACCTTCCTATATTCATTACTTCTATAATTAGCACAAGGCAGCAAAAGAAATCAGCTCCATAATCTCTTTGCACTCTAGTGCACCTGCTCCCAATTCTCTTTCAAGGGAAATTCTTCTTTGAAACACATATTTCCACTTTTCAGCATTGCCAATAGAATGGAAGGAAATGTTGTCAAGAGGAGCATCAGGCATCCTGACAGAAAGCTTCTTGCTTCCAGACTTCTTCAAAGGAGAGATGTCCTGGACATCATCCTCGACATCATAACCAGAGTCAACATCTTCTAACAACAAGCAGGATAGTCTTCTTTATCCCATTCACTACTGTAGAGAAAAATATATTCTCGCAAAACCAACACATCCTCTTGGAGAAGGATGGTATACTCTAGCAACATCTGGCTAGAGTCTTCAGAGAATCATAAGGGCATAAACAACTATATCTTGTAGCAACATGTCTGAGCATGTTATCCAACATCATCCTCTTAGGAGGGCAATAACTCTATACGCTTGAACATCACAAGTTCCAAACAAACTAATTAGTCCACTGACTCCTCCTGTCATGGACAATCAAAATTTTCATTATGGAGAAAACACAACACTAAACACCCACTAGTTCACTAGGAATAACTCCAAGTACAAGGACACCTGATTCATGCCCTTGCACCTCCACACATATTGTCATGACTCTTTGGATGGCTAAGATGTCATGCAACCATAGTCTGAAACCAACTTCTAACCATTTCTTAGTGTGTTTAAAAGCTTTACTAAGATTCATACTCTCCAACATAAGGAGTACCCATTAACCAATGTTTTGATTAAATCCTCCTTATTCATATTACTAATATTTGCTGACACTAGTAAAGTCTTCGAACCAAGATAATTGTTATACATTACTTGAGCATACTTCTCCTTCAATCAGAATCTCCTTATTCAACACCATAGACAGAACCGCCACTAATGAGTGTGGAGTTTGAATATTGAGATTGATAGTTCCAAGTATCTTTAATAGAATATCATAAAAAATGATGTTCCAACATCATTTGTGACATCAGCAACATTACCACAAAACCTATCTGCTTTGGTTCTGGAATTATCATCCAAGGGAATTATTTCTATCCATGCCTTTTAATAAACTCCCCATTCTCACAAAAGGATCTCACATGGTCTCATCTTCAGATTAACCACACAACATAAATATGCTCTCACTATATTATGTAGTAAGCTTCTCACACTAGGTAAAATTGACAGCTTTCTTCTTCACACATGTGATACTTGTTTAATCTTCGACAAGACACCCAATCATGGCAGCTAAAACATTCCAGGTTAGGTCAATGACTTGACCTAAGCTCAACTCTTGGAGAAGACAAAGTATACTAGCTTCTCCTGACTAGAACCACATAGACCCAACAAGGGCATATATAGCTACACCTAGTAGCCACAGGTCACAATATGTTTCTTGTAATCTTCACAAGCTTAAATTACACGCAAGCTCCATAACTACTACAACAATAAACATAGATAGGTTCTAAGCTCCTCCTATCATGGAAAATAAGGCTTCTGCTGAGGATGAACACTTGGACACCAGAAGACAAACAAGAGACTTCATGCACTCACTAAAACAAATCCACACTCTTGTGAAAATAACTCATCCTGGATACCAACTCCAGGTCTTCAAACATTTACAAGGTCATGTCTGATACATCTCCCTTCATAACCACACAAATTTCCATACCTCTTTGGATAGAAAAGATATCATGAACACATACTTGGACATCATACAAGCACACACCCTCAAATAGTTTGTTTTAAGCACACCAGGATGGCATACTTGAAACGGAGGAAAACCACCTTCTTCATATTCCTCTTCTCTAACAATCACTAGCAATTGATGGTACTAGTGACGTCTTTAGCATAGTAGTTATGCAGTCACCAAGCATACTACTAAAGACAGGATCAGGATTTGCATCTTGTAACCCACAAAGTCGGAACTACTTATTTTGACAACCATGTTGATCCTCAATCTTCCATAATCATAATCCCAAACCTTACTTTACAAAAAAATGATGTTATAACATCATTTAGGACATTAACCTTTCTTCAAAGATCCCAATAATTTAGTTCTTGATTTATCAACCAAAGAGATTATTAATCTTGATAGTCTTTTTAGGAGAAGATCACAAAAGATTACATCTTCTGCGACTCATTTAGGTTGATACAACCACCTGAACACTATAGAGAGAAATAAACTCTCAACAATATTTGAATCATCAGTTCAGATAGTAGATTTGCATCCATACCTCAGATAAGTACTCAGATCCGGACAAGGTCTTTATCATCAGTAACATGCATATCTTCAAAAGATCAGACTTATACTTAGCTCCCGACAATATATTTGTCATCAAAGGAAAAAAATTCCCCACACACACAACTGCATATGATACTCCTTTTCAACAGATGTTGGAGCACTTGAACTGACATCCTTCTTCTTCATCGTTCAACACAAGAGGATCCTTCCAACATTCTAGACTTGGTTAGAGACTGGTCTTCAGCTCCATCGTGATCAAACATTCCAACTTTGAACTACACTGGTGAATAACAATACTCACCTCATGATCTACATAATAACTTCCTTTTTAGAGGAAGCACACACCTAGAGATGATATCCCGACATCAGATACGACATAATCCATTCTTACTATGGTTCTAGGGGTAACTTCCATAATAACTTATAATAAACTCTTGTGGGGGTTAACACAAGGAAACAAACCAACAACAACTGATCAATCTTCAGGATCAGACTACCAACATATGCAAGATATTGCACTAGCCACATCTCAATAAGCTTATCTTTAGACCTCATGTCTTACTTTGAGATGATGGATGCCATTGTGTGTACCTACAAAAAAATACCGACTTTTCAAAAGCATATGTTTCCCTTGATTCTTCAAAAACAATTCCCTTCAAATTTTAACATCTTCAACGATATCACGACATTCTTTCTGACATCATATCAACCCTTGATAGGGGGATCTTTTTCAACAACTTCTGAGGGTACACAAAGAGAATCATAAATTCTCTTCCCCAAGGGCAATCAGAACAATACTCAGGAGCATCAAACATTGTGGTTGGATCACAATACTCCTCTTTAAACATAATTTGGTTTATGGCCACAAATAGGATTCCATGAATCTGGTACCTTTAATTATCTTATCTCATATACATAAAGGATCTGGTGGAAATTCCTTTATGGGTTCTTCTCAAGAACATGGAGCTCAACCTCTATATTCCCATAAGCCTTGGTCAGAAATAAACTAACACATGGAGTAGATAAACTGTTGATCGTATCCTGATTAACCTGCACAAACCAGATGCCTCCTCTTCCAGATCAAGAGTAGGTTCCAAACAAAAAGTATTCATGGCATTTTGGTTCAGCATCCAAAGCATATGTTCCTCTACTAGTAGTTGCATACCTGCTGAAGTAATGTTATAACATCCCAATAGTTCCTTCTTCTTGGAACACACCATCCTTGACAGTCTCCATGGTCAATATGCATATGTATATGAGCATCATTGATCAATTGATTCTTATCAACCTCATTGATAAATGTATTTATGAGTGGAATTGAGGAAAATCTCAAGTATCTTTGACACTTTTAATACGGTTGAAAATGTCAGCATATATTCTATTGAGGGTAACAACCCTAGTATCCTTCCCATGATTTCAATGTTATATCATAAACCATGCAGCATAATATAAAGAACTCCTCAACAATATTCAGACACAATGCTTACACCACTATCTAAGTAGAAGCATGGCAACCTAGGATTAAAAAATAAACCCTTCATACAGCAGCTTCCCACTAAGTTGCAGGCATGATGGAAAAATTCGGGAACAATACCTGTCACATATAACCAATGACCCTTGCCAAGAGATCATCCATATAATAGTATGAATTGTCCAAGTTCATACTTCTTTTCAGTAAATACTTTCTTCCTTGCCCACGACCAGAAAGTCCCTTCCCAGGATCTCACCCAGAGCATAACAGGATGTCTGCTCTAATACCAATTGAAATTCTGTTACAGTAGACTCAGATGTCCTACAAGGATTTCGAGACATCTGATATGATATAAACACATAGGCAAGATAAAACAGTATTGAAAAGATAAAGAACACGCCATAATTGTTTACCCAGTTCGGTGTACCTAGGTCCTTTCATAGATAATCACTACCCAATGACCCTTCTACCTAGGTCCTCCCTAGATATGAAATATCCCCATCCCACTTCCAATCATCGCAATGATTTCTAGCAGTCAACACCTTAGTCACTACATCAACGACCCTTCACCAATATTCTGATCACACAGATAGATAGTTTGGAAGACAAACTTCCAAGATAACCTAGCTAAGTCTCCAAGCCAAACTCCACTGTTTGTTAGCTTTTCTCCTAACATATCCTGGAGTTTCTCTAAAGCTTCCTCCAAGAACAATACACCTTTTACCTACAGGCTTTGAGGTGAACTTGGTAACCTTCCCTCAACCCATGAGGTTTACCTTTACAAAACCCTAGACTTCTACATCTTGAGCCGTATCTTTTCTAGGTTATAAACCCTTCTATTTATAACCTGTTACCCAACTTTTTTTGGGCCTTCAATCACAGCAAATCAGTTGTAACAAACTACAAAAACTTCTTCCCCAAGAAAGGTCTTTAATCTTTACTTTCCTAAATAATCTCCTTATTTAGAAAGTTTTCATTCTCCTTGATTTCTGATTGAATTTTCTAGACCTTTAAATATGCGCCACATAGGATGCATAATATTCTCCTGAATATTCTGCCTATGTTAAGAACAAGCTGAATCTCATTAATCCAGCTCAGCAGGCGCGATGTCAAGACATGTTCTTCGACATGTTGTTCCAGTTGTTAAAAAATTTCAACACAACATGTTCTGACATTGTAATAGGACTTATTTTGTACCTATTCTTCTTATACTATTCTTCATTACATTATTGCTGCTATTATTTGTTTTACAAAAATTAAGTCAATCCTAAAATAAGAGAACTAACACTAGTTCTCTACAGGTGCAGCCAAGCAATGATATTTTTTAGAACAACGCAAATTTGATTTGGTTTCATAAAAAGTATCTTGGATACTTTTTAGGAAACTTTGAAGATTTGTTCCTATTTTTAGGGAAAATGTTATGCTGCTGATTTAGAACTGTAAGATCGGATTTGATTTAAGAGTCTAAGCATGTACTGCAAGAGTCTATATAAAGGGACTTACTAAATATATAAACTTAAGCATTATCGTTGAAAAAATCGTGTGTGGTTGAAATAAGGGTTTTGAGAGTATTTTAGGTGCTTTGTTTATTTTTGTATGTCACTCATGTATCTTCTGATACATTGAGGTAAACTGATTGTTCATTGTTACTTGGGAATCACTCATGAGCTTTTAAGCAAAGAGTTGATTGTGTATAAAATTATTGTTCTCACTCATGAGATTTTAAGTAAAGAGTTGAGTATTGTTTATTGGAAGTGTAATATTCTACTTTGGTTCTTGTCACAGGTTTGTGACTAGTTTTATCACTGAGGTAATTAGGGAAAGTGATAGGGGGTTCCCATATCCAAGAAGTTCCTAGGTAGAAATTGCATAGGCTAGTGATTAGGTGATAAGTTGTAAACTAGAATTGTTTAGGCTTTAAACTAATACTATTATAGTGGATTTCCTTTATGGCTTGGTAGCCTCCAGACTAGGTGATATTGCACTGAATGTTAACAATTGATTGTGTATTTTACCTTCTACAATTAAATTCTGCATAATTTCTATTTTGGTAAATTGTTCTGTCAACAGATGATGTCTTAACATATGTCTTGACATTGTGTTTTATGTTGGGACATCATTTTTAACATTAGTTTTTAAAGTTCCATAATTTCAATTAGCATCAGAGTAGATAGCTTGTTCTGTTTATTGGGTGAGCTCCAAGGAGAATATTTTCTGGTACTATGAATAAGAAAGGAGGATACATCAACAGACCACCTCTGTTAGATGGTTCAAATTATAATTGGGGGAAGGTTAGAATGGTGGATTTTTTGAAATCTATGGACAACAAATCTTGGAAGATTGTTTTGAAATGATGGGGTCATTTGGCTGAGAAGGACAAATATGGGAATGAGTCCTTAAAGCCAGAGAAAGATTGGTCTGAAGAAGATGATAAATTATCTCTTAGAAATTCCAAGTCTTTGAATTCTCTATTCAATTGAGTGGGCAAGAATGTTTTCAAGTTGTTTAATATATGTATTGTACCCAAGGATGCTTAGGAAATTCTCATGACAACTCATGAAGGTACATCTAAAGTGAAAATGTAAAGAACTTCAGCTTCTCACTACTAAATTTGAGAATATAAAGATGAACGATGATGAGACCATCCAGGACTATTATATGAAGGTTCTTGAAATAGAAAATTCATCTAGTACCTTGGGAGAAAATATGTTAGAATAAAATCTTGTTAGAAAGATTCTTAGGTCTTTACTAGGAAATTTGACATGAAGGTGACAAGCATTGAAGAAGCTCATAACATCATCCACATGAGGGTTGATGAATTTATTGGGTCACTTCAAAAGAACCGATAAGTGCCACAAATTACATACACAAAATATCGATATTTTGGCACTTATCAATAACATGATGAAAAATGGAGATGATACGATGAAAGAGGCTGAATATATAGGAGTTAATCATTCATTTGATAATCAACAAAAGAAAATAATGATCGACATGTCCAATCACATGTTAAAACATCCGTGTAGACATGATGTAACTTCATTCAAATTTTAATCATCATTTTGGAGATGTCATCACTGTGGTGAGTAAGTTCATATAAAGCCTTTTTGTTATAAATTGTATGGAGATAAAAAATATCTCCATCTTATTCTAAGGCTAGTCATGTAAGCAAAAAGAGAAGTGTTAAAGATATGGATGTTAACCTTATAGCTCATACTTCCTTGAGAGCTTCAAATAGAGAAGACTGGTACTTTGACAGTGGATGCTCTAGACATATGACAGGGGTTCAGAAGTTGTTGGTGGATATTAGGCCTCAACCCACAGGTGTTGTCCGATTTGGTGATGGATTTAAAGGAGAAATTAAAGGAGTGGGAAAATTGGTATGTGATGGTTCTCCTAACTTAGAAGATGTTCTTCTTGTGAAATAACTAACTGTTAATATTATTAGCATTAGTCAGTTGTATGATCAAGGGTTGTTTGTCAATTTCTCCAAGTCATAATATTTATCCAAAGATGAGAAAGATGTTATTCTGATAAAGGGTATAAGGTCTAAAGACAATTGCTATCTATGGGAACCTCAAATAACTGCTTACTCTTCCACTTGTTCAATAACCAATAAGGATAAAGTGAAGCTATGGACCAAAACTTGGACACCTTCATCTCAAAAGAATGAAGGAAATCATATATGAATGAGCCATTAGAGGAACGCTAGAACTCAAGATTTAAGAAAAGAAATTTTGTGGTGAGTGTAAAATTAGGAAGCAAACCATGATGTCACACCCAATGTTACAACATCAGACAACTTTCAAAGTGATGAAACTTCTTCACATGTACTTAATGGGACCAATGCAGGTAGAAAGCTTGGGTGGAAAGAGGTATGTTTATGTGATAATAAATGTTTTTTCTGGGTTTACATGGGTAAACTTTCTTAGAGAAAAATCAAAAACCTTTGAAGTCTTCAAAGATCTATGTCAAAGTATTAAAGAGGAGAAAATAATGTGATTGTCAAGGTTAGAAGTGACCATGACAAGGAGTTTGAGAATGAAAAATTCCCTTAATTTTGTGCTAATGAAAATATCAGCCATGAATTTTCTTTCTCCATCACTTCCCAGCAAGATGGAATTGTTGAGCAAAAGACTAGAGTTATACACGAAACAGCTAGAGTTATGCTTCATACTAAGCAATTGCCATTGGAGTTTCAAGCTGAAGCTATGAATATTGCATGCTACACTTATCATAGGGCCACTTTGAGAGAAGGTACTTTAACCACTGTCTATGAATTATGGAAAGGAAGGAAGCCTACAATCAAATACGTTCATACCTTTGGAAGTAAATTTTATGTCTTTATTGACAAAAATCAAAAGGTTAAGAAGGATTTCATAAGTGATTAAGGGATATTTCTAGGTTACTCTTTAAGCAGAAGAGCTAATAGAGTTTTTAACTCCAAAACTGGAATGACAATGGAATCTATTAGTATGGTAATTGATGATTCAATTGCTGAACAAAGGATGTATATTAAAGACAATGTTGGAACATTCTCTGAGAAGACTGATGAGGCGGTAAGGGAGGTAATTTATGAATTCACAAACACTAAATCAGTGAGTTTTCAATCCAACAAAGGTCTCTCTACTAGAGGTTAGATAAAACAATCCAAGAAACGGATTTCAACCCACCTTAATGAAGAAGACATCACTGAATCCAATAAAAAAATATCAAATTCATGTCTTGTTTATAAGCTTGAGCCAAGGATGATTCCTATTATTCAAGAAGAAAGATCTTGAATTGCATTATTGGAATCATTTTTTAAAGTGTGCCTTACTCTTTCACCATGAAAGAATTCTACAAGGCAAAATGGTTCAGTAGTATTGATAGATGTTTATCTTTAAGAAGCTATTGTATCCCAATTTTTTACCCTAAGATTCCTCTATCATCTCATGTTAACTCAATCATATCAAGATCACACTAGGGATTGGTTCTTCTTCCTATCTTTAGTTTTTCTCATGAGGGATCACCAAGCACTTTGAATTGTATAATGTGATCATGTATGTTTTGTATTGAGTAACTTTCAACTAACAAACACAATTAATGTTTTCTCTAATTAATGACACCATAGGTGAGGGAACAACACATTTCATCATGTTGATTCAGAGGTTCATGAGTTTATTTACATCCTTTCTTAAACAAAGCTTCATTGAGATTAAAGTTTCATCATTGACAGTGCTTTAGAGTAATATCATGACAAGGTATACCATGATCCGTCATGCCTCAATTTGTGAAAGGAAGACAAAATATACAAGGGTTAATTGAAGAAGTTTGACCAAATTGGACAAGTTCTTGATTCCTTGATCACAAGTGCATAACTCTCTCAATTATCAATATTTGGAAGTGGTTTTTGTTGCTATGGTTTCTTATTATCATCCACAACAACTTCTATTCACATGGAAAAGTGATTATGCAAGAAAGATTGTCATAATTGAAAGGGGTTTCCAAGTTATTTTGGTGCTTGAGGAGCTTGGGTTTTGAATTTATAAGGGCTATATCTTGTTCATATTTTGAGATTCTTGAGTGATTCCAAATATATGCTTCTCTTTAAATGGTTATAAACCAATCACTTCAAAAGTTTCAATCAAATTTTATGTGGAAGATTCCTAATGATTGAGAAAGATTACATGTCCTCTAGATAGGCCATCAAATTCCCTTATGTGGCTTCAAAAGATCATAACTTGTTCAATTTTTATCTCCTTGAGACCATTATTTTTCCACAATGATATTAAGGATGTGAACTTCAACTCTTATTTTATGTGAAAATCTTGAAAATGAGTGGAAGGTGCCCTAAGAACTCAAAAGATTATAGGTCACCTCATGAAATTTCACCAATTTTACAAGGCCATAACTTTTTCAATACTTGGTATTTTTGAGTGATTCAAGTTTCACAATGCTCTTTGGGAAGTATAATTCAATCTAGAATCAATGATACTAGCTCAATTTTGGAGGAAGGAATTCTTTGAACTCAAAACATTATAGGTCACGTTTGAAGAAAAACATGGAATTTTTCTAAGTACAAAAAGTCAGCATCTTTTTCTCAACTTTGACTCATCACAACTTTTAGCTCAAACATCCATATGATCTCATTCTTGGCACATTGCAAAGATTGTTACCTTATCTTTCAAATGCTTCAAGAGTCATTCCCTAATACCCCTTGAGCTGTGAAAACCATGGATTCAAAGATGGTACCTTGAAACTGAAGTTTTCTCCAAAGTCAGAATTTGAAATTCATAATGTGGCTTCTAAACACCAAATCAGCACGCGTTTTTTATTTAAACATGTTTAAAAAAGTTCCTAAAGTTGAATTAAAGATCAAAACACAGGAATTGATTGAGTTTTGATGCACATGGAGTCACACTTTTTCACTTTTGAGCTCCATCCAATTTCCCTCCAAACTTCAAATTTCCTCTTAATTCTTTGCACCATTCGCTTCCCTATAAATAAAGGACCTCACTCCTCTCATTTTCTCAAGCTTGAACATCCAAAATCACTCTGTCAAACTCCCTCCATAACTCACTTTTATGAGATTTTGAATTCCTTTTTTCTCTACTTTTCAATCCAATTTCTTCATTGATCCTTCATCCTTGAAATTCACTGAAGCAAACAGAAGAAGAATCAAGCCTTGAGGTGCTTTGAATCGTGCTGGACAAGTCCATTTACAGTGAAAGTTCATATTTCTTCGTTCAAGTAGTAAGGCACCAAATCTTCTAACTCAAATTACTGGAATGATCTATGATGTTCACTGATGATTGCTCTTAACTCAATTTTGGTGAAACAATGCATTTGATGCTTCTGATTTTAATTTTAACATTTTCAAACACCTTTGGTTTTTTCCAAATCGACTATGTTGTACTTTATATAAATTTTTCACGAGCATATGGTTATGATCGTCTCAAGTAGATGCATCTAATGGTAGCGCTATGAACGCGTAAATTTACAGATTCAAGGATCTTGGATTTGCCCTACTTGCAGGAGGTTGGAGGTTGAAGATAACCTACATGTCATTATTGAAACAATGATGCTCTGCCAATTGTTTTATTTTGATTGGTTGGACTTTCTTGTGTTGCATGCTCGCGCCTTGTCTTGGGTTCATGATACTCCCTCACCTCAGATCCGTTAGATCTTCCAGCATGTATAAGTGAAAGAGATCCAACGCGTGTGGTTTTTCTGATTTATTTTATTTTTACAAAAATTATTTTTAAATTTCCTTTATCTTTAAAAATCCATAACTCTTTTATTTTTTATCCAAAAATTATGAAAAAAAAAATACTTTGAATTATTTCTGACTTTGTGAATATTTTTTCATATTTTTATTTTGATGTTTGATATTTTTTATAATTTTTGCATTGTTTGCCTTATTTTAATTATTTTAAAAATACTTTCTAACATTTTTAAATTCTGAAAAAAATTATGGAAGGATCCAATGGCCTCTTGACAAATATTGGTGACCTCATTTTATTTTAGTTTCTAATTTTAATATTTTTCACATGTTTTGGTTTATTTTGCTTATTTTCTTCAATTTTTAAAATCAGTTTCTGACTTTAAAAAATTCTGTAATTTTTTTTCAACATTTATTAAATCATGTTTGACCTCTAACTTTTCTTTTAGGATTTTTATTTGGTGTATTAATATATTTTGTGTATATTATCAATTATTTTCCTTTTATTAACCATTTTAATTTTGTTTTGTTGAATA
Source organism: Vicia faba (assembly GCA_948472305.1). NCBI lineage: Eukaryota > Viridiplantae > Streptophyta > Magnoliopsida > Fabales > Fabaceae > Vicia > Vicia faba. Next base: position 1,516,343,216 of record OX451739.1, read on the forward strand.
TTATTTTATTATTTTCTTTATTTGGTTCTGACTTGGACTCTATTTTGTGGCAAATTCCTCAACCTAATTCGATCTCGGGTGTTGATAGGTTGAGAAACCAAATCCACCAAAATGGATGAATGATGTTAATGATATTTGAAACCCTAATTTTATACATTGCATCCCCTCCCTTATCTTATCCCTTTCTCATTTGTGCTACATGTTGTTAGAGGATGATATGCATATCATCTATCCAAACATATGGAATATAAATTTCTATTGACCAACCACAAAATAGGTGTGACTTCTATTTAAGTCCACTTACGATTGCTTAACATAGCGCTAAATTTTGTCCTGATTCGAGAAATGATCATTCGTGGCCCAAACATTTGTTTTTAAGCCCAAGTATGTTTAATTTGAAACCTTTGATCTAATAACCTTGAGGTTCATTGTTAGGAGGCTTTGGTCTTATCGATCCTCTAATGGACTTTCATAAAATTTGGTCTAAGTGAATCATTTAAACATCGTTGGTCATTTGTTGTTGCCTTGAGAATTTGAAATGAATGATATACTTGACAAAAAGCAAATGAAACTTGTTGTTAAGAGGCTTTGATTTTATCAATCTTCTAATGAGTTTTCAAATGCAAGATTTAAGATGGTCATTAAACTAATTTCTAATTTCTAACTCATTAACAATTGACTTTTACTTTTATGCTTTTACTTTACGCCTTTACTTTTATGAACCATTTATTTTTTAGCATTTACATTTCATGCTATTTTCATCTTTGCTCATTTGAGCATTTATCTTTATGTCATTTTTATTTTTCTCACTTGAGATTTTCATTTTGCTTTTGAAGATACCTAATAACCAACTTGAACCATAAAAAACTTTAAGGTTACTTGGACTATTTTGTTACTATACTTGGCATTTTGGAGTTATGGAATTCTTGGACTTAGGAGTAGATACCATTACCTACCTTTAGACCTTGGTGACTTCTATCATTATTTTGTCTGGAGTTCTTGGGGTTTACCCCCGAGACATTGGGTTGTTTATTTTCTTTATGTGCAGGTTATTCTGATAATGCATTTTGTATGTGATTGGGAATTCATATGTATTCAGTCGTCACTCTGCCCAATTTTTGTTGAAGACTTAATGCATTTGAAGTTTGGTTTTCTTAAGAGGTTTATCATCTTTGCTTGTTTGATTTCAAATCTAAAGGATGGGAATTCTACATTGACTCATTGTGTCAAGTGTTAGCTTCTTGTTGGTTAGACAGTTCTTTTCCCTAGCTTTTACCTTATGCTTTAGGATAGTCCCTTCATCTCCTCCCATCTTCTTTAATTTCAAAAATATTCTCCCTCCTTTTCAAAACTATTCTTGTTTTCTAAATTGAACCACTTTCACAATAAACTTGAACTAAGGTCCATAACTTTAAAAAATATTTTCTTAATCAAACTTTAACCAACTTAATCACACTTTGAAGTTTTTTGTGAGAAGACTAAAAGTCAATCAATCTCATTCAAACTATTTTGCCACTTTGGCTTTTAATTTAAAATTTACTCAAAAGATTAGACTTTTATCAATCCTTGTAGTTATGCGAGCTACTATACTTCTACGATATGTAGTGAAGTGAGATATTTTCCACTCGGGTGTTGAGTGAAGCTTTGTTGATTTTAAAATCCAAGCCATATCTTCCACTTTGATATGACACAAATTCTCCTTTCTCATAATCGTGGGTAGTAAGTACGTTTTCCACTCGGATATGACGATGATGTCTTATCTCTTACAAATAACCAACACACTTTTGTTTAAAAAAATTTAAAGGTGAACTACGAGTACCCTGATCCCCTATTGCACGGAAGATGGGACGTAGGAACTAAAGGTTTGCAACCGTGGAGGGTGCAAAAATCGTACAAAAAATATTTCTTTTCTCACATCCACCATCTATTTTTGTATACAACACTTATAGCCAAAATACAAAAAATTTCAAAGAGGTTCTTGTGGAGTACCGTAGATGTTTAGGGTGCTAATACTTTCCCTTTGCCTAACCAACCCTCGAACATAGATTCTCTCCCCCTATTTTTTAGGTTATTCTATTTTTTTCCATTCCTCTGGAAACAATAAAGCACGGTGGCAATTTTTATTTGATCTGTGCGAGTTAAGTCAATCCAATGGCTTAGTCTCAACATTTCTACCGCTACAAAAAATGGTAACTTCATTGGGGATAAATCGACCAATTGTAGGTCCATCCCTAAGTGGGTTGAGCCTATATTTGTTTATTTGTGTATGTGCTATTATTTGTTGTATATTATATATTGTATATATGTTTGTCTGAATCTTCCTGGTTTTCAGGGTGCTTGGTGATTTCTCATAAGTCTTCTACCCGGACTTGGGCAAACTTAATATAGGACGAACGGTCTAGTCATGTTAACTTTGAGGGAGTAATCCCAAAAAAGGAGACATGAGATCCTCTAGTCAATGGAGGCCCCTTTGACTATAGTATTGTTTATCGAGTAATCGGGAAGACGTGCTGCTTTCGACTTGGGAGCTTGCTGAAGCTGAGGATCGTAGAACCCTTAACCCATATTGGCCTTTTAGATGTAGTGCGGAAGCTATGACGGAGTAATCCGGAAATGTTGTCACACGATACTACACTCAGACGAGTTTTTCCTGAGAATATTACTAATTAACGAGTCAATCGGGACGTTGGTAATATCCGAAGGAAGGATGTAGACTCTGGGAACCTTTTAGAACCTTTTTCGGCAGGTGATAAACTATTAGACCATACCTTGTGGGTAATAACGTTGACCTCTTGCTCGTGATGTCGAACCTATGAACCCCCCATGTTTGTGATCTTGTGTGTGATTGTTGTATCATGCATTAATGCACCCATGAGCATCCCATAAAAACATTTGTTTCAAGGGACTTAAAGTTGACTTTTTGCGAATATCTCAGGTACTATTTGATCATGGATTCTGAAAAAAGAAAGACTCGGAAGTACAATTTCAAGAATCCTAAGGTAGATGAATTGATGTTTCTGATTCCCGAGATCGAGAATTCTACATATTTTCGGAAGGAATATGGATCCATCGTATCTCTTATGAAGCTCAGGATGAAGGAGGGTATTCTAGCGACTTTAGTCCAATTCTATGATCTGATGTATCAGTGTTTTACTTTCCCTGATTATCAGTTGATGCCTACATTGGAAGAGTATTCTTACCTACTGGGTTTACCTGTTACTGATCGTGTTCTTTTTACCGGTTTGGAGGAGGAGCCCAGGTCTCATGAGATTGCTTCTATGGTTCATTTGAGGAAGTCTGAGATTGAGGCCAACATGACTACCAAGGGAGGAATCAGATGATTACCCACTCAGTTTTTATTGGAGAAAGCTTTCTACTTTGCTAAGATGAGGAGTACGGTTGCTTTTGAGGCTATCTTTGCTCTACTTGCATATGGGTAGTTCTTATTTCCGAACATCGACAAATTTATGGATATCAATGCCATCAAGATATTTTTGATTGGGAACCCAGTTCCTACCTTATTAGGATATGCTTATTAGGGCGCTTGACGAAATATGAAGGGATAAAGAAGTTGTCATACGGGTTCTCTCGAAAGAAAGTGAAACAAATGTTGTTATTAGAGAAAGGAAGATTAGGCCACCTAGAATACATCATTGATACTAGCAACATGTTGCTTCTGTTACTCCAATTGTCAATGTAGCTGCAACCACCATTGCCTATCAAAGACCACCTCCTCAGGGGAGTCAAGGGAAAATTCAGAAGAGAGAGGCCTTTGACTCTATTCCAATGAGATATGCAGAGTTATTCCCAGCTTTGATTCAAAAGAAGTTGGTTCAGACCAGGCCTCCCCCTACTATACCTTTGCCTTTACCCTGGTATTACAAGGCAGATCAGACTTGTGCTTCCCATCAAGGAGCCCTAGGGCACAACATTGAGAATTGTTATCCTTTGAAATCTAAAGCACAAAAGATGGTGAGATTTGTCCTCCTATCCTTTAAATATGTTAGCCCTAACGTGAAAGATAATCCTTTTCCTAAACATGGAGGAGAAAATGTTGTAAACATGGTTGCTGATTGTCCTAGAGACTTCCGGCTTTTTCATATCAACTTGTTTAAAGGGGATTTGGTGAAGATGCATGCTGACCTCTACGAATTCAGCTATTATACGCAAGACCATGCTTGTTGTGGTATTTGCAGTACATATATCCAGGGATGTGATAAGATAAAAGCTGATCTTTAGGAAATGATGGACAAAGGCCTCATTCATATAATCAGGCCTCGGTCAAAGTACGAAGAGAATTTGAATATGGTCTACGGATGTCTTGGAGAATTCCGGATTTTTGACGTGAATCATATGAATGATTATTTGGTGTAGTTGTATGCTACCTTCTGTCACATTGATGGCCAAGAAAAACACCATTATGGGTCTTCCCAGATCTGCTGAAGAGATTCTCGTGGTTGATCCATTGTGAGAAAGGGTGTTCAGATGTTGTTAAATAATTGTACTATCAAGGTTTCGGGCAATAGATATGATTACCATGGGATTAACTTGATTGAAGATTGCTTGGCCGAGACTGTGTCAGATGATGAGTATGCTATTGCAAATGAGTTCTTATCTTCCAATGAAGATATGTTCTCCAACAATAATTATGTGATGTCTAAGTATTCTGAAGAAGGGGTGAATTTTATAGTGCCTTGTTTTGCTATTCCCGCCCCTGTAGATATTGAGTACCATAGCAAGTCGGTTGTTGCTCGAGTGGTGATTTGCTTGTCAGGCCTTGTACCATACGAATCAGACAAAGCCGTTCCATATAAATACAATGCGAAAATCTTGGAGGATGGTGTGGAAATTCCGATCCAACCTTTGTCTGATGTCAAGAATATCGCAGTGGCCGTGTTTCCGCATCTGTCATTCGAGGAAATGTTAATGATGATAAAAAGTTTGTTGAAAGTACTGAACCTAAGAAAGCAGTGGGGGAATTTAGTGGTACTACTCTAGAAAAATATATGGACGATCTGTTGAATATTATCAAGATGAGTGACTACAAGATCGTAGATCAATTGTTGCAGACTCCATCTAAGATATATATTCTAGCCTTGCTAATGAACTCTTCCGCCCACAGGGAATCTTTGATGAGAGTGTTGGATCAAGCTTTCATGGAAAGTGATATGTCTCTAGACCAATTCAGCAGTGTCGTGGGGAATATTACATCCTGTAATTACCTGAGTTTTTGTCATGACGAATTTCTCGATGAAGGAAGGAATCATAACCTGGCTCTCCATATCTCCATGAATTTTAAGAATGACTCATTGTCCAATGTGCTGATTGATAATGGGTCTGCTCTAAATGTCATACCGAGGAGCACACTTATGAAGCTAAAGTACCAGGGAACTCTCATACGCCCGATTGGCATAATTGTGAAATCTTTTGATGGATCGAGGAAATATGTCATTGGGGAAGTAGATTTTCCTATTCACATAGGCCCACACTTATTTCAGATTACTTTCCAGGTTGTGGATATTATTCCCGCTTACATTTTCTTATTAGGATGATCGTGGATCCACGAGGTAGGGGTTGTTACTTCAACTTTGCACTAGAAGCTGAAGTTTGTTCGTGAAAGAAAGGTGGTCATCATAAGTGGAGAGCAGGCTTTGTTAATATCTCATTTATCCTTTTAGTGTTGTGGAAGCAGATGAAGCTGTTATTGGAACTTAGTTCCAAGCTTTACCCATTGATAACATAAGGGAATATGAGGATTCTATAGCCTCATTTAAGGATGCTCAACAGGTAGTGCGTAATGGCCCTAGCAAGGCGTGGGGGCAGGTTGTTGATCCGCCCGTGAATAAGAATAGGTCTAGTTTGGGATTCTCCATAAAGAATAATAAAGGTGAGAATATGAAGCCGGATTCTGCTTTGGTAAAATATCAAGACATTTTTCATAGCGGAGGTTACCTTCATCCAACTGTTCCTAGGATAAATGTTATTCTGGAAGGTGAATCAGAGCAAGAGATGCCGAGCTACGTGACGCATGGAGTCAGAGTCCAAAATTGAATCACTATTGATGTACCCTCTTGCATTCATATTTCAAAGTAATTTTTTTTGTTAATATTTTCAAAAATCTTTCACTCTGTCCAAGGTGAAAGTATTGATATTGTATGGGCATATCTATTTGTTTTGATCTTTAAAATCAATAATAAAAGTTGTCTTTGATTCCCAAATTGTGTCTTTTTCTTTTCTTTTTCTTGGAAAATGATAATCAGAAATATCCTTTCAAAATAAATAATAACTGTAATTAAATTTGCATAATCACTTGCTATATGTGTCAGTTTCTAAAAGCAATCATAAAGCATATGTGCAAATTAATTAAAAAACTCGTTGAGTACAATGACCCTGCCCCCTCTCCCAACTTTGAATATCCTACATATGTGGCCGAAGAAGAAGAATATGATGAAATTCTAGAAGACGTTTCACGGTTTCTTGAGCGCGAGGAAAGTACCATTCAGTCATATAAAGAGTCGTTGGAGACCGTTAATTTGGGTTCAGAGGAAGATCCAAAAGAAATAAGATTTGAGCATTGCTTCATCCTGATGTGAAGTGTAGGTTGATTGAATGGTAGAAAGAGTACAAGGATATCTTTGCTTGTTCATACCAAAACATGCCGGGATTGGATACTGATATTGTGGAATATCATTTTCCACTAAAGCCCGAATTCCCGCCAATCAAGCAGAAGTTGTGAAGAACTCACCCTGATATGGCAGTAAAAATTAAAGAAGAAGTTTTAAAGTAGATTAATGCCAGTTTTCTTGTGACATCAGTGTACCCTTAGTGAATTTGAAATATTGTCCCAGTAGCAAAGAAAGACGGAAAAGTTCGCATGTGCGTTGATTATAGAGATTTAAACAAAGCTAGTCCAAAAGATGACTTTCCATTTCCACGTATTGATATGTTGGTTGACAGTACAACAAAATTCAAAGTATTCTCGTTCATGGACGGATTTTCCGGATATAATCAAATCAGAATGGCTCCTGAGTACATGGAAAAAACAACGTTTATCACACCCTATGGAACATTCTGTTACAGAGTGATGCCCTTCGGGTTGAAGAACGTTGGTGTAATGTACCAGAGGGCTATGACAACCCTATTCCATGATCTGATGCACAAGGAAATTGAGGTATATGTTGGTGATATGATTTCCAAATCCCAGAATGAAGAAGGGCATATAGAAGATTTGTTGAAATTTTTTCAGCGCTTGAGGAAGTATCGTCTCCGCTTGAATCCAAATAAATGCACCTTTAGTGTCCGATCAGGAAAATTGTTAGGTTTCCTCGTCGGCCAAATAGGAATTAAAGTTGATCCTAAGAAAGTTAAGGAAATTCAAGAAATGCCTACACCAAGAACTGAAAAGCAAGTTAGAGGCTTCCTTGAGCGGTTGAATTACATTTCCAGATTTATTTCCCATATGACTGCAACATGAGAGCCGATCTTTAAGTTTCTAAAGAAAGATCAAGGTTGTGTATGGACAGATAATTGTTGTTGTGCCCCAAAATTTGCCCTCACTTTTTCACAAGAAATCACAACCTCAGGGTTTTTCTCTGATTTTTCAGATTGTCTCAAGAATCGATCAAACAGACTTTTCTTTATCAGTCAATCCAAAATTAGGGTTTCCACTGATTTTGTTGAGATTGGCTCAGGAATTGATCAGACAGATCTTTCTTTGGCAGTAATCCAGGATTAGGGTTCGCGCTCGCATTTCTCAGAAGAAACTGAATCCTCAGAAATTCAGTTAACTGTTACATTATTTTTACGCTTGTTCAATATTACTACTTGTTTCTCAAAACCTAAAAATCTGAGATAGGAGCTGAGACTTTTGTTTGGAACTTTGAGGCATTGGTTTGATCAGTGGAGTGAAAGGTTTATGGAATGCCTGTTTGTTTAACCGTACAAAGCACATGTTAATTGGAATACCAGGCGTATTGTGATTAATGCAAGGTTATGATACGACAAAGTTTGTTGATTATTTATTTCATCTCGATTAAAGTTATTGGGATACATTTCCAGTTATTTTAATTTAAGAGTCTTAAATAATTAAATAGACAATACAAGAAAAGATTGGAATATTTGACATTAGAAAATTCTTTTTGACAAAGACTTTTTATTTATTTCAAATGTTGTTACAAATTTTATTCGAATATTGTAAGATTACAACTTATAATATTTAAAATAATATTTGTTTACAATAAGTGAAAAATAAATCTAAGCCTAATATTTTGAGATCTTCTACTTCCATTGCTTCATTTATCATCCAACTGGTACTTACCTGCAAAAGACAGAAGAAAAAGAAATCAGCATAATTAACTGAAAAGAATTCTCAAGCAGATAAAAAGAAATCATCATTAAAGCTTGCTGGCCGGAATCAGAATGCTATTGGATTCATCATGTTTTTACTTTTTCTCTTTGCAAATCACAAGAAGATTTCTCTTCTTGGTTCACAAAGAGAAAAGTAAAAAAATAAATTGCAAGAATACAATTAACTCAAAATGCAAAAACATAGGCAAATTGCAAGGCAAAGCAAATGGTACTACAAACTGAGTTTCAAACTGCATTAGTCAAACAACAGCAAGGCAAACATGAGAAAGCATGGCAAGCTAACTACAAATGCACTAACCAAGTTGAATGTCAAACTAAGTTGCAAAGCTGTCAAAGAAAGTATACAATGCAGAAAACAAGTACAGAAAGTACAATAATGCAGCAAGATAAACCAAGTTACAAGCAAGAGAGCTTGTCCTAGCCCTCATCATTTTCTGGCAAGCAGCTTTTCAAAATTAAATATAATAAGAAATTAAAAGTGCTTTTATGGAGAGAGAGAAAGAGAAGAGCTAGTGAAAAGAGGTTTGCAGTTTTGGCTAGAGGGCAGGCAATTTTTCAAGACAGCAAAAAGAAAATATATAACAGTCTAACAGTCCAGCAGAGAAACCAGAGGGAGATATAGAGCAAAAACTGCTAAACCTCCCAAAAACACGACAGACCAGCAAGCCTGCCTCCAACTGAATCTGCATAACCTGAAGCCTGCTTCCAACAACACAAGAAACCAGAAGCAAGCCTGCTTCCAAATCCCAAATAAAAAACAAGTTCAAGTCTGCCTTACCAAGAACAAAAACAAACAGTCCAGGCCAAACTGCTTCCCAAAACTCAACAAACTGCAAGCTAAAACTTTGAAACCTGAAGCCTGCCTCCCATAACCCACAGCAAATTTGCTTACCAAAAACTCAACGACCTGCTAAACTGCAAGAAAAAAACAAAAACACAAGCCTGCCTAAAACTTACCACAAACCTACTCCCAACCAAAAAATCAAGACTACAAACTTGCATAAACTGCAAATTTCAAAAAAAAAACAAAAAGAACCTGCTTCCAAAACTACAGAATACTTACCAGAACTGCAAACTTCTGAAAAACACTCAAACCTTCCTGTAACATATCACTGCAAATCAAAAACCCAAAACAAGCAAGCAAACCTGTTCAAACAACAACCTGCTTACCAAAAGCTTACAAAAACAAGCAAACTTGTTTAAACAACACCCTGCATAACCTCCAAACTGCAAGTCAAAAACCAAAACCACAAACTAGTTCACCAACAAAACAAAACCTGCATCTCAAGCTCAGCAAGGCCAACAACTCAGGCCAAGCCCAAAGTTGCCTGCAAAACTGCAACAAGCCTGCTTGCTCACACAAAATCTAACAACAAATAATGACAGTCTTAAAGACTATCAAAATCATCAACAAGAGAATTTCAGAAACTGACTAACAACAAACAATAGCCAGTTTTCAGGTTCATTATCATTAAATTATCAGGGTCCACAAAGAGGAAGAGTTTAGAAGCAACTGAAAATGGTTTCAGAAATTCTTCATCATTAACCTCAGTAGCCAAAAGAGAGGAAGAGTTTAGAAGCAAGCAAGTTTCAGAGTTTCATCATCATCAACCAAAACAAAGAACAACAACAATAGCTAGTTTTTTTTCCATAATACATCTTCATCATCAAAAATCAAATAATCCAGGAGAAAGAGGAAGAGAAAATCAGAAGCTATTCAAAGGGGTTTCAAAGCCAACAACAATAGTTTCATATCTAAACTCATCATTTACAAGGGAAAGATTCAGAAGCAATTTATATTTTCAGATTCATCATCATCAAATAAATCAAAAGAACGACAAATACCAGAAGTAAGCAACCATCACGCTCTCCCTCTGCTCTGGCCACCAAGGAGGCGCCACCAAGCCCTCTCCCTCCCTCCATCGTTCTCAGAAGCAAGACGTTCAAGGTACGTCTCTCAAACCCTCAAGCTTTTACTACATATAAACATCAAAAACCCATAAGAATCAAAACATGCAAGCAATAAACGTACAAGAATCACACAAATATAACTTTGAAACCCTAAGAAACGTGAATGAACAATTCACACCTTTCAAAACACCAAGCTTGGACCACTGGGAGAGATTGAAAGAGTGGAAGGGGGCAGCGCTCCAGTAGTCGGGCATGGAGAGTATCAGAAGTCCATAGGCTTGGGAAAGACGAAGAGAAACGAAGAAGATGAGTGAAAGGAGGCACCGCTGTAACCAAAACTCCGAACCCTAACCAAATGAAGCAACCCTAACAAACTTTGTTCAAAATTCACCACATGGGCCTTCACCCAAACAAAACCCTTAAGCCCATTCTATTTTTCAGCGCATACCCCCCTTTGCTCTTTATGACTTGCAGTTTATTCTCCTTCATTTGGGCCAAGAATCCAAGGACCATTATCTTTTCTAAACAAACTAATACTCTTTTTTATTATTTTCATTTTTTAATAACTTATTTTCTTTTCATTGTTAACAATAAAACCAAAAATATATTAAAATGTTGTTTTAATTTAGTTTTTTTTAATAATTATTACATTTAATAAAATACAATAATAATAAAGATTTTATTTTCGTTTTCTTTAAAAAATACAAAAATGATATAAACATTAATTTAAATGATTTTTATTTATTTAAAGCTTTTCTTTTCATAATTAATAAAAACACAAAATAATAATAATACCTTAATCTTTCTTAGGTTAAAAATTTTATTTGATCATTGGTAAATAAATACACGCATCTCATATCTCTCTTTAATTTTCATTATCTTATACTTTGTTACAATTTTACATTGAAAATGCGACAGTTCAATTTGGTTGTAATATATACTTGGACATTATTATTCTGATAAGACTCATCCCCATTTGTAAATAATTTGTACCCCCATCCCCAGATACTGTTTTGTAATAACTTAGACTTTAAATTCCCGCAATTTATTGCTTTCAATATACTGTATAGTAATTAGGGTTTGTATGCGAAGATTCAAAATCAATCGCTAGATGACCTAATACAAGATAAATGCATGAAAATCAATACACAATTCACACTTGCACCCCTAGGGTAACCTCGCTCGTTGCCTCGGAAAATGCAATCATGTCCCTCGAGTATGAGACACTCTAGCAAATGTCCCTTCGATAAACAAAGATCGTAGTCCCTCGATGACCCTCGATGTTGCCTCCGATAAAACGATCTCGTCCCTTAAAAAATTGCTAGAGCATCTCACAAGTTGCTTTAAATGATCGTATGCGATGACCCGCACCTGTCCTGTTAAACATCCTAACACAAGGTTATTCATCAAATACAATGGTGAGGCACCACTCTTAAAAGGGTTAAAAACATAAGAAAGATCTTTGAGTAAAATAGGGTAGACAACTCTTAGTTACTTGATCAAAAAATCTTGCAAAACATCCTTGCCATTTTCAAACACACTTCACAACACAACTTCAAAACAATTTCAAAACAACTTTCAAAACATTGAAATATCTTTTCAAAAAGACACACACCTTTGTATATATTCAAACAAGAATCATTATAAAGGTTGCCTAGACAAGGCTTCTTTTTCAAAACATTTTCAAAAACCACACACACAAAGCACCATTTCAAACAATTGAAAAGAAAAGGCAAGTGATCTAAAAAAATAAGAGCCCATGGAAAACCATGGATGAAAAGGGTGCTAGCACCTTCCCTTTTCATAATCCACCCCCCGAACCCAAGAAAACATCTCAAAGGTCTTTCCTGTGCTTTTTGAACTTTCAATTGGATAAAATAAAAAGTCGGTGGCGACTCTTGCTAAACCGAACAAGTGCGAATACAAACACAAAATCCCAAGTCAGTTCTCCCACTGTATCACAGAACTGGCGACTCTGCTGGGGAGATTTCTAAAAGTGGGGTTACCTTAGGGTTTTAGATCACCTTTACATGCTTACCTTGATTGCTTTGATTGCTTTACTTTTTGGGTTCCTTGTTTGGGTTTGTTTTAAATCCTACACCCGGATTTGGGGGCACCTTTTAGGTAAGTAGCAATAAACTGTGAGGGAATTGTGCGGGGTATACCGACATGGTTGAAACAGTACCTACGTTAGTGTGACATATTTGTGGGTACCGGTAGCCTTTGAGTCAATCAAAGAGAATACGGGGCCGCTGAGTGATGTCATGAAGCACTAACGAACTCTTAGAACCTTACTTGACCATCTTGGCCTTATTAGGGGTAATGAGATGACCGGCTTTGGTACAGTTCGAAGTTGGTAGATACTCGATACTACACTCATTGAGGATTGTTTTCTTGGAATATTTTGGTCGCCAGTTAAGTGGCTAAACCAAAACAATGAACACAGAAAATAATCCAGTGATATTGAGCTCCTTAGAACCTGGTTTCTATTTTAGGACAGGTTGAGCCAACTAACTTCAAGAGGGTACTTACCTACAAACCCCATGCAAGCCTAAACCTAAGGACTTGTCTGCTTTGTGTGAATGTGATTATCTGTATATACACTTGCTTACTTTTGCATACCTGTACATAACATCATAACATCATACCATAGCATTTTCAATAACCTGTTCAAGGATCTCGAGGGTCTTTTGATGCAGGGTCACGTTGAACCAGACATCTACCAAAGGGAAAGAGGATTTTCCTCTAAACAAACACCGTCAAAGATCAAGTGCAACAACTTGAATCAAGGGCTATGACCCACTTGACATGGTGAGCTTGATTGTCGTGGAAAGACATCCATCGATGCAAAGTTCTCCAATCAAAGATGTTGATCGAAGTTCAATCTCTAACATTTTCTTGTGTTTACCCCGAGAGATTCTTGAAAACATGCATCCACATATCATGCATTGTATCATAACAGGTTTTCCTTTTCAGGTTTCCTTATTCTCCTACTGTTTATTTCAGTAGAGATGGCTCTAGAGAGGACTATCGCAGATATCCAGGCTCAAAACGCTCAACTTCAAGAAATGTTCTTGAACCTGTCCCAGGGGTAAGAAGAGCTGAAAGCTCTCCTCACAAGGGGCATGGTCCTAGGAAATCCAGACATCGTCAGGAATGATCAATTGGAAGGGCTACAGATTAAGTTGGAAACAATGAAGATCCAGATGATGGGACAGCTGGTGGGCCAGATGGCTCTCATCCAAGACCTGGCTCAAAGACAAGAAGAGCTCAGGGTCCTCGTCAACAAACTGCTTCAAGATAACCAAGTGGGAAAAACAACTAGGGTTGAAGATCAAGTCATCATTCAACCTCCTTTGAGACAAGAAGACAAGGGAAAAGCTCCCCAACTTGCTTCAGGGTCACAAGCCCAACAACAACCTCGCCAGCGTCAACGGGGTAACCGGCGTAAGCAGAATACGTCTGGAAGACAATTCACCGAGACCGACATACCATCATATCTAATATTGGAATGCTTGTTGGAGGGCAATCTGACTGCTTTAAAGGATCCTATTCGGAAGCCCAACACCTCTGCTCCTAGCTATCACCCTGACACCTTTTGTGTGTACCACTCCTATAATCCTGGACATGACACCGACGATTGTTGGGCTTTGAAAAACAAAATCCAAGACTTGATCGATAATTGAGTGCTAAAATTCATGCCATATGGCGAGATGAAAATCTTCCGCTGAGGGTTTTCTACCTGAAATGACAAGTTTGAACTAAGAGACTTTTGTTTCATTTGAATTTTCAAGTTGTAATTTCCTTTGTTATTCAAACAATTATCTGTTGATGTCAAACTCTGTTTCATTAATGCATTGCATATGTTTGTCTTGAATTTATCCATTCGTTTTCACTATTCTTGAATTATGCTTCCTACTTTCTCTATGATATTTAACTCTTGATAAAAGTTACGAGCCTCTAGAGGGAGGATGACGAAACAATGCCATAATCTCATACAGTATGCTTTTGGACAGACCTTGCTGACGATGTACAGGCGTTTCTTTCAAATCCTAAATACTGGAGTTATAAGGAAGATAATCCCTAGTCAACCCTTTCAAGCCAAAGAAGTAGAAGTTTTCTGCTTTAAACACAAATTGAAACCTTTGATTAAACCTGGGGCAGGGTAGTCTCTCAGTTAATTCAAAAGATGCGCATTCGAGTCGCAAACTCTCAGTTCATAATGCAACGAATGACATAAAAAACATTCCTTTAGAACCAAAAGACAGTGATGGTTCCTTATCTCATAGGCAGTCATTATCTCTCAAAAGAGAAAAGCCCATTGAGCCAAAACCTACAAAGGAGGCTTAAGAAAGTTGGGGCATCCCGCTGACTGTAATCTCGAAAACAGGAACAGTCAGGCAAAAGTTAGGGATAATGAATCAAAAGAAAGAGGTCATTATAAATCCTCAATAACATGAAAAATGTTGCAAAAAAAAATGACGATTGCCTTCCCATAAAATTCAACTGGTGTGAACCATCACCAAAACGTCGTGCCAAACTCGAATAGAGTTCAACGTACAATTAACTGAGTTTAGGATTGAAGAACATCATGAAGAGCGGGTGGGTACAAATATACTTTGGGCATTTATCCTTTGTTTCTTAAACCGTGAACCAAGCCACGTTACAACCCTTCAAAAGTCCTAATTGAAGCATGGGTTAGTTCGAAAGCATACTGTTACAAAAGGTATCCTGACTCCTGTAAGGCTTTGCGCTAAATCTTGTGTTGAATTTGTGTTATAAAAAGTTTTCTGCTAAAAAACACATTTTTTCTCCAAAACTTCGAGACAAGCATAAACTTTGCATTATTTGAATATCGTTGTTTGCACATGGTTATTTGTTTGACAGCGAAGAAATTCATACAGTGAATGTTCGGAGGAACGAAAGCTCTCTCAGTGAGTAAAATCACTTCAACTGGGATGACACTCCCGTTGCAAAAATCTCCCATCCACAAAAGGGGACTGGATATAATCCAGTAATCTGGGGCAGTCCAGTCAAGATTTCAACAAATCTTTCAAAGTCCATTAAACCTGGGGCATTCCAGTCAAGATTTCAATAAATCTCTCAATTGCAGATTAACCTGGGGCAAGCCTCCATCACTATCACTTGGGGCATTTAAACGTCAATCTCGTCAAAGGGTTACGGACAGTCCAAGTTTCTTAGAAATTCCACAAACATTTGATACTAGGGCAGTGACGAATCTCTCCAAAATCTTTCTGAAAAGAAATTCAAGCGTCCTCGAGAAGTTCATCACCTCTCTAGCAGACCAGCAGTCATGGGTTTATTTCCCCAACATTTGACAAGGAATTATTCTCCAAAACAAAATTACATTCATAACATACCCAGATCGATCGTCCAAGATTCCTTCATCACCTGTTGGAAATTACGGTCGTCGAAGATTCCTTCATCACCTGTTGGAAGTTACAGTCATCAAGATTCCTTCATCACCTATTGGAAGTTACGATCGCCAGAGACTCTTCCATCATCCGGTTGAATCAAAGTTAATCCAAGACCCTCTCTGTTTTGGTCAGATCAACACTAAGATCTCCCTAATTCTTATGCCAATGGAAGATATTCCAGGTTTTTGATATCTCAGATAAATCTCTCAGCGATTTATTCTGATTCTCTTCAATACCAGACATGAAGAATCCAACTCTTTTCTCCTTCATCAGCTCAGGATTTATTTTCCCCAGCGAAAGGTCATCTTGAAAAACATTACACCTTCGTGCATCAGGACATCATGCAACACGATCTCATTTATGTTGAGAACATCATTGTTTGATATATGCCACTAACCTTTACCTTTCAAGAAAGGTACAATCAAGTTCAAGCGACAAAGCTTTTCTTCAGCCGAATTATGGACAAGTTCCTAAATTTCAACAAAACTTTTGCTTCAGTTGAATTACGGACGAATTCCTAAATTTCGACAAAACTTTTACTTCAGTTGAATTACGGACGAATTCCTAAATTTCAACAGAAACAACTCACCAATAGAATAATAGACAAATGAAGCTCATAAAATTCTTGTTCTTGTTAACAGAATGAAGATTCTCATCCTTGAAGCCTCAGAGATTGGTATACTCCCAACCTCTTGACCGTTAACAGAATGAAGGTTCTCATCCTTGAAACCTCAGAAGATTGGTATACTCCCAAGCTCCTGATACCGTTAACAGAATGGAGACTCTCATCCTTGAAACCTCAAGAGATTGGCATACTCCCAACTCCTGATATCGTTAACAGAATGAAGATTCTCATCCTTGAAACCTCAAGAGATTGGCATACTCCCAAGCTCCTGATACCGTTAACAGAATAAAGATTCTCATCCTTGAAACCCCTGTAGATTGGTACACTCCCAACCTTCTGACCCAAACGCCTGAATGAAGATTCTCATTTCTCGCTTCCCTAGTAGATTGGCATACACCCAACCTCCTGATATTCCCGACAGAATGAATATTCTCATTCTCAAAGTGGTATAACATCTGAATTTCTGATATTCCCGACAGAATGAAGATTCTCATTCTCAAAGTGGCGTACAACCTAAACCTGAACTTCTTCCAGACAGGAATAAGCTTTTCCCAGAATCCTGAGTTTTTACTCTCCGACAGGATAGCCACTCCGCAACAGTATGGCTATTTCCCACAGAGTTCTTACTCCCCAACAAAATCAAGACTCTCATCCTTGATTCTCAGGAGCTTTCTTTACTCTCAGCATAATTTGTCGGATTTTTTTAATCCCCTGCAGATCGAAGATTCTCGTTCTTGGCTCCTCAACACCAACTCCCCAAGCAGAATAAAGACTCTCATTCTCAAATCCTCACAGAGTTTTCAGATATTCCCCGGTGAAGATCTCCTCAAAACAGGAATCCCCAGTAGATTGGCATACAACCCAAACTCCTTATTTCCCCAACAATGGTCCCAGGACTTCTCATTTTCAGCGATCAAAGGATTTTCAATCCCCGGCAGCAGTCAAGGATTTACTTTCCCCGACGGCAGTCAAAGATTTTATTATCTCCAGCTATCCAGGATTTATCTTCCTCGGCAAGACAGCTAATCAGCTTACATGCGCATTCATTACATTCATATATCATAAACATTGATATAACACATACATTGCATCACACAGCATAACTTTGTGTTTCAGCTAATATTTCATCCGTCGCAGGATAGGTTTAGCAAGTTTCAAACTCCAAGGATTTCTGAAAACAGTTCACGGATGCCTCCCGACACGGATGCTAATCTATTGCTTATTCAGACCCCCAGCTCAGAGATGTTCCAAACATGGATACCTTTCTGATACTCACCCTCTCACCTACAACATACAGTTCAACAAACATTCTTGGATGGCATCTTTAAGCCCATCTCCAACAAGATTCTGTCAACATCTCCAAATGGCATCTTTAAGCCCATTCCCTCAACTATGCTTTGACGAGTACAAATTTATGGGCACTCTAGTGTCCAATCATCTTTTACCTTCGAGTCGCGAACGGAAAAATTGCCAATCTAACTCTTCAGGTTCAAGAAGATTGAACAGGGGCAACTGTTGTACCCCAACATTTTCCCTCCCTTTTTCACAAGACATCACATCCTCAGGGTTTTTCTCTGATTTTTCAGATTGGCCCAAGAATCGATCAAATAGACTTTTCTTTATTAGTCAATCCTGAATTAGGGTTTCCACTGATTTTGTTGAGATTGGCTCAGGAATTTATCAGACATATCTTTCTTTGGCAGTAATCTAGGATTAGGGTTCGTGCTCGCATTTCTCAGAAGAAACTGAATCCTCAGAAATTCAGTTAACTGTTACATTATTTTTACGCTTGTTCAAGATTACTGGTTGTTTCTCAAAACCTAAAAATCTGGGATAGGAGTTGAGACTTTTGTTTGGAACTTTGAGGCATTGGTTTGATCAGTGGAGTGAAAGGTTTATGGAATGCCTGTTTGTTTAACTGTACAACGCACATGTTAATTGGAATACCAGACGTATTGTGATTAATGCAAGGTTGTGAGACGGCAAAGTTTGTTGATTATTTATTTCATTTGGATTAAATTTATTGGGATACATTTCCAGTTATTTTAATTTAAGAGTCTTAAATAATTAAATAGACAATACAAGAAAAGATTGGAATATTTGACAGTAGAAAATTCTTTTTGACAAAGACTTTTTATTTCTTTCAAATGTTGTTACAAATTTTATTCGAATATTGTAAGATTACAACTTATAATTTTTAAAATAATATTTGTTTACAATAAGTGAAAAATAAATCTAAGCCTAATATTTTGAGATCTTCTACTTCCACTGCTTCATTTATCATCCAACTGGTACTTACCTGCAAAAGACAGAAGAAAAAGAAATCAGCACAATTAACTGAAAAGAATTCTCAAGCAGATAAAAAGAAATCATCATTAAAGCTTGCTGGCCGGAATCAGAATGCTATTGGATTCATCATGTTTTTACTTTTTCTCTTTTCAAATCACAAGAAGATTTCTCTTCTTGGTTCACAAAGAGAAAAGTAAAAAAATAAATTGCAAGAATACAATTAACTCAAAATGCAAAAACATAGGCAAATTGCAAGGCAAAGCAAATGGTACTACAAATTGAGTTTCAAACTGCATTAGTCAAACAACAGCAAGGCAAACATGAGAAAGCATGGCAAGCTAACTACAAATGCACTAACCAAGTTGAATGTCAAACAAAGTTGCAAAGCTGTCAAAGAAAGTACACAATGCATAAAACAAGTACAGAAAGTACAATAATGCAGCAAGATAAACCAAGTTACAAGCAAGAGAGCTTGTCCTAGCCCTCATCATTTTCTGACCAGCAGCTTTTTAGAATTAAATATAATAAGCAATTAAAAGTGCTTTTATGGAGAGAGAGAGAGAGAGAGAGAGAGAGAGAGAGAGAGAGAGAGAGAGAGAGAGAGAGAGAGAGAGAGAGAGAGAGAAGAGCTAGTGAAAAGAGGTTTGCAGTTTTGGCTAGAGGGCAGGCAATTTTTCAAGACATCAAAAAGAAAATATATAACAGTCAACAGTCCAGTAGAGAAACCAGAGGGAGATATAGAGCAAAAACTGCTAAACCTCCCAAAAACACAACAGACCAGCAAGCCTGCCTCCAACTGAACCTGCATAACTTGAAGCCTGCTTTCAACAACACAAGAAACCAGAAGCCAGCCTGCTTCCAAATCCCAAATAAAAAACAATTTCAAGTCTGCCTTACCAAGAACAAAAACATACAGTCCAGGCCAAACTGCTTCCCAAAACTCAACAAACTGCAAGCTAAAACTTTGAAACCTGAAGCCTGCCTCCCATAACCCACAACAAATCTGCTTACCAAAAACTCAACAACCTGCTAAACTGCAAGCAAAAAAACAAAAACACAAGCCTGCTCCCAACCAAAAACTCAAGACTACAAACTTGCATAAACTGCAAACTTAAAAAAAAACAAAAAGAACCTGCTTCCGAAACTACATAATACTTACCAGAACTGCAAACTTATGAAAAACACTCAAACCTTCCTGTAACATATCACTGCAAATCAAAAACCCAAAACAAGCAAGCAAACCTGTTCAAACAACAGCCTGCTTACAAAAATCTTACAAAAACAAGCAAACTTGTTTAAACAACACCCTGCATAACCTCCAAACTGCAAGTCAAAAACCAAAACCACAAACTGGTTCACCAACAAAACAAAACCTGCATCTCAAGCTCAGCAAGGCCAACCACTCAGGCCAAGCCCAAAGCTTCCTGCAAAACTGCAATAAGCCTGCTTGCTCACACAAAAGCTAACAACAAACAATGACAGTGTCAAAGACTATCAACATCATCAACAAGAGCATTTCAGAAACTGACTAACAACATACAATAGCCAGTTTTCAGGTTCATTATCATTAAATTATCAGGGTCCACAAAGAGGAAGAGTTTAGAAGCAACTGAAAATGGTTTCAGAACTTCTTCATCATTAACCTCAGTAGCCAAAAGAGAGGAAGAGTTTAGAAGCAAGCAAGTTTCAAAGTTTCATAATCATCAACCAAAACAAAGAACAACAACAATAGCTAGTTTTTTTCTTCAGAATACATCTTCATCATCAAAAATCAAATAATCGAGAAGAAAGAGGAAGAGAAAATCAGAAGCTATTCAAAGGGGTTTCAAAGCCAACAACAATAGTTTAAGATCTAAACTCATCATTAATAAGGGAAAGATTCAGAAGCAATTTATATTTTCAGATTCATCATCATCAAATAAATCAAAAGAACGACAAATACCAGAAGCAAGCAACCATCACGCTCTCCCTCCGCTCCGGCCACCAAGGAGGCGCCACCAAGCCCTCTCCCTCCCTCCCTCCCTCCATCGTTCTCAGAAGCAAGACGTTCAAGGTACGTCTCTCAAACCCTCAAGCTTTTACTACATATAAACATCAAAAAACCATAAGAATCAAAACATGCAAGCAATAAACGTACAAGAATCACACAAATATAACTTTGAAACCCTAAAAAACGTGAATGAACAATTCGCACATTTTGAAACACCAAGCTTGGACCACTGGGAGAGATTGAAAGAGTGGAAGGGGGCGGCGCTCCAGTAGCCGGGCATGGAGAGTATCATAAGTTCATAGGCTTGGGAAAGACGAAGAGGAATGAAGAAGATGAGTGAAAGGAGGCACCGCTGTAACCAAAACTCCGAGCCCTAACCAAATGAAGCAACCCTAACAAACTTTGTTCAAAATTCACCACATGGGCCTTTGCCCAAACAAAACCCTTAAGCCCATTCTATTTTTCAGCGCATACCCCCCTTTGCTCTTTATAACTTGCAGTTTATTCTCCTTCATTTGGGCCAAGAATCCAAGGCCCATTATCTTTTCTAAACAAACTAATACTCTTTTTTATTATTTTCATTTTTTAATAACTTGTTTTCTTTTCTTTGTTAATAATAAAACCAAAAATATTTTAAAATTTAGTTTTAATTTAGTTTTTTTAATAAATATTACATTTAATAAAATACAATAATAATAAAGATTTTATTTTCTTTTTCTTTAAAAAAATACAAAAATGATAGAAACATTAATTTAAATGATTTTTCTTTCTTTAAAGCTTTTCTTTTCATAATTAATAAAAACACAAAATAATAATAATACCTTAATCTTTCTTAGGTTAAAATTTTTATTTGATCATTGGTAAATAAATACACGCATCTCATATCTCTTTGATTTTCATTATCTTATACTTTGTTACAATTTTACATTGAAAATACGACAGTTCAATTTGGTTGTAATATATACTTGGACATTATTATTCTGATAAGACTCATCCCCATTTGTAAATAATTTGCACCCCCATCCTCGGATACTGTTTTGTAATAACTTAGACTTTAAATTCTCGCAATTTATTGCTTTCAATATACTGTATAGTAATTAGGGTTTGTATGCGAAGATTCGAAATCAATTGCTAGATGACCTAATACAAGATAAATGCATGAAAATCAATACACAATTCACACTTGCACCCCTAGGGTAACCTCGCTCGTTGCCTCGGAAAATGCAATCATGTCCCTCGAGTATGAGACACTCTAGAAAATGTCCCTTCGATAAACAAAGATCGTAGTCCCTCGATGACCCTCGATGTTGCCTCCGATAAAACGATCTCGTCCCTTACAAAATTGCTAGAGCGTCTCACAAGTTGCTTTCAATGATCGTATGCGATGACCCGCGCATGTTCCGTTAAACATCCTAACACAAGGTTATTCATCAAATACAATGGTGAAGAAACACTTTTAAAAGGGCTAAAAACATAAGAAAGATCTTTGAGTAAAATAGGGTAGACAACTCTTAGTTACTTGATCAAAAAATCTTGCAAAACATCCTTGCCATTTTCAAACACACTTCACAACACAACTTCAAAACAACTTTCAAAACATTAAAATATCTTTTCAAAAAGACACACACCTTTGTATATATTCAAACAAGAATCATTACAAAGGTTGCCTAGACAAGGCTTCTTTTTCAAAACATTTTAAAAAACCACACACACAAAGCACCATTTCAAACAATTGAAAAGTAAAGGAAAGTGATCTAAAAACCTAAGAGCCCATGGAAAACCATGGATGAAAAGGGTGATAGCACCTTCCATTTTCATAATCTACCCCCCGAACCCAAGAAAACATCTCAAAGGTCTTTCCTGTGCTTTTTGACCTTTCCATTGGATAAAATAAAAAGTCGGTGGCGACTCTTGCTAAACCGAACAAGTGTGAATACAAACGCAAAATCCCAAGTCAATTCTCCCACCTTATCACAATTTCCAAAGGGAATTTGAAAGCATTAAAGAGTATCTTCTTAAACCTCCTATCTTTCTCCATCCTGTTGAAGGAAGACCTTTGATTATGTATCTGACAGTGTTAAATAATTCTATGAGCTGTATTTTAGGACAACAAGATAAAACGGGGAGAAAAGAATATGTTGTTTATTATCTCAGCAAGAAGTTTCCTGACGGTGAGTCATGGTATTCTATGTTGGAAAAAACTTGTTGTGCTTCGGCCTGGGCGGAAAAATGGTTACGGAAATATATGTTAAATCATACTACTTAGTTGATTTCTAAAATGGATCCAATTAAGTATATTTTTGAAAAGCCTGCTCTTACTGGAAGAATTGCCTGTTGGCAGATGCTGTTGTCTGAATATGATATTGAATACTGTACTCATAAGGCTTTAAAAAGTAGTGTGTTGGCAGATTATCTTGCTTACCAACCGGCTGATGATTATCAATCTATTAAATATGATTTCCCTGATAAGGATGTGATGTTTTAAAAAATAAAAGATTGTGATGAACCTTTGCCTGGGGAGGGTCCTGATCCTGAATCCCGGTGGGGCATGGTGTTTGACGAAGCTGTGAATGCTTATGGGAAAGGAATTGGTGTTGTGATTATTACTCCTCATTGATTGCATATCCCTTTTACTACAAGATTGGCATTTGATTGTACCAATAACATGGCAGAGTATGAAGCTTGTACCATGGGTCTCGAAGAGGCTATAGATCTCACAATCAAAATTCTAGATGTATATGGCAATTCATCTTTGGTAATAAATCAGATTAAAGGAGAATGGGATACATGTCAGATTGGCTTGATTCCCTATAAAGACTATGCTACAAGATTATTACCCTTCTTTAATAAAGTTGAATTCCATAATATTCCCAGAGACAAGAATCATATGGCAGATCCTTTAGCCACTTTGGCTTCCATGTATCAAATAAATACTTGGAACGATGTGCCTCGTATCACAGTGCGGCGTTTGGATAGGTCGGCTCATGTGTTTGCAGCAGAGGGAACATTAGATGAAAAAACCTTAGTATTATGATATCAATCATTTTCTCCAGACTCAGGAATACACGGTTGGTGTATCAAACAAAGATAGAAAGACATTGAGAAGGTTGGCAGGCAGCTTTTTCCTCAATGAAGATGTGCTATACAAAAGAAAATATGACATGGTCTTGCTCAGATGCGTGGATAGACACGAAGCAGGCATGTTAATGCATGAAATCTATGAAGGTTCCTTTGGCACTCATGCCAATGGGCATTCGATGGCAAAGAAGATGCTTAGGGAAGGTTACTATTGGCTGACAATGGAATCTGACTGTTATAAATTTGCAAAGAAGTGCCATAAATGCTAGATTTATGCTGATAAAATTCATGTGCCTCTAACACTTCTCAATGTTATTTCTTCCCCATGGCCTTTCTCTATGTGGGGTATTGACATGATTGGAATAATTGAACCCAAGGTGTCAAATGGACATCATTTTATCTTGTTAGAAATTGACTACTTCCCTAAATGGGTGGAAGCAGCTTCATATGCTAATGTTACTAAGTTAGTGGTAGTACGCTTTATCAAGAATAATCTTATATGTCGCTATGGTGTGCCAAGCAGGATTATCACTGATAATGGCTCGAATCTTAATAACAAGATGATGACAGAACTTTGTGAAGAATTCGAGATTGTCCATCATAATTCATCTCCTTACAGGCCAAAGATGAATGGGGCTATTGAAGCTGCTAATAAAAACATCAAGAAGATCATCCAAAAAATGGTTGTTACCTATAAAGATTGGCATGAGATGTACTTTTTTGCTTTGCATGGACATCGTACATCTATCCGTACTTCAACAGGAGCAACATCGTTCTCTCTTGTGTATGGTATGGAAGAAGTGCTCCCTGTTGAGCTTGAGATTCCCTCTTTACGTGTGATAATGGCAACCAAATTGTCAGAGGCTGAATGGGTCCAGAACAAGTTTGGCCAATTGAATTTGATTGAAGATAACAGAATTACGGCCTTGTGTCATGGTCAGTTATATCAGAAGAGAAAGAAGAAATCTTTTGATAAGAAGTTCAAACCTCGTGAATTTAGAGAAGGCAACCTCGTGCTCAGAAATATCATGTCTTTTAACGTTGATTCTAGGGGCAAGTGGACTCCAAATTTTGAAGGCACATATGTTGTCAAGAAAGCCTTCTCTGACGGTGCATTAATTATTAAAACTATGGATGGCGAGGAGTTCCCACGTTCTATGAATGTTGATGTAGTCAAGAAATACTTTGCCTAAAGAAATAAAAGAACAACTCGCTAATTCGAAAACACGAAAGGGTGGCTTAGGCAAAAAAGAGCATCTCGGTAGGTTGAAAACCAGAAAAGGTGGTCTAGGCAAAAATAAGAGACATAAACAGAATAAATTCTTCCCGCTAGGTTGAAAACCCGCAAGGGCAACCTAGGAAAAAGTTAGGGATTTCTTGGCAAGTAACTATGTCAGACAAGACTTGATCATTGAAGCAACAATCTTCTTGGATCCTCACCATACTTCAACAGAAGTTGTTGCTCAGGAATTCAAAGTTATTAGGGAGAATAACGGTCTTTGTATTTCAATGTATATTTTCCAATATATTACCATTTTTCAAACTTTGTAATCATTTATGGGGTCTTGTCATTCGCAGACTACCATTCTATTAATAAAGTTTGAGATTTTATCCAACTCTTTGTAATTCTTATTTTATTCTGCTTACAAAGACTCCATTTATTATTGATAGTAATTTTCACGACAAAGAGATTTAATAATAAATTTGTTTTTGAAAAGAGTTTACAAATTAATTTTTACTTTAGATTTTGTGACCCAAGAAAAACAAAAATAGTGATTCCGGGAATGGACGAACTCTGAAATTTTGGAAGTATATATTCCCCAGGAAAGTTCTTCCAGGTCCTTTTTGCTGATATGCGTATGATCTTCTTGTGTTTCTCAAATTAGTTAGAGATTATGCCAATTGATGTATGGTGAATTGTTGGGTTTGTGATCCCATTTTCCCCAGTCAAGACTTGGTTCATTTGTTTTCCTCCAGGATGATTATTTTGATTTCAGGTTTGCATGGTCTGAAGCCTCTATCCCAGATTTCCCGGTGAGGTCTTCACTCCTATGACGAAAGTTCCTTCTCCCTTTAAGTGTGGAGGTAGAATCATTTGCAAAACAGTTCCCTTTTGCAGTGATAGCATTATTGTTATTCTTTTTTTCGCAAGAAACTAGACAAAGGCAGTATCATTTCTAAGAAGTGTTGAAACAGTTGTCAACTTTTTGGGTTTTCTCACGCCGAGTGCTAGGTTTGATTTAAAATCCCCTTAATTTTTATTTCTTGCTGTATTGTTTTACTTATTAAATCCCCATGTAAGGTCGAGTTCATGATTCTCTCTAAAACTGTCATCCCCATGTGGTTTCATAATGCCTCCCCATGAAATTTGAGTAATCATCACTCTTGGTGTTGAAGAATGTGTTTTGGGACTCTCCTCGACAATGTGATATTATCCTCTTCAATGAAGTCAGCATGAGATCCCTAGTTGATATCTCAATGATGTGGTTTTTATCTTCCCTAGTGAAGTCAATATTATAATCTCCAGCAAAAGTCTAGACGTTGAAACGTTGCTTTCCCTAGTGAAGTCTGTATGATATTCCCCGGTGAAGCCTAGTGGAGGATGTTACATCCATGTATCTATTTTTATTTACTGTTTTGACTTAATTATATTTCGGATTATGTTTCTTCCCATTGGATTTAAGTCGTGAAATAGGAACTTGTTTCCTCAATTGGTGCTTACTTTCTTATGAGATTTTCATCCTGCATATGATCTAGCCGAGTGTTGACTTTACCAAAGATTGTTTTGTCTGGTTATCCCCAGTGTTGTATGACTGTTTTTTCAGCATATACATGATAAAATTCATACATTCATACATACATCATGCATAGATGAATTTAAAATTCTTTTCTCATCTACATTCATGTTTTTATGGGCATATTACCATATTTTGCAGAGTTATGTTACCCTCTCTCCAGTAGAGTGTCAACCTTAAGCAAAAAGTGTATATTCTTTCAATTTCCCCACTGATTTATCCCTCGTGGAATATTTTTGCTTTATCCTTCTTATTTGGCTCATTATCTAGTTAGATCCGTTTTCCCTTTTGAGTTTATTTCTCATCAGGTGTTATCTTGGCTGACTGTTTCGCTCTGGTTTATTTCTGGTTTGAATTTGTGGTTCCCGGTGATATTATTATTATTATTATTATGAATTTGTGGTTCCTCAGCAGGATTGTACTGGCATTTTCCCCAAAGAAGTCATAATTCATTTCCCAGCAGCATTGTTGCACTTCCTTCTCATAACAGCAAGTGGCAGGTCTCTTTATTTGAGCAACATATACTTCCCCCATTAAGTCTGTTAGTCCCCATAGAAGTTCATATTTTTACTCCAATGGATGATAGTCTCGTCATTATGGGAGATAGTTCATTGTTGAGATTCGTTACTCCAATGGATGGTAGTCTCGTCATTATTGGAGATATTTTGTTGTTGAGATTTGTTACTCCAATGAATGGTAGTCTCATCATTATGGGAGATAGTTCATTGTTGATATTTATTACTCCAATGGATGGTAGTCTCGTCATTATGGGATATAGTTCATTTTTGAGATGTTTACTATGATGATTGGTAGTCTCGTCATTATAGGATATATTTCATTGTTAAGATGTTTACTCCAATGAATGGTAGTCTCGCCATTATGGGAGATAGTTCGTTGTTGAGATTTTTTACTCCGATGAATGTTAGACTCATCATTATGGGAGATAGTTCATTGTTGAGATTTGTTACTCCAGTGAATGGAAGTCTTCTCATTATGGGATATAGTTTGTTGTTGAGATTTGGTTACTCCAATGTATGGTAGTCTCATCATTATGGGAGATAGTTCTTTGTTGAGATGTTTACTCCGATGAATTAAGTCTCGTCATTATGTGAGATAGTTCGTTGTAGAGATTTGTTACTCCAATGAATGGTAGTATCGTCATTATGGGAGATATTACGTTGTTGAGATTTGTTACTCTGATGAATGGTAGTCTCATCATTATGGGAGATAGTTCGTCATTAAGATTCACTTTGCTCTAAAGGAGTTCGTCTGTTTCCAGGCATGAGTACTGATGCTGGTCATGTATTACCTACCCTAATATTGGTATTTGCTGGTATTATCCTACCATTTCTTTCCCCATATGGTTCGACGTTACTTTTTTTTCTATCTTCTCAGTGAGTGGATAGTTTACAGTAATCTGTCGATCAATGTTATCCTTTACTTTCTCTCCTCAATATTTGAGTTGATGTTGATTTTTCTCCTCCTTGGGCTTTACCCCAATAGAGTCAAGTCTTCTGTTCACCAGTGATTTATTTTCCTGGTCGAATTTTTCTTTTGATCCTTTATTTTATTTTCTGTTTCCCCAACGGTGTCCCATGTCACCTTTAGATATGTTTATTTTCATGCGCAATCATAAGCATCGCATGGACTCTTAGGGCCAAAAATAGGGCTTGTTTTATAATTAAGTATCTTCAATCGCGTCGACACGAAGATTTTAACCTTCATATCTCTAGATAGAAGACACTTAAGTAAGGGCAGTTATTGTACCCTAATTTTTCCCCTAAGATTCCTCTATCATCTCATGTCAACTCAATCATATCAAGATCACACTAGGGTTTGGTTCTTCTTCCTATCTTTAGTTTTGCTCGTGAGGGATCACCAAGAACTTTGAATTGTATATTGTGATCATGTATGTTTTGTATTTAGTAACTTTTAAATAACAAACACAATGAATGTTTTCTCTAATTGATGATTGTTGTACCCCAAAATTTTCCCTCCCATTTTCCCAACATTTTCTCATCACAAGGCCCTTGGAGTTCAAGACCCGGTTAGGGTTTCCTCTGCTCAAGACTTCTCCTAGCACTATTGACTCAGATTAGGGTTTGTGTTTGCACAAAGATGTTTTGACCTAAAATTCCTAAGATGACTTTCATGCTTCATGTTGGACTCCCAAGTTTATCCATACCAAGTTTCAAGCCTTGATTCCAATCTTTGCCCAGTCAATTGGACAGTTGACCTAGAAATCAGCTGTATTGGGGAAAAAGTCAACTGTGGTCAATAGACAGTCAAACCTCATGATTTTTGATCCACCTCAACATTATGAACTCATATGGACCATTTGATCAAGTTTGGATCACAATTCCACAAGAAATTTGATCAGATCACCAAAAGGGCAAAATGGTCATTTTTAGGGTTTTGACTGCACAAAGGCAATTTTTGACTGTTTGACCAAGCCAATGGCAAACCAAGCTCACATATGGATTCAAGGACCCAATGGAATTGTCTTGACATGCTCAACAAGTTCAAAAGATCCCAAATGCACAAGATTGACAGATGAATTTTCCAGTCAATTGATCAATTTTTGACTGTATACTGAAAAGTCAAACTTTGACTTTTTGGTCAAAATCAAGTGTCAAGATTCATTTTTCATCAAAACATGCCAAATCATGAAACTTGTTCATCAAGAAATCAAGAATTGCAATTTAGGGTTTGAAATGAAGATTTTTCATAACTTAGAATTTTTCTAAGTTATGAAAAACCCTAATTTTTTCCTAACTTTGTCCCGATTTCTCATCAAGATACATTTGGATTCAAGGAAAAGTCAAAACATGAAAGTTGTAGTCCATTGCAAAATCTACAACTTTGATTCACAAAGTTTCCTCAAAAGAAGCTTGTAGCTCAAGTTACAATTTTTGGAACAAGGGTACCAAACCATTCTTAACTTAGAGAAATTTGTGACCTATTTTAGGCAGGATTTTTGCCCAACTTCATGGCAACTTTTCACATGCTTCCACTTGGAATTTCAATTTGCATTACAAATATGGATTGTAGTACACATTCCAAGATTTCCAAAATGTCCAAGAACTCATCAAACAACCTCATGGTTAGAGAGAATCGAATTTGGCAAGTTGGGAAAAACTCACTTTGTTCTTGGCCAATTTACATGTTCATAACTTGTGCAATTTTTCAAATCAGCATGCATAAGCTAGTTACAGGCCTCTAATCCCATTTGCACTCAATAATTAAATGCCAATCCATTGTGTGTTAGCATTATTTTGTGCATTTGGACATTACATGTTAGATTAAGCCTTAATTAGAAAAAGCACTTTATCCATTTTTGTAAAGTAGGGCTTTATGTCAAGTTTGTGAATCAAGAAGTACAATGCATATCTTTGGACACAAGATTCATGGAGATATCACACTGATCAAGGCTCAAGTGTGCAGCATACTTGAGGGGCCTGCATAAGCCTAAATATCAACTTGACATTTTGTTGCTTAAGATAGAAGAAACTTGCCATAACTTACACCAACTGGCTTTGCTGCAACCACAAGCTTAGAAAAACTTCTTGAGCATCTTCCAAACATCCACCCTGACCTAAAACACGAGCCATCCATCTCCATTGCCTTCTCAAACACAGAAACACCATAGAACTGCCCAAAACAGGGCACCTGCTGCAGATTGAGTTCTATAACTCAATCCATTCGTGCATTCTTGCTAAAACCACTTCAAACACATCCCACATCATCCCTTGAAACTGTTCCAAGCCCTAAACACGACCTGTAACATCCCTAGCTAACATCACCATTTTCATTTTTCTGTTTTGCAGTTGAAGTACCATAGCACGATTCTCTTGGTTTCCAAGCAAACTAAAGGTTAGAATAGCATCCTGAGACATCAAGGAAGCTATACAAATCATTACCTTGCCTTGTAAGCATCTCCATTGTTGCACACGATTCCAACTGAACAGGTAAGTTCATGAACTTGTATCTCTCTATCCAGGCATTGTTAGGTTTAGATTTGTGAAGAAATTATGTCACATTCATAGCCCTGAACATGCCCATATCATTAGTTTTCATTTATGTTATGTGTGCTTAGAGAATTTTAAGTCTGAACATTGAATAAAAACTAGGTCAGGAATTGGGGGAGAAGAAATTCTCTCTCATTTCTGAGAGTTAGGATGAGTTCTTTATATGTCCAGAATCGTGGTTTGATGCTTAACATTTTTCATGTTATGAGTTTGTGCTAAAAGTCCAGGAATCCAGATGTTTGATTCAGTGAAGGAGGCGCACGTTTTTTGACAAATTTCTGGCCAGAGGTTGAAGAAGGTCCTTTGGGCTGGGCTTTGTTTTATTTTTCTTATTTACACCACCTTTTTACTTTTGAACCCCCCTGGCCCATTTTGAAATATCTTTATTATTTCTGATTTTTTCCTTTTGATTTTGTTTTTATATTTTTGTCTAAACATGAAAAAACCTTAAAATTATTTTTCTCACATTTTTTTACATTTTTTTGACATTTATTTTGTTTCTTTTAGTTTTGTACATAAATAATACATAAATACTATTATTTAAAATAACTAAAAAATAATACAAACATATTTTATTTCTGATTTTTTATTTTATTTTCTCTCTTGAAAACATTTTATATAAAATATACTTTTTTTGTAAATATTAAATATTTTTATTTTTATACATATAATATATATTTAATAAATAATGTAAAATACTTATATATTTATTAGTATATTTAGGTTAAAAACATAAAAATAATACATTTTCATTTTTTATTAATATTTGACTTAAAAAATCACTTTTTACAATATACCTTCTTTTATTTATTTTTTGTACATAATTAATAAATATTTGTATATATTAAATAATAAATACCTTTTATTTATAAAATTAGGGTTTTGACCTAAATGCATAAAAATACCAAAAATTGATTAATTTTATTTTTGTTTATTTGACACATAAAAATACTTTTTTTCATACATATACAAAACATTTTTGCATCTTGCATATTTATTATATTTTTATTTAATTGTTGTATATTAAATAATTTGTATAATTCAATTTGGATGTAATAGTTTAGGTTTAATTTCTTGCTAAGATATCCCCATTTGAACATTTGTACCCCCCCTTCCCATATATTGTGTTGTAATAACTTAGGAACTTTATTTTTCGCGCTTTAAAGTTTTCTAAATATACCACGTTAGAATTAGGGTTTGTATGCAAATCAATTAACAAAAATAGTTTGACCTAAATTCAAGATAAATAAGCATGAAAATGGACAACACTAATCACACTTTCACCCCTAGGGTATTCCACTTGTTGCCTTCAATAAATGGGTCATATTGCATGTTAGGTCTCTTTGGGCAAAACAAAACAATCAAATGATCATAGTCCCTCGATGACGCTTTCGAAAGTTGCCTAAAAATGATCAAGTCCCTTAAAGTAAAATTTCCCAAAGATACTTAGCACCATTGCAATTATGGTCTAAACGATGACCCGCGCCCGTCCCGTTCACATTCTAACACAAGATTGTCCACCAAATACAATGGTGGAACAAAATTGTTAAAAGGGTTAAAACATAGCAAAGATCTTTGAGAACTTTAGGGTAGATAGCTCTTAAGTACTTGTCAACTTGCAAAACAAAAACACTTGCCTATTTTTTAAACCACACATCACTACACTTTCAAAACAACTTCCAAAAAACCTTGAACATCTTTTCAAAAAGACAAACACCTTTTGTAAAACATTCGAGTAAAGAATTGTTACAAGGGTTGCCTAGACAAGGCATCTTTTTTTCAAAACATTTTCAAAACACACACACAAAGCACCATTTCAAACAATTGAAAGCACCATTTCAAACAATTGAAAATCAAGGCAAGTTGATCTAAGAAAGTACTTAAGAGCCCATGGATAACCATGGAAAGAAAGGGTGCTAATACCTTCCCTTTCTATAATCTACTCCCCGAACCCACGAAATATCTCAAAGGTTTTTGTTGTGCTTTTTAAACCTTTCCTTAGGATAAAATAAAAAGTCGGTGGCGACTCTTGCTCAACCGAAACATTTGCGAAAACAAACACAAAACCCTAGTCAGTTCTCCCACCGTATCACAGAACTGGCGACTCTGCTGGGGAATATACTCAAAGTGGGGTTACCTTAGGGTTTAGATCACCTTTACATTCTTGCTTTGTTTTCCTTGATTGATTTATCTTTTGGGTCCTTGTTTGGGTTTGTTGTAAATCCTACGCCCGGATTTGGGGAACCTTTTTAGGTAAATAGCAAAAAAACTGTGAGGGAACTGTGCGGGGTATACCGACACGGTTGAAGCAGTAAGCTATGTTAGTGTGACATATTTGTGAGTACCGGTAACCCTTGAGTTCAATCAAGGAGAGTATGGGGCCGCTGAGTGATGTCGTGAAGCACTAACGAACTCTTAGAACCTTAATTGACCATCTTAGCCTTTTTAGGGGTAGTGAGATGACCGACTTTGGTGCAGTCCGAAGTTGGTAGATACTCGATACTACACTCATTTGAGGGTTGTTTTCTTGGAATATTTTGGTCGCCAGTAAGTGGCTAAGCCGAAACGATGAATACAGAAAACAATCCAATGATATTGAGCTCCTTAGAACCCGGTTTCTATTTTAGGACAGGATGAGCCAACTAACTTCAAGAGGGTACTTACCTAAACCCCATGCAAGCCTAAAACTAAGGACTTGTTTGCTCTGTGTGAATATGATTGTCTGTATATACACTCACTTGCTTTTGCATACATGTACATAACATCATAACATCATACCATAGCATTTTTAATAACCATTTCAAGGATCTCGAGGGTTCTTTTGATGCAGGGTTACATTGAACCAGACGTCTACCAAGAGGCAAGAGGTTTCTCCTATAAACAAATGCCAGTCAAAGATCAAGTACAACAACTTGAATCAGTGGCTATGACCCACTCGACATGGTGAGCTTGATTCTAGTGGAAAGACATCCACCAGTGCACAGTTCTCCAATCAAAAATCAAGTGCAACAACTTGAATCAGTGGCGATGACCCACTTGACATGGTGAGCTTGATTCTCGTGGAAGGACATCCACCGGTGCAAAGTTCTCCAATCAAAGAGAAAAGTTCAACCTCTAACATTCTCCTGTGTTTACCCCAAGAGATCCTTGAAAGCATGCATCCACATATCATGCATTGCATCTTAACGATCTTTCCTTTTTCAGGTTTCCTTACTCTCCTGCTGTTTATTTCAGTAAGAGATGGCTCTAGAAAGGTCTGTCAAAGACATCCAAGACCAGACTACTCAGCTGCAGGAAATGTTCCTGAACTTGTCTCTGGGGCAAGAAGAAATGAAGGCTCTCCTCACAAAGGGCTTGGAGAATTCAAACAATGCCAGGAGTGATCAGCTTGAGGAGCTGCAGTTTGATTTGACAACATTGAGGACCCAAGTGATGGGACAGTTGGTGGGCCAGATGGCTCTCATCCAAGACCTGTCTCAAAGACAAGAGGAACTCAGGGTTCTTGTCCGCCAACTGCTTCCAAACAACCAATTGGGGCAAACATCTGAGGTTGAAGATCAAGTCACCGCCAGCCTCCATCCACTCAAGAAGACAAGGGGAAGGCTCCTTCGCTTGCTTCAGGGTCACAAGCCCATCAACAACCTCGCCAGCATCAACGGGGTAATCGGCGTAAGCAAGAAACATCGGGAAGACAGTTCACGGAGACTGAGATACCATCATTCTTCATACTGAATCGCCTGTTGGAGGTCAACCTGCTTACTTTAAGGGATCCTCCTCAGAAGCTCAATACCTCCTCTCCTAACTATCGTCCCGACGCATTTTGTGTTTACCACTCCTACAGCCCGGGACACGACACCAACGACTGTTGGGCCTTGAAGAACAAGATTCAAGATCTGATCGACATCGGAGTTCTGGAATTCATGCCAGACGGCGAGATGAAAATCTTCCGTTAAGGGGTTCTCCACTTGAATTGACAAAGCTCAAGCTGAAAGACTTTTGCTTCATTTTGAATTTTCAAAGTTGTAATTTCTTTTGTTGTCAAACAATTATCTGTTGATGTTAAACTCTGTTTTCATTAATGCATTGCATATGTTTGTCTTGAATTCATCCATTCGTTTCACTACTCTTATGCTTTTCTTTATGATATCTGACTCTTGATAAAAAGCTGCAAGCCTTTAGAGGGAGGATGACGAAACAATACCATGATCTTATACAGTATTTGTTGTACCCCAAAATTTGCCCTCCCATATTCTCCAAGAAATTGCCAAGACAAGTCACAAAATTCCCCAAGGGTTGCACAGTGCAAAGGTCTCCTACACAGTCAAGATTAGGGTTTTGAGTCTGATCAAGAAAATGAAGTTTTCAAAGGCCCAATCAAGTCTCACATGCTTATAAATATGGTCAAGTGTCCTCATATCAAGTTTCAAGGCATTCAGCTCAAAATTGCACAGTCAAAACCCTAAATTGCACTACAGTCAACTGTAGGGGCAAAATGGTCATTTGGCAGTCAAAAGTTCAAATTTTTGGTCAACATATCATTTTTAAGCCACAAACATCATTTGATCAATGCTTGATCATGATTCTCAAAATTTGGCTCAGAAAATCATCAAGATGCAAAAGTTTCCTTATTTGGACAGCTGAAAAAGTCAACTGAAATTGACCAGGGCATAACTTTCACATGGATTATCAGAAAAATTCCATCCAAAGCTCATTTTGAAGATAAAGACATTTCCTACAACTCATCTTCATACTTCAAGCCCAAGAAATGCTCTCACAAAAAGTTATCAATTTCAACATTATAGGTCATTTTCAAAAGTCAACAAAAAAGGACTTTAAGTCAAAGGCCATAACTTGAGATTGGTAAATCAAAATGACATGGGACCAAAGACATTGGTTATAGGACTCAAAGACCTTTCCAAAATGTCCAAGAACATGAGAAAAGCGTAAAAGTTGAGCAAGTTATGCCTTGTGGAAGTTGGGAAATTTTTGGATATTTTGAAAAGTCAACATTGATTCAAATGACCTAAAATTGCTAATGGGCCCATTTTTCTTCCATGATTCATCATTCTAAGCATATGCACAACCACTTGGCCCAAAGGGAAGTATTTTTCTCATTTTTATTTATTTATTTGAATTTTTATTTATATTAATTCATTTTAAATCATTTAAATATGTGAAAAATATATAACTTGACCTAATAAATCTTTTCATGCATGTTTTGCCCTCAATATTTCGTGCACTTTCAAAATAGGAAGATTTGATTTGATTTGAGCATAATTGATACAAGAGCACATGGAAAAGATTGAAAACATAATGGTGAAAAATCAAATCTCCAAATCCATGAATGAAAGATATTTGGATCAATTTTGTTAACCTAATCTATTTAGTACATAAGCCTGAGGGAAAACCTAATGCTAAGACAAAAAAAGCTGCGCTAAAGAGCCATTGCAAACTTGAAAAATTCTCTAAAAACTCAAAAACTGAAAAGCACTTTTTAGGTCAATTCAAGGCACAAAAACTATTCCAATAGCTCCCTCAAGGTTCCCTGATCACATTCCAATCAGAATCATCCATCACCACGCCAAGAATTGGTAAAACGAATCAAAACTGTACAGGAAAAAACTCATAATCGTATATCATATTCCACGCATTATTTGTGAAATTTATTCATTGATTCATGTTCATTATGATGTTGTGAAGCTAACCAATGCATTTAATTTGATTATTATGCGTTATATACAAATATGCCATGATTACCTTTTAGGGTTTGCAGAGTTTTAAATTGGGGTTTTTGAGATAAGGAAAAATTAAGACTCCAGACCAAGACCATTCAATTCAGCACATGGAGACGAAGAAGAAACACTTATCGCGATCAATTTATGAACCCTATAGCGCTATTCGCTATTTTCTCTATAGCAGCCTAACACAACGCATAGAAAACCGTTGCTTAATGTTCTTGTTTTCAGAAAAATAAAAAAAACATGCGAAGAAGATGATGTGTTGTCCAAACGCTATAGGCTGTTTTGAATTTCGCGCGTTCCCACCCACTAACGTGTTGTTTTTCTTTTATTATATTTGTTGGTTATTTATATATCAAATGCATTGTGTGGCTCAGCTGGCAGGTGTTGATGGTATTGACGTCCAAGACCTGGGTTCGAGTCCCAGGTCTGTGTAATTTCCATAATATTTTTCATTAGCAATTCCCATGCAGCGCCCAAGGTCAAGACATACCATGCATCCTCAAAGATCACCAGCCACGCGTCCATCAGAAGCAATCCAAGGGTGCAAAATTGATGAGCACCATAAACCCTAGTCAACGTTGCCACACGTGTCATGCAAAAAGTCAGAAGGGCCATGCTTAACTGGGCCAGATTGCTAAGGCCTATACCTCCTAATTTGGGACTGAACCCCCCCTGGTTTGCAATTCTCCATTTTTTTTTCATGTTTTATTTTTAATTGTTATTTTGTTTTCTTTATTTGTTTAAATTAATTGATTATTTCTACAAAAATACAAAAACTTCATAAAAATCAGAAAAAAACAAAAATATAATAAATAATTTTTATTTTAATATTTTCTTGTAAATAAATTGGCATGTAATTAATTAGTTTTAAATTAGGTTACAATTTTAATTCTTTTCATAATAAAATATAAAAAACATAGAATTAGGTTTAGTTAATTTTTATTCCTTTTTAATATTTCTTTTTCACAATAATACTATTTATCTTATTTATTTTCATAATTAAAATTGTAAATTAATTAGGGTTCATTTAGGTTAAAAAACTTCAATATTTTCTTAATAACTTAAAAATAATTAGAATTAGGTTTAGCATTTTATTTTAGTTTTAATTAATTCTTTTCCTATTAAATCTTAAAAACATAAAAATACCCAAAAACATTTTCTTTTAATTTTAATTTTAATTCCTTATTAATTTAATTTTGCAAAAGGGTCCAACGCCCTCGTTTCGATTTAATTTCGCATATTTATTTTATGTACCTCTCCCAAAGCCTTGTAACGTTCTAATTACTTCTCGCACTGTAAATTCTTTTAATTTCTTTACTTTTCTGTCAAATCGGGTCCGGTTTAATTTTGGCGATGTGGACCCGCGCCATTTGTAATAGCTTTAGATTTACTTTTCCGCACTCTTTTAACTGTTAAACCAAGCATGCAAGAATGAATGGACAAATAAAATCAAGCGTAGATCACTTTAACATGACAAGACAAATACAAATGAAAACGACACACGAATCGCACACACCACCCCTAGGGTACGCCTCACTGTTGCCTTGCCTCGAGAGGTGATCGTCGAGTAGAGGATGTCTTAGTAAGTCCTCATGATCCGGGAACCTGGCATGAGGGTAGCTTCTAAGGTGTCTTCCCATTGCTCTGGTGATCACCATGTCCCGAACCTCGAATTGACCCGAACACCTCCAATGGTGGTGCTACCTACCTCTCAATGGTGGGATGGCACTACTTTAAAGGACATTTACACAGACGAATTCCTTAGGGTAGGTAGGTTCTCATGGATACTTGCTCTCTTCAAAAAACAAACAAAAATCTTTTCACACCGACACTTTTCAAAAAGCTTTCAAATCAATTTTTCAAACACTCTGATACAAGAGTCGAACTGGAATTTTCAAAGAAACTTTTAAAAACCCACAGTTGAAAAGCAAACAAACTATTTTGAAAACACAATGAGCAAGTATCTAAGAGCCCATGGATAACCATGGATAGAAAGGGTGCTAACACCTTCCCTTTCTATAACCTACCTCCCGAACCGAGAGCAATCTCTTTAAGGAATTTTTCTGTGCTTTTGTCCTTTCCATTTGGAGAAAATAAAAGACGGTGGCGACTCTTGCTTCCGCGACATTTCGCGAACCAGCGTTAAACAGTCAGTTCCAGATCCACCGATCACAGAACTGGCGACTCTGCTGGGGATATTTTAATCTTATAAAGTGAGGTGTACCTTAGGGCTAGGTCATAACTATGTTTTCAATTGTCTTCTTTGTTTGCTTTATTATTGTGGGTTGCTTGGGAGTTCTATAGATCCTAACCCGGATCTGGGGGATACCTTCTTAGAAAGTAGCAACAAGGCTGTGAGGGAACTGTGCGGGGTATACCGACATGGTTGAAACAGTCTGCTACGTTGATGTGGCACTTTGGTGTGTACCGGTAACCCTTGAGTTCAGTCAAGGAGAGTACGGGGCCTCCGTGTGGTGTCGTGAAGCATCAACAAACCTTAGTAACCTTAATTGAACTATCTTGGCCTCTTTAGGGTAGTGAGATAACTGACTTTGGTGCAGTCCGAGGTTGGTTGATACTCGATACTACACTCAATTGAGGGTTGCTTTCCTGGAATATTTCGGTCGCCAGTTCAGTGGCTAAATCGAAACGATGAACAATGAAAGCAATCCCGTGATATTGGGAACCTTAGAACCCGGTTACTTTGATTAGGACAGGTTGAACCCACCAACTTCAAGAGGGTACTACCCAGACCCCATGCTGGCCTTAAACCTTAAGGGCTTGTCTTGTGTGCCTTGTGTGCCTTACATGGTTGTCTTTGTAAATATCTGTGGTGTGTTTAATCATAGCATCATGACATCATCCAGCATCATATGCATTGACTAACCATTTCAGGGGTTCGAATTTTCATCTTTGTTCTTGTTTTGTAGGACATGGAAACTGTTCGTAGAAAGACAATCCAAGTCAGTCTTGTAAGGATCCCTCCTCAGCTTAAGGAGCTTATATCCAGGATTCCCGAGAACTCATCATTCAGTGAAAGACATGGAAGCCTCATCAGCTTGGTCAACACCAATATTGAGGAAGATATGATAAAGGTCTTGTTCCAATTCTTTGATCCTCTGCATCACTGTTTTACCTTCTTGGATTATCAGTTGGTACCTACATTGGAGGAGTTCTCCCGGCTCCTGAAGATCCCTATCCTTGATCAGCTACCCTTCAACGGTACAGAAAAGGAACCTAAGCTTGAAGAGATTGCTAAAGCCTTGCACCTACAGTCATCTGACCTCAAGGGACATTGGGAAGTTAGAAGTGGTATCAAAGGGTTCTTAGCCAGGTTTCTGTTTGAAAAGGCCCATGAATGTTGGAACTCCCTTGACTTGCAAGCTTTTGAAGAGGTTGTGGCCCTCCTTGTCTATGGTTTGGTGTTGTTCCCTAACCCAGATCAGCTTATTGATATCAGTGCTGTTCAGATCTTTATGTCCAGGAATCCTATACCTACGTTGCTGGGGGACATCCTTCACTCATGTTACACTCGAACCATGAGAAAAAGAGGTGTCCTTATGTGTTGCACTCCTCTCCTTGGAAGGTGGTTTATTTCGCACCTTCCACAATCGGTCTTGAAGAATGAGCGGGGTTTGAGATGGTCACAACGGTTGATGACTCTTACATATGCAGATATACATTGGTGCCCTCGGTCCAGAGAAGATGTCACTATCTTTGATCGTTGCGGGGAGTACCCTAATGTTCCTTTACTTGGAATCAGAGGAGGTATTACTTATAGCCCATGCCTGGCTTGGAGACAGTTTGGTTATGCTCGGAGGGATGGTCCTCATGACATGTTAATTCCTGACATAGTCTTTGACTTCGACAACGATACTCAAGGACTTCGCCAGAGATTTATCAGAGCTTGGAGGATGCCCAGTAGGATAGACAGCAAGACACTGGGGCACAGGAATTCCATCCCGTTGGAACCTTATCTCAAGTGGGTACGAGCCTGCTCCCAGAAGTTAGTGATGCCCTATCCTCACATGCTCCCAGTAATCAAAGAACCAGTCTTGGAAGGAGAAGTGTCCCACATTATTCAGCACCCTGATATGCCCACATCCTGGGAAGAGATGCAAAAGAGCTGGATCCAGCTTAAGGAAGAAAGGAATTCTCTTGAGACTAGTCTACATGCCAGTGAAAAGAAGGTCTTGGAGCTCACTCGTCTGTTGCATGAGGAGAGGACTCTCAACACGTACATAGCTCCGAAGAGGATGCGCAGTGTATTTTGGGATTGATTTGATTCTGTACTTTTGCCCATGAGGCCTTAATGTATTAAACAATGATTTCTTTAATAATAACGTGTGTTCCTTTTTGTCTACAACAAATTTGAACTTTCGAACCCTTGAATGCATTGCATACGCA
Source organism: Vicia faba (assembly GCA_948472305.1). Taxonomy (NCBI): domain Eukaryota; kingdom Viridiplantae; phylum Streptophyta; class Magnoliopsida; order Fabales; family Fabaceae; genus Vicia; species Vicia faba. The sequence continues at coordinate 1,516,383,885 of OX451739.1, forward strand.
TTTCATACATCATGTGCATAACAGGTTTTTCCCCTTTTCAGGTTGCTTACAGTTCTTCGCTGTTTATTTCAGCATCATGAGTACCGACTCCGCATCAACTGAGACATCAATCAAGGCTCTTCAGGCGCAGAACGCGCAGTTTCAAGAATTAATCAAGGGTTTGGCTCAAGGCCAAGAAGAACTGAAGGCTATGCTCCTGAAGAAGGAGAAGAAGAAGAAGAGAAGAACTGTTCTGTTCAACTCGGGCCGAAGGTTTAACAATACTCTGCAACAGGAAGAGGCTGGTTCTTCTGTTGACAAGAATTCTCCTCAGGCAGAAGCAAGGGTTCCTAGTCCAGTAGTCTCCGACAACGAGACAGATTTTGATGAAGAGCAGTACCCTCCTGCAGACGATAGATACAAGCAATTGGAGGACAGGTTGAAGGCTATGGAGGTTCAACAGGTACCTGGGCTGGATTTTGGAGATCTGGGTTTGTCAACTGGTGTGATCATCCCCCACAAGTTCAAAGCACCATCCTTCTCTAAGTATGACGGGGCATCTTGTCCCAAGCTGCATCTAAGGTCCTATGTTCGGAAAATTCAGCCGTACTCTGCGGATAAGAATTTATGGATCCACTTCTTCCAGGAGAGTCTTTCAGGGACTCATCTCGAATGGTTCTATCAGCTGGATGGGACCAAGGTTCGTAACTGGGAGGAGTTGCTACTGCTTTCTACAAGCAGTATCAATATAATGCTGACCTTGCCCCCACACGTACCCAACTCCAGGGTATGTCATTAGGTGCAAGTGAAGGTTTTAAGGAGTACGCTCAGAAGTGGAGAGACCTGGCTGGCAGGGTGCAGCCACCATTGACTGATCGGGAGTTGGTAGACATGTTCCTGGGGACCCTATCTGGGCCGTTTTTCAACCATCTCATTGGGAATTCTTCTGCTGGGTTCACTGATTTGATTCTGACTGGAGAGAGGATTGAAGCTGGGTTAAAGTCTGGAAAAATTCCGAAGGGTGCATCATCTAGTTCTGAGAAGAAACCCTTCAAGAAGGAGTCTAGTGCCGTATATGGTTCCAGGAAATCAGAGAGACATGAGCACCGCCAATCTGTCAGTGCGGTAATGATTGCTAAGCCTGTTGCCGCTCCCCGGCCAAATAACCCTCAGAAGGTTGAAAGACCCCGGAGAGAATTCACCCGCTTAGGCATGACTTTGTCGCAGATCCTACCACAGTTGCTCTCAACTAATTTAGTGACTGTCAGGGAGGCGCCGAAGTTCCCCAATACAGCATCTCCTAAGTACAACCCGAACGCTCGTTGTGCTTACCATTCAGATAGCCCGGGGCACTCTACTGATGACTGTTGGGCGTTAAATAATAAGGTGCAAGACCTTATCGACGCAAAGGAGATACAGTTCGAAGCGCCGGCGAAGCCGAATGTAGTTACTGCTCCTATGCCTCAGCATGGGGTAAATGCTGTTGATGAAGACGTTTATGCTGTTTCTGTGGATGATCTAGCCACTCTTCTAAAGATTGTCAAGAAGAACCTACTGCAGGCCGGTTTATTTCCGGGTTGTAGTGAGGGTTGCCTGTTCTGTGCTGTGTCCCCATCTGGTTGTCCCTTGCTAAAGTTAGGCATCCAAAGCTTAATGGATAGCAAGGAGATTCTATTCAAGAAGTCTGTTGTTCGGTTGGTTCCAGTAGAAGAAGTTTCTGTGGTGACTATCTTCAATAATCCGATCCCGGCTCTCCCGAAGAAGCCCGTCCAAATCATGACCGTTGCGCCTGTTATTATCACTGTTCCAGGGCCCCTGCCCTATGTATCTGATAAGGCTGTCCCTTGGCACTATGGGGCAGACGTATATGTAAATGGGATTAAACAAGAGCTCAACGCTGGCGCCAGCATTTGTGACATCACTGGCCCAGCCAAGGTTACCCGCAGTGGCAGGCTCTTCTCGCCTGACATTGCACCACCTGCTGCCCGAAGACCGCTTCTCATAACCCCCGCAAGTGTACCTGTTCCTGCTGCTGACCCAATTGTTTCTCCTGCTGCTGAGTCATCCAATGCTCGGGGCAAGGGAGTTGAAGTTGAGTCTGCCCAAGTGGAGGCACCTGTACCAATAACTGCTGAGGCCTCCCAACAAGAGATGGAGGAGATTCTGAAGATTATAAAGAAGAGAGATTTTAATGTTGTGGAACAGCTGGGGCACACGCCCTCCAAGATCTCCATGCTCTCTTTATTGCTGTGCTCCGAGGCCCATGCTAAGGCCCTAATCTCGTTCCTCAAGACGGCCCATGTGCCCCATGAAACCTCTGCAGTCCAGTTCACTGATTGCGTAGCAAATTTGACGGCAGACAATGGCTTGGGTTTCTCAGATGCCGACTTGACCGCAAAGGGAAGAGACCATAATGATGCTCTGCATGTCTCTGTTGAATGCAAGGGTACTACCTTGGCACATGTGCTGGTGGACACGGGGTCTTCTTTGAATGTGCTACCCAAGAAGGCTTTGGACCGTTTAGATTGTGAAGGTCTGGAATTGAAACCCAACAACATCATCGTCAGGGCCTTTGATGGTTCAAAGAGGATGGTCCATGGAGAGGTTGACATTCCGATTCGTGTGGGCTCTCAGGTGTTCGACTCCACTTTTTATGTGATGGACATCCGTCCATCTTACTCTTGTCTACTGGGTCGACCTTGGATACATAAGGCTGGGGCAGTGACCTCTACCTTGCATCAGAAGCTGAAATACCCCGTCAGAGGGAAGATTGTCACTGTGCATGGAGAGGAGGAATATATGGTGAGCCACTTGAACTCCTTCAGATACATTGAGATGGATGGGGAGTTTATTGAAACCCCCTTTCAGCATTTCGAAGAGGTGTTTCCAATTGCAGCAGAAACAGCAACAGAAGAAGGTGGTCCTTTGAAGATGGCTTCTCTGAAGGATGCCCGGGCTGTGGTTCAGAAGGGTGAATGTGCCGACTGGGGCAGACTTCCAGACTTTACTCAGAAGACTGATAAACTTGGGCTGGGTTTTACCACAGAAGGTCAGAGAGCTATGAGGAAAGCGAAGATCGGAAGACCTCCGGTGTTTATTAAAAGTTCAGGAGTGAATGCTGTTGGGGAAGACCATGAAGTGGACGAAGCTGAATTCAACAGCTGGATCTATCCGACGACCGAAGGCGGATTGAACAACTGGACTGCTAAGGATCATACTCCTGTTACCTTTGTGACGCAGTAATAAATTTCTTTGTTTCGTTATTTTGTAATAAACAATGATAAACTCTATGGCCTGGTGTCTTACCCGAGGCACCGTGGTTCTATTTGTGAGGGCATACAAACTGTCATTTCATATATCATGAATGAAAATCTTGGACGTATTTTTCGCATTGCAAATATTGTGCTCCTTTTCTGTCTTTCTTTTTCTTTACATAATTTTCAAAACAGCTGTATTTACACACACACTCACTCATACAGGTTCCAATCCACTCTGGATCTCACTGATAACAACTCTGCTACTGCCAATTATGACTTCGAAAATCCGATCAACTTAGCCGAAGATGAAGGTGAAGATGATTGCGAAGTTCCTGGCGAGCTTGCAAGACTGTTGCTTCAGGAAGAGAGGGCAATTCAACCCCATGAAGAGCCAGTGGAAACAATAAACTTGGGCACTGAGGCAGACAGGAAAGAGGTAAAGATTGGTGCCAACCTAGAGCTCAGCGTGAAGCAACGGTTAACCAAGATGTTACATGATTATATGGAGATATTTGCCTGGTCCTACGAAGACATGCCCGGGTTGGATACCGATATTGTGGTCCATCATTTGCCAACTAAGGAAGACTGCCCTCCAGTTAAGCAAAAGGTCCGTCGGATGCGTCCAGAGATGTCCGAGAAGATTAAAGCCGAGGTCATGAAACAGTTTGATGCGGGGTTCCTTGTAGTAACTTCTTACCCTCAGTGGGTTGCTAATGTGGTGCCGGTACCTAAGAAAGACGGAAAGGTCAGAATGTGCGTCGATTACAGGGATCTGAACAGGGCCAGCCCCAAAGATGACTTTCCCTTACCTCACATTGATGTCCTTGTTGATAATACAGCTCAGCACAAAGTATTCTCTTTCATGGATGGCTTTTCAGGTTACAATCAGATTAAGATGGCACCTGAAGACATGGAAAAGACTACATTTGTTACACAGTGGGGCACCTTCTGTTACAAGGTCATGCCGTTTGGGTTGAAGAACGCTGGGGCAACCTACCAACGTGCCATGGTTGCCTTATTTCATGACATGATCCATCACGAGATAGAGGTGTATGTGGACGACATGATCGCGAGGTCCCAAACTGAGGAAGAGCACTTAGATCATCTGCAGAAATTGTTTGACCGGTTGAAACTGTACAAACTGAGATTGAACCCGAACAAATGCACCTTCGGAGTAAGATCTGGAAAATTACTAGGCTTCGTGGTCAGTGATAAAGGTATTCAAGTGGACCCTGCTAAGGTCAAAGCTATTCAAGAGATGCCAATTCCCAAGACAGAGAAGGAAGTCAGAGGTTTTTTAGGACGCCTGAATTATATTGCTCGCTTCATCTCACATCTGACTGCTACTTGTGAGCCAATCTTCAAGCTGCTGAAGAAAGATCAGGTAGTACGTTGGAACGATGAATGTCAGGCTGCTTTTGACAAAATCAAGGAGTATCTCCAAGAACCACCTATCCTTATGCCACAGGTTGAAGGGAGACCTCTGATACTATACCTGACAGTGCTTGACAATTCAATGGGGTGTGTGCTGGGGCAGCATGACGAGTCTGGCCGAAAAGAGCATGCCATTTATTACCTTAGCAAAAAGTTTACCGACTGTGAGACTCGATACTCACTGCTTGAGAAAACTTGCTGCGCTTTGGTATGGGCTGCTCGCCGGCTGAGACAGTATATGCTGACTCACACTACCCTGTTGATCTCAAAAATGGATCCTATAAAGTACATATTCGAAAAGCCTGCTCTGTCTGGGAGAATTGCAAGATGGCAAATGATCTTGACGGAATACGACATTCAGTACACGACCCAGAAAGCCATCAAGGGAAGTGTATTGGCAGACCACCTGGCACATCAAGCTGTAGATGACTATCAATCAATGAACTTCGAATTTCCGGATGAAAGCATTATGATAGTGACTGATTGTGAAGTAACTGGACCGGATGAAGGACCTGAACCAGGATCCCGATGGTCTATGCACTTTGACGGAGCATCCAATGCTTTTGGAAATGGTATCGGCGCCATAATCATATCACCACAAGGTACTCATACCCCACTCACTGCCCGGCTGTGTTTCAACTGTACCAACAACATGGCGGAGTATGAGGCGTGTATCATGGGTCTTCAAGCTGCGATCGACCTAAGGATCAAATTTCTAAGTGTCTTCGGAGATTCCGCTCTTGTGATCAATCAGATCAAAGGAGAGTGGGATACGAAACATCCAAACCTGATTCCTTACAGAGAATGTGTGTTGACCCTGATCCCCCACTTCACAGAGATAACCTTTGAGCACTTTCCACGAGAAGAGAATCAGCTGGCGGACGCGTTAGCTACAATGTCTTCTATGTTCAAGGTCAAATGGGATAATGAGGCTCCCCGGATCATCATCTGGAAACTGGACGAACCGGCATACTGTTGTGATCTCGAAACTGAATTGGTGATTGAGAAGCCTTGGTACCATGAAGTGAAGAGATACTTGGAAACTCAGGAATACCCTGAAGGTGCATCTGTCAACGATAAGAAATTCCTGAGGAGGTTCGCAGCCAAATTCTTCCTTAGCAACGGCATCTTGTACAAGCGAAACCATGATTCAACCTTACTGCGTTGTGTGGATAAGACTGAAGCAGGAAGGATCATGGAAGAGCTACATTAAGGGACCTTTGGTACACATTCCAGTGGACACACTATGGCTAAGAAAATCCTACGGGCCGGATATTACTGGTCCACAATGGAAGCTGATTGTTACCAACATTCCAGGACATGCCATAAGTGCCAGATTTATGCAGACAAGGTGCATGTTCCTCCGGTTCCCTTGAATGTTCTGACTGCACCTTGGCCGTTTGCAATGTGGGGCATAGACATGATCGGCGAGATTAAACCTACGGCATCCAATGGACATCGCTTCATCCTAGTGGCGATTGATTACTTTACGAAGTGGGTTGAGGCAGCATCCTATGCTACGGTAACCAAGACTGTTGTGGCACGGTTCATTCGGCACAACCTGATCTGTCGGTATGGCGTCCCTGAGCGAATTATTACAGACAACGGTACCAATCTGAACAACAAGATGATCGCTGAGCTCTGCGAACAGTTCAAGATACAGCACCACAATTCTTCTCCTTACAGACCGAAGATGAATGGGGCTGTAGAAGCAGCGAATAAAAACATCAAGAAAATCGTGCAAAAGATGACAGTGACTTACAAAGATTGGCACGAGATGTTACCGTTCGCTCTACATGGGTACCGTACCTCAGCTAGGACGTCAACCGGGGCAACTCCTTTCTCCCTGGTTTATGGCATGGAGGCAGTCTTGCCAATCGAAGTACAAATACCCTCTCTCCGGATAATGAAAGATGCAAATCTGAACGAAGATGATTGGATCCAGACACGACTTGATCAGCTAAACCTCATTGATGAAAAGAGACTTGCTGCTATCTGTCACGGTCAGACGTATCAGAAACGGATGATCAGGGCATTTAACAAAAAGGTCAGACCACAGGAATATCAAGTTGGGGATCTGGTAATCAAGCGAATCATCCTTCCTCAGAGTGATCCAAGGGGCAAATGGACCCCTACGTACGAAGGGCCATTTGTGGTTAAGCATGTGTTCTCAGGAGGAGCCATGATATTGACCAACATGGACGGTGACGACCTTCCTCACCCCGCCAATGCAGACATAGTAAAAAAATACTACGCATGAAAAAAGACCCGCTAGGCTGACATGCCTAGGCAAAAATTAGGGCTTCCCGTCGAACCAAAAGGGTTCGGGCAAAATGAAGGGATGGAAATGGAAAAAATTTGTACACCCGGCAAGTCGAAAACCTGAAAAGGCGGCTTGGGCAAAAATGGGTATCCCGGTGGACTGAAAACCCGAAAGGGCGGTCCAGGCAAAAATTAGGGATAAAGCGTAATACTATGTCTCATTGATCACTTTGCATCCAGAATCCGGTATCTGCATCAAGTTCAAACGGCATCGATCGGTCAGCTTCACCTTCAATCAAGGTCATCAAGTGATGAGACGCTCGGAGTTATAAAGACAATAGCAGAGTTGAAACCCAGTGGGATCATTCATTTCACACAGCTGTTTTATTTTGTACAAAATTTATATAAACTCTCTTGTTCGGCAACGTTCCTCTTACTAGGACGTCAGCCTCTTGTACACAAAACGCCTATTTTCAGGCTATTCAAAAAAATCAATACAAATATATTTTCAGTTAAACGTGCCAAGTGTTTTTTCTTTTTTTCTGTTTTGTTTTGAGAAGAATGTCCAAGGTTCAATTTGTGATATATGCATTGACAATAATTTGCTAACTCATAAATATTTGCGTACGAAACAAAGGAATTAATTACAGGTGACACTAGAAACAGGGGCAATAAAGAGTTGTCTGAGCAGTCTAATTGTTCTATCCTCCAAGGTACCAAGGTGGGTTCAGCTAAAGAACACGACCAAATACATCTTAATTCCCCAGAGAATAAGCAAATCAGCAGGTCAATACATTCTTCTCCAAGCAAAATTATCAAATCTCGAGGAAATTGAGTATCCTCCAGCCAATCTCAAACATTCCCCAGCAGCATACATTCTTAACAAGCATCCCCGGCAGTCTTGGCCTAAAGATTGTTCCCCGGCGGTATACCAACATTCAAAGGAATCACTTCCCCCGCAGTTCAAAACTTCCCCAGGAGAGTCCAATCAAGGTTTCCCATGAAAGTTGGAATCCATCTCCCCAGGCAGTAAGCTTATCCCCAGTAAATTCCGGAAGCTTATCCCCTCGCAAAGCACGAACGCGTCGTCCGGCTTTATTTAAAAGAGTTATTTCCTTAACAGGATATAACTGGGTTATCCTCAGCCAAAAGCCACGGAAAGAGCGTCGTCGACGAAGTCTTCTTACCCCAGCGAAGTCCATCAACACTTCCTATACAACAAGGGTATCCCCAGCAAATTATTACCAACACTCAGCAAAGCATATCCCCACAGAGTATTGCTTCCCAGCATGATCGTTAGAGTATCTTTTCTCCCCGCAGAATCTTCCATTCGCCAAGTTTATTCCGCAACGGAGTCATCTTCTCCTACCGGTATTCTTGCAGTTATCATCCCCAGCGGAAGTAAAAGCTTATTCTTCAACATCAGCCCAGGATACGACTTCCCGGCACCCGTCAAGGATTTACTTTCCTAGACAAAAGCATACATAAGACATCACATACATCATTATAACATGCATAGACACATCATATCATACAAATTTCATTTATGTTGAGAACATCATTGCTTGATCCATATCATGCATTGCATATGACTGACCTTTACCTTTCAGGAAAGATGCAGTTAAAATTCTCAATCATATTTCAAGACCTTCTCTGGTTCAGTCAGATCGACCCTAAGATCTCTCTGATGCTTATCCAGTTGAAGATATTTCAAGACCTTGTCCGGTTCAGTTAAATCGACCCTAAGATTTTCCTGATGCTTATCCAGTCAAAGGCCTTCTCTGGTTCAGTCAGATCGACCCTAAGATCTCCCTGATGCTTATCCAGTTGAAGATATTTCAAGACCTAGACCGGTTCAGTTAAATCGACCCTAAGATTTTCCTGATGCTTATCCAGTCAAAGGCCTTCTCTGGTTCAGTCAGATCGACCCTAAGATCTCCCTGATGCTTATCCAGTTGAAGATATTTCAAGACCTAGACCGGTTCAGTTAAATCGACCCTAAGATTTTCCTGATGCTTATCCAGTCAAAGGCCTTCTCTGGTTCAGTCAGATCGACCCTAAGATCTCCCTGATGCTTATCTAGTTGAAGATATTTCAAGACCTAGACCGGTTCAGTTAAATCGACCCTAAGATTTTCCTGATGCTTATCCAGTCAAAGGCCTTCTCTGGTTCAGTCAGATCGACCCTAAGATCTCCCTGATGCTTATCCAGTTGAAGATATTTCAAGACCTAGACCGGTTCAGTTAAATCGACCCTAAGATTTTCCTGATGCTTATCCAGTCAAAGGCCTTCTCTGGTTCAGTCAGATCGACCCTAAGATCTCCCTGATGCTTATCCAGTTGAAGATATTTCAAGACCTAGACCGGTTCAGTTAAATCGACCCTAAGATTTTCCTGATGCTTATCCAGTCAAAGGCCTTCTCTGGTTCAGTCAGATCGACCCTAAGATCTCCCTGATGCTTATCCAGTTGAAGATATTTCAAGACCTAGACCGGTTCAGTTAAATCGACCCTAAGATTTTCCTGATGCTTATCCAGTCAAAGGCCTCCTCTGGTTCAGTCAGATCGACCCTAAGATCTCCCTGATTCTTATCCCAGTAGAAGACACCCAAGATTTTTCTCAACGAGCGTTGTTGAAGTCAAAGTCGCCCAAGGTTCTCTTACCATTTATGCTAAGGCAGTAACCATCCCTGGTTCATTCATCTCCGTTTGAAGTTCCAGACTCAGCTCCTGTAACCAGTCAGGACACATCTATACCAAGCATCTGAAAACCAGCTCCTGCAACGTGTCAGGTACTCATTTGTTCTTTTGCAGGTATACAGGTTCTCACTAAGGAATCTCCCACGCGATCAACATTCAGATGGCATCTATAAGCCCATCATCCTATCCAGAAACCTCTAAATGGCATCTATAAGCCCATTCCATCATCACACTGCTAACATGTGAGCGCAAATTTCTGGGCACTCTAGTGTCCAATCATCTTCTACCCTCGGATTACGAAAGGCACGTCAGCCAATCTGCATCCTCAGGTCTAAGAAGATTGAACCGTATGCTTTTGAACAGACCTTGCTGATGATGTACAGGCATTTCTTTCGAATCCCAAACACTGGAGTTATAAGGAAGATAATCCCTAGTCAACCCCTTCGAGCCAAAGAAGTAGGAGTTTTCTGTTCTAAACGATCAAAACCTTTGATATAAACCTGGGGCAGGGTAGTATCTCAGTTAATTCAAGAGAAAACGCGCATTGAAATCGCAAACTCTCAATTCATAATACAACGAACGACGTCAAAAAAAAAAAGAAAGCATTCCTTTGGAATCAAAAGACAAGGGTGGTTCCCTATCACATAGGCAGTCAATCTCTCAAAAGAGAAAAGCCCACCAAGCCAAAACCTATAAAGGAGGCTTAAGAAAGCTGGGGCATCCCGCTGACTGTAATCTCGAAAAACGGGAACAGTCAGGAAAAAGTTAGGGATAACAAATCAAAATCAAAATAGTGAGGTCATTACAAAATCCTCAACAACATGAAAAATGTTGAAAAAGAAAAAGGAGATGATGACTGTCTCCCCAAATTCAATTGGTGAACCATCGCCCAAAAGTCGTTCCAAACTCAAAATAGAGTGTGACGCGCAATTAACTGAGCTTAGGTATGAAGAACATCACAGAGAGCGGGTGGGTACAAATATACTTTGGGCCTATATCCTTTGTTTATTAAACCATGAACCAAGCCACGTTACAACCCTTCAAAAGTCCTAATTGAAGCGTGTGTTAGTTCGAAAGCATACTGTTACAAAAGGTATCTTGACTCCTGTAAGGCTTTGCTCTAAATCTTGTGTTGATTTGTCTTATAAAAAGTTTTCTGCTAAAAACGCATTTTTCAGAACTTCGAGACAAACATAAACTTTGCATTGCTTGAATATCACTGTCTGCATTTGGCTTTTTGTTTGACAGCGAAGAATTTCATACAGCGAATGTTCGGAGGAACAAAAACTCTCTCAGTGAGAAAAATCACTTCAAAAGGACGACACTTCCATTACAAATCTCCTATCAACAAGGGGCATGACATAGCACCATCCAGTTAACCTGGGGCAGTCCAGTCAAGGTTTCAACAGATCTTTCAAAATTCCGTTAACCTGGGGCAGTCCAGTCAAGATTTCAAGAAATCTCTCAATTCGCAGAATAATCTGATTCAAGACTCATCATCACTTGGGGCATTCGAATGTCAAAAGTGTTCAATCATTCCTTCGCCACCTACTGGAAATCGCAACCACCAACAGATCAACTATCACAATTCCAGATTCGATTCCTGTATCTAGCCAGGGCACATCTGAAGAGATTGAAGATCAACACCTGTAACAAGCCAGGGAACCATCTTTCTTTCTCAGGTCAGAGATCAACACCTGTAACAAGCCAGGAAAATATCTGTGAATGACTGATTATGGATCAACACCTGTAACAAGCCAGGAAATTATCTACATCACCACTTGGGGCATTCGAATGTCAAAAGTGTTCAAAAACCCGATGCAGATTTACACAGACTCATCATCAAGAAATCCTACACAAATCTCCTCAAAACAGGAAGTCCCCAGTAGTTTGGCATACAACCCAAGCTTCTGATTCCCCCAACAGTGGTCCCAAGACTTCTCATTTTTCAACAATCAAGAGATTCTTGCCCTCCACAGCAGCAGCCAAGGAATTATTTTCCCCGGCAGCAGTCAAGATTCTTTTATCTTCAGCCATCCAGGATTCATTTATCCTCAGCAAGATAGCTCATCAGCTTACATGCGCATTCATCACATTCATGTCATAAACATTGATGTCACATACATTGCATCATGCATCATAACATTGCATACAACTAACCCTTTAACTTTTCAGGTAAGATCAGTCGACAGACAAAGATCATCTCCCGAGATTCATCCAGAAATAGTTCAGATGTGACCCGGGCACGGCGACATTCTGATACTTATTCCAGATTCACTCGGATGCAGTTTTACACGGACGCATCCTCGGGAAACCCTACACCGGTTCCTCCTCCACCTTCAAGACTTCTGAAAACAGTTCACGGGTTCTCCAGTAACGGATGTTAACCTATCGCTTGTTCAGATTCTTCTTCAAGACTTCTGAAAACAGTTTACGGATTCTTCCCAACAATGGATGTCAATCTATTGCTTATTCAGACCCCCAGTTCAGAGATGGTCCAAAGCATGGACACCTTTCTGATACTCATTTCCAGATGGCATCCTTAAGCCCATCCCCGACAAGTTTCTGTCACCCCTCCAGATGGAATCTTTAAGCCCATCTCCAAATGGCATCTCTAAGCCCATTCCCGCATCCATTGCTTTGACGAGTGCAAATTTAAAGGCACTCTAGTGTCCAATCTCCTTTTACCCTCGAGTCACGAAAGGCAAACTTGCCAATCTAACTCTTCGGATTCAAGAAGATTAAACAGGGGCAACTGTTGTACCCCAAAATTTGCCCTCCCATTTTCCCAACATTTTCTCATCACAAGGCCCTTGGAGTTCAAGACCCAGTTAGGGTTTCCTCTGCTCAAGACTTCTCCTAGCACTATTGACTCAGATTAGGGTTTGTGTTTGCACAAAGATGTTTTGACCTAAAATGCCTAAGATGACTTTCATGCTTCATGTTGGACTCCCAAGTTTATCCATACCAAGTTTCAAGCCTTGATTCCAATCTTTGCCCAGTCAATTGGACAGTTGACCTAGAAATCAGCTGTATTGGGGAAAAAGTCAACTGTGGTCAATGGACAGTCAAACCTCATGATTTTTGATCCACCTCAACATTATGAACTCATATGGACCATTTGATCAAGTTTGGATCACAATTCCACAAGAAATTTGATCAGATCACCAAAAGGGCAAAATGGTCATTTTTAGGGTTTTGACTGCACAAAGGCAATTTTTGACTGTTTGACCAAGCCAATGGCAAACCAAGCTCACATATGGACTCAAGGACCCAATGGAATTGTCTTGACATGCTCAACAAGTTCAAAAGATCCCAAATGCACAAAATTGACAGATGAATTTTCCAGTCAATTGATCAATTTTTGATTGTATACTGAAAAGTCAAACTTTGACTTTTTGGTCAAAATCAAGTGTCAAGATTCATTTTTCATCAAAACATGCCAAATCATGAAACTTGTTCATCAAGAAATCAAGAATTGCAATTTAGGGTTTGAAATGAAGATTTTTCATAACTTAGAATTTTTCTAAGTTATGAAAAACCCTAATTTTTTCCTAACTTTGTCCCACTTTCTCATCAAGATACATTTGGATTCAAGGAAAAGTCAAAACATTAAAGTTGTAGTCCATTGCAAAAAATACAACTTTGATTCACAAAGTTTCCTCAAAAGAAGCTTGTAGCTCAAGTTACAATTTTTGGAACAAGGGTACCAAACCATTCTTAACTTGGAGAAATTTGTGACCTATTTTAGGCAGGATTTTTGCCCAACTTCATGGCAACTTTTCACATGCTTCCACTTGTAATTTCAATTTTCATTACAAAGATGGATTGTATTACACATTCCAAGCTTTCCAAAATGTCCAAGAACTCATCAAACAACCTCATGGTTAGAGAGAATCGAATTTGGCAAGTTGGGAAAAACTCACTTTGTTCTTGGCCAATTTACATGTTCATAACTTGTGCAATTTTTCAAATCAGCATGCATAAGCTAGTTACAGGCCTCTAATCCCATTTGCACTCAATAATTAAATGTCAATCCATTGTGTGTTAGCATTATTTTGTGCATTTGGACATTACATGTTAGATTAAGCCTTAATTAGAAAAAGCACTTTATCCATTTTTGTAAAGTGGGGCTTTATGTCAAGTTTGTGAATCAAGAAGTACAATGCATATCTTTGGACACAAGATTCATGGAGATATCACACTGATCAAGGCTCAAGTGTGCAGCATACTTGAGGGGCCTGCATAAGCCTAAAGATCAACTTGACATTTTGTTGCTTAAGATAGAAGAAACTTGCCATAACTTACACCAACTGGCTTTGCTGCAACCACAAGCTTAGACAAACTTCTTGAGCATCTTCCAAACATCCACCCTGACCTAAAACACGAGCCAGCCATCTCCATTGCCTTCTCAAACACAGAAACACCATAGAACTGCCCAAAACAGGGCACCTGCTGCAGATTGAGTTCTATAACTCAATCCATTCGTGCATTCTTGCTAAAACCACTTCAAACACATCCCACATCATCCCTTGAAACTGTTCCAAGCCCTAAACACGACCTGTAACATCCCTAGCTAACATCACCATTTTCATTTTTCTGTTTTGCAGTTGAAGTACCATAGCACGATTCTCTTGGTTTCCAAGCAAACTAAAGGTTAGAATAGCATCCTGAGACATCAAGGAAGCTATACAAATCATTACCTTGCCTTGTAAGCATCTCCATTGTTGCACACGATTCCAACTGAACAGGTAAGTTCATGAACTTGTATCTCTCTATCCAGGCATTGTTAGGTTTAGATTTGTGAAGAAATTATGTCACATTCATAGCCCTGAACATGCCCATATCATTAGTTTTCATTTATGTTATGTGTGCTTAGAGAATTTTAAGTCTGAACATTGAATAAAAACTAGGTCAGGAATTGGGGGAGAAGAAATTCTCTCTCATTTCTGAGAGTTAGGATGAGTTCTTTATATGTCCAGAATCGTGGTTTGATGCTTAACATTTTTCATGTTATGAGTTTGTGCTAAAAGTCCAGGAATCCAGATGTTTGATTCAGTGAAGGAGGCGCGCGTTTTTTGACAAATTTCTGGCCAGAGGTTGAAGAAGGTCCTTTGGGCTGGGCTTTGTTTTATTTTTCTTATTTACACCACCTTTTTACTTTTGAACCCCCCTGGCCCATTTTGAAATATCTTTATTATTTCTGATTTTTTCCTTTTGATTTTGTTTTTATATTTTTGTCTAAACATGAAAAAACCTTAAAATTATTTTTCTCACATTTTTTTGCATTTTTTTGACATTTATTTTGTTTCTTTTAGTTTTGTACATAAATAATACATAAATACTATTATTTAAAATAACTAAAAAATAATACAAACATATTTTATTTCTGATTTTTTATTTTATTTTCTCTCTTGAAAACATTTTATATAAAATATACTTTTTTTGTAAATATTAAATATTTTTATTTTTATACATATAATATATATTTAATAAATAATGTAAAATACTTATATATTTATTAGTATATTTAGGTTAAAAACATAAAAATAATACATTTTCATTTTTTATTAATATTTGACTTAAAAAATCACTTTTTACAATATACCTTCTTTTATTTATTTTTTGTACATAATTAATAAATATTTGTATATATTAAATAATAAATACCTTTTATTTATAAAATTAGGGTTTTGACCTAAATGCATAAAAATACCAAAAATTGATTAATTTTATTTTTGTTTATTTGACACATAAAAATACTTTTTTTCATACATATACAAAACATTTTTGCATCTTGCATATTTATTATATTTTTATTTAATTGTTGTATATTAAATAATTTGTATAATTCAATTTGGATGTAATAGTTTAGGTTTAATTTCTTGCTAAGATATCCCCATTTGAACATTTGTACTCCCATTCCCATATATTGTGTTGTAATAACTTAGGAACTTTATTTTTCGCGCTTTAAAGTTTTCTAAATATACCACGTTAGAATTAGGGTTTGTATGCAAATCAATTAACAAAAATAGTTTGACCTAAATTCAAGATAAATAAGCATGAAAATGGACAACACTAATCACACTTGCACCCCTAGGGTATTCCACTTGTTGCCTTCAATAAATGGGTCATATTGCATGTTAGGTCTCTTTGGGCAAAACAAAACAATCAAATGATCATAGTCCCTCGATGACGCTTTCGAAAGTTGCCTAAAAATGATCAAGTCCCTTAAAGGAAAATTGCCCAAAGATACTTAGCACCATTGCAATTATGGTCTAAACGATTACCCGCGCCCGTCCCGTTCACATCCTAACACAAGATTGTCCACCAAATACAATGGTGGAACAAAATTGTTAAAAGGGTTAAAACATAGCAAAGATCTTTGAGAACTTTAGGGTAGATAGCTCTTAAGTACTTGTCAACTTGCAAAACAAAAACACTTGCCTATTTTTCAAACCACACATCACTACACTTTCAAAACAACTTCCAAAAAACCTTGAACATCTTTTCAAAAAGACAAACACCTTTTGTAAAACATTCGAGTAAAGAATTGTTACAAGGGTTGCCTAGAGAAGGCATCTTTTTTTCAAAACATTTTCAAAACACACACACAAAGCACCATTTCAAACAATTGAAAGCACCATTTCAAACAATTGAAAATCAAGGCAAGTTGATCTAAGCAAGTACTTAAGAGCCCATGGATAACCATGGATAGAAAGGGTGCTAATACCTTCCCTTTCTATAATCTACTCCCCGAACCCACGAAATATCTCAAAGGTTTTTGCTGTGCTTTTTAAACCTTTCCTTAGGATAAAATAAAAAGTCGATGGCGACTCTTGCTCAACCGAAACATTTGCGAAAACAAACGCAAAACCCTAGTCAGTTCTCCCATCGTATCACAATGATACTATAGGTGAGGGCACAACACATTTCATCAGGTTAATTCATAGGTTCATGAGTTTATTTCCATTCATTCTTCAACAAAGCTTCATTGATATTTAAGTTTGTTCATTGAGAGTGCTTTATAGTAATACCATTACAAAGTCTACCATGATTCATCATTCCTCAATTTGTCAAAGGAAGTCAAAAGATACAAGGGTTGATAGAAGAAGTTTGACCTAATTGGACAAGTTCTTGATTCCTTGATCACAAGTTCATAAATCTCTCAATTCTTAATATTTGGAAGTGGTTTTTATTTCCATGGTTTCTTATTATCATCCACAACAACTTCTATTCACATGGAAAAAGTGATTGTGCAAGAAAGATTGTCAAAATTGAAAAGGGTTTCCAAGTCATTTTGGTGCTAGAGGGGCTAGAATTTTGAATTCCTAAGGGCTATATCTTTGTCATATTTTGAGATTCTTGAGTGATTACAAAGATCTGCTTATCTTTAAAGGTTTATCAACCAATCACTTCAAAAGTTTCAAGCAAATTTGGTGTGGAAGATTCCTAATGATTGAGAAAGATTACATGTCCTCTAGATAGGCCATCAAATTCCCTTATGTGACTTCAAAAGATCATAACTTGTTCAATTTTTATCTCCTTGAGCTCATTATTTTTCCATAATGATCTTAATGATGTGAACTTCAACTCTTATTTTATGTGCAAGGATTGAAAATTAGTGTAATATGCTTAAGAACTCAAAAGATTATAGGTCACCTCATGAATTTTCACCAATTTTGGAAGGCCATAACTTTTTCAATACTTGGTATTTTTGAGTGATTCAAGTTTCACAATGCTCTTTGGGTAGTCTAACCTTAATCTAGCATCAATGATCAAAGCTCAATTTTGGAGGAAGGCCTTCTTTGAACTTAAAACATTATAGGTCACTTTTGAAGAAAAACATAGAATTTTTGTAAGTACAAAAAGTCAGCATCTTTTCTCAACTTTGACTCATCACAACTTTTAGCTCAAACATTCATCTGATATCATTATTGGAACATTGCAAATATTGTGACCTTATCTTTCAAAGGCTTCAAGAATCATTCCCTAAGACCCCTTGAGCTGTGAAAACCATGGATTCAAAGATGGTAACTTGAAACTGAAGTTTTCTCCAAAGTCAGAATTTGAAATTCATAATGTGGTTTCTAAACACAAAATTAGCATGCATTTTTTATTTAAACATGTTTAACAAAGTTCCCAAAGTTGAATTAAGTACCTACGTGTCGTTCTTCAACCAATGACGCTTAACCAATTGTTTTATTTTGATTGGTTGGACTTTCTTGTGTTGCATGCGCACGCATTAACTCGGGTTCATGATACCTCCTCACCTCAGATTCGTTAGATCTGCCAGCGTGTATAAGTGAAAGAGATCCAACATTTGTGGTTTTTCTGATTTATTTTATTTTTGCAAAAATTATTTTTAAATTTCCTTTATCTTTAAAAATTCATAACTCTTTTATTTTTTATCCAAAAATTATGAAAAAAAAATATAAAAATACTTTGAATTATTTATGACTTTGTGAATATTTTTTCATATTCTTATTTTGGTATTTTTCATAATTTTTGCATTGTTTTCCTTATTTTAATTATTTTAAAAATACTTTCTGACATGTTTAAATTCTGGAAAAAAAATGTGGAAGGATCCAATGGCCTCTTGACAAATATTGGTGACCTCATTTTATTTTTATTTCTGATTTTACTATTTTTCACAAATTTTGGTTTATTTTTTCTTATTTTCTTCAATTTTTAAAATTAGTTTCGGACTTTAAAATATTCTAAAAAAATTTGTCAACATTTATTAAATCATGTTTGACCTCTGACTTTTGTTTTAGGATTTTTATTTGGTGTTTTAATATATTTTGTGAATTTTATCAATTATTTTCCTTTTATTAACCATTTTAAATTTTTTTTGTTGAATATTATTTTATTATTTTCTTTATTTGGTTCTGACTTGGACTCTATTTTGTGGCAAATTCCTCAATCTCATTCGATCTTGGGTGTTGATAGGTTGAGAAACCAAATCCACCAAAATGGATGAATGATGTTGATGATATTTGAAACCCTAATTTCATACATTGCTTCCCCTCCTTCTTCATCTTACCCCTTTCTCATTTGTTCTACATGTTGTTAGAGTATGATCTACATATCATCTCTCTAAATATATGGCACATAAATTATTATTGATCAGCCTCAAAATAGGTGCGACTTCTATATAAGTCCACTTACGTTTTCTTAATATAACGCTAAATTTTGTCTCGATTCGAGAAATGATCATTCGTGGCCCAAACCTATGTTTGCAAGCCCAAGTATGTTTAATTTGAAACCTTTGATCCAATAACCTTGAGGTTCATTGTTAAAAGGCTTCAGTCTTATCAATCCTCTAATGGACTTTCATAAAATTTGCTCTAAGTGAATCATTTAAACATCGTTGATTATTTGTTGTTGCCTTGAGAATTTGAAATGAATGATATACTTGACAAAAAGAAAATGAAACTTGTTGTTTAGATACTTTGATTTTATCAATCCTTGTAATACGGTGGGAGAATTGACTTGGTTGTTTTGTGTTTGATCGCAATTGTTGCGGATGGCAAGAGTCGCCATCGACTTTTCTTTTGTCAAAATAGGAAAGGGTGAAAAGAATAGGGAAGACCTTTGTGATGTTTTCTTGAGTTCGGGTGGTAGGTTATGAAAAGGGAATGTATTAGCACCCTTTTCATCTGTAGTTATCTACGGGCTCTTTGTTGCTTGCTAGATCACTTGCTTTATTTGAAAATGTGCTTTGTGGTGTAAGTATGAAAATATTTTGCAAAATTCCTTTGTTGCGGCGGAATTTGTAATGATTCTCGTCTCTATAAGAATGCGTACAAAGTGTTGGTTTTGAAAATAGTTCAAAGAGATATTTGTTTTTTTAAGGGGTTTTTAAAAGTGTAAGTGTGGAAATGGTTTGAGTTAAAGAGTAAGCAACTATGAGCGCCCTACCTACTCAAAAGGTCTATATTATTTTCCTCCTCCTTAAGATGTTGTTATCTTACCATTTATTTGGTAAGAAGCCCCATTGTTGGATGTGAAGGGACGGGCGTGGGTCAATTGTATAGTCATAGAAGGCAACTTATGAGACGTTTTAGCAATTTTCGTTAGGGACTAGATCTTTTACCAAAGGCAACATCGAGGGACATCGAGGGACTACAATGTTTTTATCGAGGGTATTTGATAAAATGCTCATATTCGAGGGACATGACTATTTTCCGAGGCAACAAGTGAGGTTACCCTAGAGGTGCATGTGTGTGTGTGATCGGTGGATCTGGAACTGACTGTTTAACGCTGGTTCGCGAAATGTCGCGGAAGCAAGAGTCGCCACCGTCTTTTATTTTCTCCAAATGGAAAGGACAAAAGCACAGAAAAATTCCTTAAAGAGATTGCTCTCGGTTCGGGAGGTAGATTATAGAAAGGGAAGGTGTTAGCACCCTTTCTATCCATGGTTATCCATGGGCTCTTAGATACTTGCTCACTTGTGTTTTCAAAATGGTTTGTTTGCTTTTCAACTGTGGGTTTTAAAAAGTTTCTTTGAAAATTTCAGTTCGACTCTTGTATCAGTCCTCAAGAGTGTTTGAAAAATTGCTTTCGAAAGCTTTTTGAAAAGGTGTCGGTGTGAAAAGTGTTTTTGAATTTTGTTTTGAATTAGAGCAAGTATCTAGAGTCGTCTACCTACCCTAAGGAATTCGTCTGTGTAAATGTCCTTTAAAGTAGTGCCATCCCACCATTGAGAGGTAGGTAGCACCACCGTTGGAGGTGTTCGGGTCAATTCGAGTTTTAGGGACATGGTGATCACCAGAGCAATGGGAAGACACCTTAGAAGCTACCCTCATGCCAGGTTCCCGGATCATGAGGACTTACTAAGACATCCTCTACTCGACGATCACCTTTCGAGGCAAGGCAACAGTGAGGCGTACCCTAGGGGTGGTGTGTGCGAATTGTGTGTCATGTTTCAGTTATTTGTCTTGTCATGTTTGTCGTGTTCTACGCTTGATTTTAGTTAAGGCCATTCATTCTTGCATGCATATTTAACAGTTATAAAGTTTGCGGGAAAATAAATCTAAGGCTATTACAAATGGCGCGGGTCCACATCGCCAAAATTAAACCGGACCCGATTTAGCGGAAAAGTAAATAAAGCAATAAAAGTGCGATAAATAAATATACATGGCCTCGGGAGAGATACAGAGTTATAATAAGCAATAAAGTAAATGCGCAAAAGAAAATAATGAAAACAACGGGCGTTGGACCCTTTTGCAAAAATAGTTAAATTAATGAATTAAAATAAAAAATTAAATTAAATGTTTTGGTATTTTTGTGTTTTTTAAGATTTAAAAGAAAAAGGAGTTAATTGAAATTAAAAAAGTGGAGGTAAAACCCTAATTCTAATTTTTTGTTAATTATTAAGAAAATATTGAAAATTGACTAATTTAACCTAAATTAATTTTTATATACAATTTACTCATGAAAATAATAAATAAAATAAGCAATATTATTACAAAAAAGGGAAAATTAAAAAAAAGGATTAAGATCAACAATTAAACCTAAATTCTATATTTTTTATATTTTGTTATGAAAAGAATTAAAATTAAAAAAAAAAACCTAATTATACTAAATTCAATTACACAATTTATTCATGAAAATAAAATAAAATATTTATTACATTTTTATCTTTTTCTGGATTTTTATGATGTTTTTTTATATTTTGTAAAAAAAGAGAAAATTAATTAATCAAAGTAATAAAAATAAATAACACAATAATTAAAATAATAAAAAGAAAAGAAAAGCAAACCAGGGGGGGTTCAGGCCCCAGATGGAGGTATAGGCCTGGAGATTCTGGCCCATTAACGTTGGAAATTGGTTGACTTTTTGGACGGCCTACAGCTATGTTGACTTGCCTTATGGTGGATCTTCAATATCAGCCCTTGATCTGGGACCATTAGACATGTGTACACTTGGATGAGGGGACATATGGTGATCCACGAAGGTGTGCCTGCATATGATTAATAAAGGAAAAATAATATTGGAAAGGAAGAAGACCTGGGATCGAACCCAGGTCATTCATGTTACAAACCATCACGTGCACCACTGGACCAAGCGCTTGTCACTTAACATATAATATCAAATAAATATAATAAGTAAAACATGGTGTTAGTGGACGATCTGGCGCGAATTTTCAAACCAGCCTATCACGTGGTGACAACGAGGTTGTCTTCTTCCCCACCCTGTAAAACAAAACCAATAGGCGACGGTTTTTATAACGTTGCATTAGGGGTGATTTAAGAAAATAGCGAATAGCTCCAATCCAAATATAAATTAGGCGCGATGGTCTAGATTGCTTCGTCCAGATGCGTTGATTGCAATGGCATAGGTTTGGAATCCTGATTTTACTTGGCTTGGGAAACCCCAATTTTGTAACCTGCAAACCCTAAGATTTCAAACATGGCATAATCTTGTATGATCAATAAAAACGCAATTAAACACCACAGTTAGCTTTAGAACTTCACAAGGAATAAGAATCAACAAACAAAAAATGCAAAAAGATGCTTGAATGATGCTATACAATTTCAAGAATTTTGTTTTGCGGTTTGAGTTCTTGATACCAATTCAGGATGTTTTGCCTATTGTTTGTGATAGGTACACGTTCAGTGAAGCTTGAGGATGATGATAGAACGAGAATTGAAGCTTGAATTGACCTAGAACCTTGATTTCAGATTTCAGTTTTAAGGCAATTTTCTCAAGTTTGTATGTTGGTTTCTTGCGCAGCTTGCAGTCTCTCTTTGCATTAGGGTTTGATCCTGAGTATGTATAGAGGCTTTTAGGTCAAGAAAGTTGTACAAAATCTCATGCCATAATGGATTTCAATATTTGATTTTACAAGATTTTTTCCAAATCTTTTCCATGTGCATTTTGGTTCAAATCTGATCAATTCTCATCAAAACTTGCCTAATTAAGAAGTGCACGAAATATTGACCTTGGAATATGCATAAAAAGATTTTTTTAGGTTAGGTTTGTATTTTTCATGTATTAAAATGATTTAAATGAATATAAATTAATATAAATTCAAATAAATAATTAAAAAATATGAAAATACTTCCATTTGGGCCTAGTGGTCGTGCATAGGCTTGGCATGAAGAAACTTGGAAGAAAAATGGGCCCATTTGCATTTTTAGGTCATTTGAACCATTGTTGACTTTTCAAAATTCCCAAAAATTTCCCAACTTCCACAAGGCATAACTTGCTCACTTTTTAAGCTTTTCACATGTTCTTGGACATTTTGGAAAGGTCTTTGAGTCCTATAACCAATGTATTTGGTCCCATGTCATTTTGATTTACCAATCTCAAGTTATGGCCTTTGACTTAAAGTCACTTTTTGTTGACTTTTGAAAATGACCTATAATGTTGAAATTGATAACTTTTTGTGAGAGCATTTCTTGGACTTGGAACATGAAGATGAATTGTAGGAAATGTCTTTCTCTTCAAAATGAGCTTTGGATGGAATTTTTCTGATAATCCATGTGAAATTTATGCCCTGGTCAATTTCAGTTGACTTTTTCAGCTGTCCAAATATAGCAACTTTTGTATCTTTGATGATTTCTGAGCCAAATTTTGAGAATCATGATCAAGCATTGACCAAATGATGTTTGTGGCTTCAAAATGATATGTTGGCCAAAAATTTGAACTTTTGACTGTCAAATGACCATTTTGCCCCTACAGTTGACTGTAGTGCAATCTAGGGTTTTGACTGTGCAATCTTGAGCTGAATACCTTGAAACTTAATATGAAGACACTTGACCATCTTTGTAGGCATATGAGACTTGATTGGGTCCTTGAAACTTCCTTTCTTTGATCAGAATCCAAACCCTAGTTTTGACTGTATAGGAGACAGTTGAACTGCATAACCCTTGGGGAATTTTGTGACCTTGACTTGACAATTTCTTGAAGAATATGGGAGGGCAAATTTTGGGGTACAACAGTTGCCCCTGTTCAATCTTCTTAGACCTGAGGATGCAGATTGGCTAACGTGCCTTTCGTAATCCGAGGGTAGAAGATGATTGGACACTAGAGTGCCCAGAAATTTGCGCTCACATAGTGGCAGTGATGGGGGAATGGGCTTATAGATGCCATTTGGAGATTGCGGGATAGGATGATGGGCTTATAGATGCCATCTGGATGTTGATCGCGTCAGAGATTCCTTCGCGAGAACCTGCATACCTGCAAAACAGAAAATGAGTACCTGACACGTTGCAGGAG
Organism: Vicia faba; assembly: GCA_948472305.1. Taxonomy (NCBI): domain Eukaryota; kingdom Viridiplantae; phylum Streptophyta; class Magnoliopsida; order Fabales; family Fabaceae; genus Vicia; species Vicia faba. The sequence goes on from OX451739.1 coordinate 1,516,407,744, forward strand.
TTGATTTTAGATGCTTGGTATAGATGTGTCCTGACTGGTTACAGGAGCTGAATCTGGAGCTTCAAACGCTGATGAATGAACAAGGGATGGTTACTACCTTAGCAGGAATGGTAAGAGAACCTTGGATGATTTTAACTTCAACAACGCTCGTTGAGAAAAATCTTGGCGGGAATTACCATCTTTGCAACATCGGGAAGAGAACCATAGGCAATTATAATCTGAAAGGAATGATCACCTCACTCAACGTCGGAGAGGGAAACATCTGAAAAGGACTTACCACCTCACACATCGTCGGAGAGGGGACCATCTAAAAAGGGATTACTACCTCACACCGCTGGAGAGGGAACCATAGGGAGAATATCACCTCACACTCATCGTCGGAGAGGGAAACATCTGAAAAAGGGATTACTACCTCACACACCGTTGGAGAGGGAACCATAGGGAGAATATCACCTCACACTCATCGTCGGAGAGGGAAACATCTAAAAGGACTTCTGGAAGCAGTATCAGAACGTCACCATATCTAGTTTACATCTGAAACTATATCTGGAAGGAAATCTGGAAGCAGTATCAGAACGTCACCATCGCTGGGTTTACATCTGAAACTATATCTAGAAGGAATTCTGGAAGCAATATCAGAACGTCACCATCGCTGGGTTTACATCTGAAACTATATCTAGAAGGAATTCTGGAAGCAGTATCAGAACGTCGCCATCGCTGGGTTTACATCTGAAACTATATCTAGAATGAATTGCGATTAGTTGATAGTAGTCATTTTTGTATTGATCTTTTTCCTGAAAAGGTAGAACACAATTGTATGCGAAATCATGATGCATGAACTGTATGTCTTCAAAATCAATGAGATTCGTGTAGTATGATGCGTATGCATGCTATAATGATGTATGTGACGTTTTATGAATGTATGTTTGTCTAAGAAAATAAATCCTTGACGGGTGCCGGGAAGTCGTATCCTGGGCTGATATGGAAGAATAGCTTTTGCTTCCACTGGGGTTGATAGTTGCAAGTATATCGGTAGGAGAAGACGACTCCGTTGCGGAATAAACTTGGCGAATGGAAGATTCTGCGGGGAGAAAAGATATTCTAGCGACCATGCTGAGAAGCGATACTCTGTGGGAAGAGGGATGCCTTGCTGAGTGTTGATGACAACTTGCTGAGGATACCTTGCTGTATTGGAAGTATGAATGGACTTCGCTGGGGATAAGAAAATTGCGTCGACGACGCTCTTTCTGTGGCTTTTGGCTGAGGATAACCCAGTTATATCCTGTTAAGGAAATAACTCTTTAAATCAAGCCGGACGACGCGTTCGTGCCCTGCTAGGGGATAATCTTCCAGAATCTACTGGGGGTACGCTTATTGCTTGGGGAGATGATTCCAACTTTCCTGGGGAACTAGATTAGACTCTCCTGGGGAAGTATTGAACTGTATTGGTCAAGTTCTTCAACGGAATTTACCCTGATGTCTTGGAGGATAGAACAGTCAGACTGCTTAGACCACTCTTTATTGCCCCTGTTTCTATGGCAGAAGGCACCTGTGGGGGGCTGATAGTTGTTGATGGACAAACCTTCTTCTGGTAGGCAGGTGACAAGATGACAGGACATAGTCGTACGCTTTAATCCCATATTTTTGCCCGGACCGCCCTTTCGGGTTTTCAGTCCACCGGGATACCCATTTTTTTGCCCAAGCCGCCTTTTCAGGTTTTCGACTTGCCGGGTGTATAGATTTTCATTTCATCCCTCATTTTGCCCGAACCCTTTTGGTTCGCCGGGAAGCCCTTATTTTTGCCTAGGTATGTCAACCTAGCGGGTCTTTGATTGCGCGTAGTATTTTTTCGACTATGCCCACGCTTTTAGAATGCAGGGAAGTGCCCCTGGCTGAAGGGTTTTGTCACCGGAAGATGTTTGATCAGGCGAGATTTGTTGTTGAAATGCCCCAAGTGACTTAGGTGGAGATTTGCCCCAGGCTGGTTGGCCTTTTGAGAGATTCTCCGAATCTTGATTGGACTGCCCCAGATGATGGACAAGAGTCATGCCGTGCCCCTTGATTGGAAGTGCTTTTGTTCACTAGGTATTTCTCGTGCGAATTTCCCTGTTGTTCAAACAAAAAGTCATATGCAAACAAAGTTATGTTAAAAATGCAACGCCTATATCTGTCTTGAAGATTTTGAAAATGCATTCTTTTTTCATAAAACAAGTGAATGTTTGTAAAAGCATGATGTCAACTCTGTATTTACCGTAGGCCTTAAGGAGTCAGGATACCTTTCGGAACAGTATGCTTTCGAACTAACCCGTGCTTCAGCTAGGACTTTTAAGGGTTATAACGTGGCCTGGTTCACGGTTTAAGAAACAAAGGATAAAGGCTCAAATTTTATTTGTACCCACCCGCTCTTCGTGATGTTCTCCGAACCTAAACTCAGTTGACCGTGCGTTAGACCTTGCTTGAGTCTTTGCTTTGATGTTCCAATGATAGTTCGGATATTGATGATTTATTCTGAATAGGCAGTCATTCCTTTTTTTTTTGTTGAGGGTTTGTAAGACCTCTTTCTTGTCTAATTTTTATTATCCCTTTCTTTTTTTGCCTGAACTGTTTCCTTTTTTGGAATCACAGTCAGCGGGATGTCCCAGTTTCATAAGTCCCCTTTGTAGGTTTAGACTTTATGGGCTTTTATTTATGATTTTGTTTTTGATAGTGACTGCCTGTCCTCATGATTGTTCTGAACCATCACTGTCTTTGTTCGTTTTGTAAAGATCTCTTCGGTACCATTCGTCATGCACTTGGATCAACTGGGAAGACTACCCTGCCCCGGGTTATGATTAAGGGTTTAATTTTCGAAAATAAAACTCCTACTTCTTTGGCTCAGAGGGGTTGACGAGGGATTATCATCCTTATAACTCCAGTGTTTAGGATTTTGAAACAATGCCTGTACCTCATCAGCGGGGTCTGTTCAAAAGCATACTGTAGATCATGGTATCGTTTTCGTCATCCTCCCTCAAGAGGCTCAGAATTATTAACCAAGAGTTGATCATCAGAAAAAATATGAAAAGATATTTGGACATAATGAAAATAATTGTATTAATTTCCAAAACAGACATATGCGATGCATTAATAGAATAAAAGAGTTTGCTATGACATTAATTGTTTGTATAAGCAAAGAAAAGTACAACTCAAAAATTCAAATAAACAAAAGGCTTCAATGATTGGGCAACGGAGCAGTGATTATGTTCGGAGTCTCTGGCACTTCAAACTGAATCTCTCCAGCGTCGATCATATCTTGGATCTTGTTCTTGAGAGGCCAGCAGTTGTCTGTAGTATGCCCCGGGCTATCTGAATGATATGCGCACCTATCGTTGGGATGATAGTTGGGAGCAGAAGTGTTCGGATTCCGAAGAGGAGCCCTTAAGGTGATCAGCCCTGCCTTCAACATTTGTTGCAGTGCTTGATCCAACGACATGTTGAGTTTGGTATACTGCCGTTTCTCTTTGCGCCGCTGCCCCTGTCCTTGTTGGGCAGGTCCGGGATTGGAAATCTGGATTGCCCCTGCCTCATGACGGCTCTTTTTACCGTGCACGGCATTGGATTCTTTCTTTCCATGATGAGGCTTTTTATCGGAAGATGCAGCCTCTTGAATTTTCCCAGACCGGATACCAGCTTCAATTCGCTCTCCAGTCAAGATAAGATCTGTGAATCCAGCAGACGAATTCCCAATCAGGTGGTTATAAAATGGACCAGACAAGGTCCCCAAGAACATGTCCACAAGTTCCCGATCAGTCAGAGGTGGTTGTACCCTTCCAGCAAGATCCCTCCATTTCTGCGCATATTCTTTAAAACCTTCACTTGATCCTAACGACATACCCTGGAGTTGAGTACGCGTGGGGGCAAGGTCGGCATTGTACTGGTACTGCTTATAGAAAGCAGTTGCCAACTCCTCCCAGTTACGAACTTTGGTCCCATCCAGTTGATAGAACCATTCGAGGTGAGTCCCTGAAAGACTCTCCTGGAAGAAGTGGATCCACAAATTCTTGTCCACCGTATAGGGTTGAATCTTCCGAACATAGGACCTTAAGTGCAGCTTGGTACACGATGCCCCGTCATACTTAGAGAAAGGTGGTGCTTTGAACTTCCGGGGAATAACCACACCAGTTGACAGACCCAAATCTCCAAGATCCAGCCCAGGTGCCTGTTGCACCTCCATAGCCTTCATCCTATCCTCCAACTGTTTGTACTTGTCCTCAGCCGGAGGGTACTGTTCGTCGTCGAAATCTGTCTCGTTGTCGGAGACCACTGGACTGGGAACCTCTCTCTCATGGTGACTGCTTTCCCTCACAGATGGGGTAGTCCTCTCAGTTTCAACCTGCGGTGTATTCCCAGATCTGCGTCTAGGGCTGAACAGAACAGTCCTCTTCTTCTTCTTGTCCTTTTTCAAAAGCAAAGCCTTCAGGTCTTGTTGCCCCTGGGTCAAGTTCATGATCAGCTCTTGGAACTGGGCGTTCTGAGCCTGGAGGTCCTTGATAGTCTGCTCGGCTGATGATTCAGGATTCATGACGATCGGCTGAAATAAACAGCGGAGAAGGGTAAGCAACCTGTCAAAGGGATACCTGCAATGCAATGAGATGTATGGTATGCATGCAATGTTTTCAAGGACCTTTCGGGGTAAACAGAGAGGCTTTGTTAGCATTTGGAACCGGTAGCTTGACTGAAGGCACTGCATATTGTTGAGAGTCCTTCATCAAGGGTCAAAGGCTCACCATATCCAGTGGGTCATAGCCCCTGACAACCTTGGCTAGAGGAAAATAAATCCTCTTTGCCCCTTGCTGGGATAGTTGTTCATCATGACCTGCATCACAAGCCCTTGAGATCCTTGAAATGGGTTAGGATGTATGCAATGGTATGATGTCATGCTATGCATGGGGTGATGTAGGTAAACTCTGTTATGAGCCCCAACTAAGGACTATAAACAGACCCTGCAAGAAATTAAGTATACTTTGTTATGAGTCCCAATTAAGGACTATAAACAAAACCTGCAAGAGATCTAGTAAACCCTATTATGAGTCCCAGTTAAGGACTATAAACAACACCTGCAAGAAATTTGGTAAACCCTGTCATGAGTCCTAGTTAAGGACTATAAACAAGACCTGCAAGTAATTTGGTAAACCCTGTCATGAGTCCTAGTTAAGGACTATAAACAAGACCTGCAAGAAACTTAGTACCCTGTTATGAATCCCAATTAAGGACTATAAACAAGACCTGCAAGAAATTTGGTTAGTACACCCTGTTATAAGTCCCAATTACGGACTATGAACAAAACCTGCAAGACATCAAGGGTCAGATAACAAGCATGCAAGTAGTCAAGTACGAAGGCACACAAGTCACACAAAAGAACCCTTAGAGTTTAGGCCAGCATGAGGTCTGGGTATTACCCTCTTTCAGTTTGTTGATTAAGACCTGTCCTATCAGAAGTAACCGGGTTCTAGAGGATCCCAATATCACTGACTACCCTCAATCGGTCATAACTCCAGCATCGCAATCTTTTCTTGCAGCCAGAACCATCACGAGAGTTTAGCCTCAATGGGCGTAGCATACTGCTACTGTTTCTATTGGCCAAGTTGGGTCATTTAAGGTTCTAAGGTCTGTTGGTGCTTAATGACTCCTTGGAAGACCCATATTCTCCCCGTTTCAACACGAGGGATATCGGTACAGACCAAGGTGCCACACCAACGTAGCCACTGCTTCACCCATGTCGGTATACGCCGGACAGGTCCCTCACAGCTTATGCTACCTAAACAGGGTATCCCCAGATCCGGGTTAGGATCTATGTAACTCCGATACAACCCACAATAGTAAAGCAAGCAAAGAAGACAATTTGAAAACACAGTGATCTTAATCCTAAGGTACACCTCACTTTATAAGTGTCCCCAGCAGAGTCGCCAGTTCTGTGATCGGTGGATCTGGAACTGACTGTTTAACGCTGGTTCGCGAAATGTCGCGGAAGCAAGAGTCGCCACCGTCTTTTATTTTCTCCAAATGGAAAGGACAAAAGCACAGAAAAATTCCTTAAAGAGATTGCTCTCGGTTCGGGAGGTAGATTATAGAAAGGGAAGGTGTTAGCACCCTTTCTATCCATGGTTATCCATGGGCTCTTAGATACTTGCTCACTTGTGTTTTCAAAATGGTTTGTTTGCTTTTCAACTGTGGGTTTTAAAAAGTTTCTTTGAAAATTTCAGTTCGACTCTTGTATCAGTCCTCAAGAGTGTTTGAAAAATTGCTTTCGAAAGCTTTTTGAAAAGGTGTCGGTGTGAAAAGTGTTTTTGAATTTTGTTTTGAATTAGAGCAAGTATCTAGAGTCGTCTACCTACCCTAAGGAATTCATCTGTGTAAATGTCCTTTAAAGTAGTGCCATCCCACCATTGAGAGGTAGGTAGCACCACCGTTGGAGGTGTTCGGGTCAATTCGAGTTTTAGGGACATGGTGATCACCAGAGCAATGGGAAGACACCTTAGAAGCTACCCTCATGCCAGGTTCCCGGATCATGAGGACTTACTAAGACATCCTCTACTCGACGATCACCTTTCGAGGCAAGGCAACAGTGAGGCGTACCCTAGGGGTGGTGTGTGCGAATTGTGTGTCATGTTTCAGTTATTTGTCTTGTCATGTTTGTCGTGTTCTACGCTTGATTTTAGTTAAGGCCATTCATTCTTGCATGCATATTTAACAGTTATAAAGTTTGCGGGAAAATAAATCTAAGGCTATTACAAATGGCGCGGGTCCACATCGCCAAAATTAAACCGGACCCAATTTAGCGGAAAAGTAAATAAAGCAATAAAAGTGCGATAAATAAATATACATGGCCTCGGGAGAGATACAGAATTATAATAAGCAATAAAGTAAATGCGCAAAAGAAAATAATGAAAACAACGGGCGTTGGACCCTTTTGCAAAAATAGTTAAATTAATGAATTAAAATAAAAAATTAAATTAAATGTTTTGGTATTTTTGTGTTTTTTAAGATTTAAAAGAAAAAGGAGTTAATTGAAATTAAAAAAGTGGAGGTAAAACCCTAATTCTAATTTTTTGTTAATTATTAAGAAAATATTGAAATTTGACTAATTTAACCTAAATTAATTTTTATATACAATTTACTCATGAAAATAATAAATAAAATAAGCAATATTATTACAAAAAAGGGAAAATTAAAAAAAAGGATTAAGATCAACAATTAAACCTAAATTCTATATTTTTTATATTTTGTTATGAAAAGAATTAAAATTAAAAAAAAAACCTAATTATACTAAATTCAATTACACAATTTATTCATGAAAATAAAATAAAATATTTATTACATTTTTATCTTTTTCTGGATTTTTATGATGTTTTTTTATATTTTGTAAAAAAAGAGAAAATTAATTAATCAAAGTAATAAAAATAAATAACACAATAATTAAAATAATAAAAAGAAAAGAAAAGCAAACCAGGGGGGGGTTCAGGCCCCAGATGGAGGTATAGGCCTGGAGATTCTGGCCCATTAACGTTGGAAATTGGTTGACTTTTTGGACGGCCTACAGCTATGTTGACTTGCCTTATGGTGGATCTTCAATATCAGCCCTTGATCTGGGACCATTAGACATGTGTACACTTGGATGAGGGGACATATGGTGATCCACGAAGGTGTGCCTGCATATGATTAATAAAGGAAAAATAATATTGGAAAGGAAGAAGACCTGGGATCGAACCCAGGTCATTCATGTTACAAACCATCACGTGCACCACTGGACCAAGCGCTTGTCACTTAACATATAATATCAAATAAATATAATAAGTAAAACATGGTGTTAGTGGACGATCTGGCGCGAATTTTCAAACCAGCCTATCACGTGGTGACAACGAGGTTGTCTTCTTCCCCACCCTGTAAAACAAAACCAATAGGCGACGGTTTTTATAACGTTGCATTAGGGGTGATTTAAGAAAATAGCGAATAGCTCCTATCCAAATATAAATTAGGCGCGATGGTCTAGATTGCTTCGTCCAGATGCGTTGATTGCAATGGCATAGGTTTGGAATCCTGATTTTACTTGGCTTGGGAAACCCCAATTTTGTAACCTGCAAACCCTAAGATTTCAAACATGGCATAATCTTGTATGATCAATAAAAACTCAATTAAACACCACAGTTAGCTTTAGAACTTCACAAGGAATAAGAATCAACAAACAAAAAATGCAAAAAGATGCTTGAATGATGCTATACAATTTCAAGAATTTTGTTTTGCGGTTTGAGTTCTTGATACCAATTCAGGATGTTTTGCCTATTGTTTGTGATAGGTACACGTTCAGTGAAGCTTGAGGATGATGATAGAACGAGAATTGAAGCTTGAATTGACCTAGAACCTTGATTTCAGATTTCAGTTTTAAGGCAATTTTCTCAAGTTTGTATGTTGGTTTCTTGCGCAGCTTGCAGTCTCTCTTTGCATTAGGGTTTGATCCTGAGTATGTATAGAGGCTTTTAGGTCAAGAAAGTTGTACAAAATCTCATGCCATAATGGATTTCAATATTTGATTTTACAAGATTTTTTCCAAATCTTTTCCATGTGCATTTTGGTTCAAATCTGATCAATTCTCATCAAAACTTGCCTAATTAAGAAGTGCACGAAATATTGACCTTGGAATATGCATAAAAAGATTTTTTTTAGGTTAGGTTTGTATTTTTCATGTATTAAAATGATTTAAATGAATATAAATTAATATAAATTCAAATAAATAATTAAAAAATATGAAAATACTTCCCTTTGGGCCTAGTGGTCGTGCATAGGCTTGGCATGAAGAAACTTGGAAGAAAAATGGGCCCATTTGCATTTTTAGGTCATTTGAACCATTGTTGACTTTTCAAAATTCCCAAAAATTTCCCAACTTCCACAAGGCATAACTTGCTCACTTTTTAAGCTTTTCACATGTTCTTGGACATTTTGGAAAGGTCTTTGAGTCCTCTAACCAATGTCTTTGGTCCCATGTCATTTTTATTTACCAATCTCAAGTTATGGCCTTTGACTTAAAGTCACTTTTTGTTGACTTTTGAAAATGACCTATAATGTTGAAATTGATAACTTTTTGTGAGAGCATTTCTTGGACTTGGAACATGAAGATGAATTGTAGGAAATGTCTTTCTCTTCAAAATGAGCTTTGGATGGAATTTTTCTGATAATCCATGTGAAAGTTATGCCCTGGTCAATTTCAGTTGACTTTTTCAGCTGTCCAAATATAGCAACTTTTGTATCTTTGATGATTTCTGAGCCAAATTTTGAGAATCATGATCAAGCATTGACCAAATGATGTTTGTGGCTTCAAAATTATATGTTGACCAAAAATTTGAACTTTTGACTGTCAAATGACCATTTTGCCCCTACAGTTGACTGTAGTGCAATCTAGGGTTTTGACTGTGCAATCTTGAGCTGAATACCTTGAAACTTGATATGAAGACACTTGACCATCTTTGTAGGCATATGAGACTTGATTGGGTCCTTGAAACTTCCTTTCTTTGATCAGAATCCAAACCCTAGTTTTGACTGTATAGGAGACAGTTGAACTGCATAACCCTTGGGGAATTTTGTGACCTTGACTTGACAATTTCTTGAAGAATATGGGAGGGCAAATTTTGGGGTACAACAGTGTGAATAGTATGTTTGATTGCATGCATTTAGTATTGATTTTGGGTTATCTGCTTGTTGATTTTAACTTTCCATACACAACCTAGTTACTAACATTTATGAAAGCAATAAAAATGTGGAAAATAAATGTCATATGCTATTACATGTTTTGGGGATGGGGTATACAAGTTTACAAATGGGGGTAGAAAATCTATAAAAGTCCTAATTATTATAACTATATTGAATAGCAAGAAAATGTAAATATAGAAAATATAAAGACAAAAATAGTTTAAAAGAGAAAAAGCAAAGACATCCTGGATCGAAGGATGTGTATTTCGATTCCCACACTTTTTCCTTGTTTCAATTGGGGCCTGCAACCTGTGTGTATCGAAGCTTGCATCCTTCGATTCACACAACCTTTCTTTTTGTATGGGCCTGTGCATCAGAGAGTATCGAATCAACACCTTTTCCTGTTTTCTTTCATTTGGGACATGATATCAGTATGGGTCGAAGCCATGCTAATATGGAATGTACATGTTAGTCTCTAACATATATTTGGACAAGAAAAGCAAACAAATGAAAGAGTAGAAATGAAAAATAAGCAAAAGGTTACTTACATGCTTGAAATGAAAGGGTCAAACTCAGGAAGACTTACTTTGAATCTGAAGTTGGTGCTTCTGGACTTTGAGTGATTTCCCTGGATGCTCTTGGATTTGAAGGGAGAGAAACAAGTGGTGTTTCTTTGATTGGATTCGAAAGCCAAGAAAAGTAGAAGTGTTTCTTTGGTTCTGGATTCGAAGGAAACGAAACAAGTGTTGTGTTTCTTTAGTTTTGTATTCGAAAGAACAGAAACAAAGGTGTGGTCTTTTGATTCTTTATTTGAGAGTGTGTTAAGTGTTTTCTCTTTTCTTTTCCTTGACAATGAATCTCTCTCCAGTCACTCAAAATCCCCCCTTAGATGTGTTGTGGAACCCCTTATTTATAGATGAAGTTTGGCTGAGGTTTGGGGGGGAAAACAAAAATGAAATTTGAACAAATTGGGTATGATGTTTTGGTAGCTTTCGAAGTGCAGTTTCTGTATGCTAATTTAGTACAGATATGGGAGCAGCATAGCAGGACTTCTTTGCAGCAGGCTTGGGCTTGGCAGCATATAGGACTTTGGTCAGCAAGCATCTTAAATACTTCACCCTTTCGTTTTGACCATATAGATCCAACCTTCGACCAGACTCCTCTTTAGACAAACAATATTTGTTTCCACCCAATGTGTGTCCTTCAAATGGACCATATGTGTGTTCTTTGAAGGGGTCAAATATATGTCCTTTGAATGGACCATTTGTATGTGTCATAGCGTAGAAACTATGTGTGTTGAAGGGTCTAAAGGTGGAATCAAATCAAGTTGTTTCATAGGGAGATATTTCCCAGTCAAAAGCTAGCATGAAGATAGCCAATACCCTGTAGGTGCTAGCATGAAGTAAGTCATTGCCTTGTGGATGCTAGTGTGAAAGAAGTCATTGCCTTTTGAATCAAAAGAGGTTGCTTCGAAGGAAAACATTTCCCAATCGAAGCTTGTATGAAGATAGCCATTATCCAAACGAAGCTTGTATTAAGATAGCCATTGCTTTGTGAATCAAAGCAAACATGTAGGAGGCTACTGCTTTGTGAATCAAAGCAAGCATGTAGGGGGCCATATGCCCAAATTAAGCTTGTGGACCAAATCTTGCTTGAAGGGGACCAAATGCCTAATCGAAACTTGTGGACCAAAGCTTGATTGAAGGGGACTAAATACCGAATCGAAGCTCGCGAGCCAAAGCTTTATAGAAGGGGACCAAATACTCAATCGAAGCTTATGGAACCAAGCTTGATCTAAGAGGACCAAATACCCAATTCAAGCTTTTGGACCCAAGTTTGATCGAAGGGGAACAAATACCCAATCGAAGCTTGTGGATCAAAGCTTGATCGAGGGGGACCAAATACCCAATCGAAGCTTATGAATCAAGGCAAAACTGCTCTTCTTCGACTTGATTCTTGAAAGCCCAATTAAAAAATATCCAATTGTACTTGTGCAGTCTTGACCCAGTAGAAATTTTGGGAGAAAAATCTTGAGAAATGAGAGGGAAAATTTAGGGAACAACAACTGCCCCTGTTCAATCTTCTTAACCCTGAAAAGCGAGTATGGCACGTTGTCGTTCGTAGCTTGAAGGTAGAAGATGATTGAACAATAGATTGTCCAGAAATTTACACTCGACTATGTGTTAGTTAATTGTGTAGGGAATGGGCTTAAAGATGTCATTTGGAGATATGATGGAGAGTTGTCTGAGATGGGCTTATAGATGCCATCCAAAGGTGATTATTGATAGGAATATTAGAACGAGTATATGCTTGACTGTATCTTGAAGAATGCTTTTCAAGATTCCGTCTCTGAAGGGGAAATGCTTTTCAGAATGAAGCGCTGAAAGAGATGCTTTTCAGAATGAAACTTCTGAAGGAGATGCTTTTCAGAATGAAGTACTAAAGGGGAAATGCGTTTCAGAACTCTTCTGAAGTTAATGCTCTCCAGACCTCGGTCTCTGGGGAAATTGCTCTTTAGGATTCCGTATCTGAAGGGGAAATGCTTTTCAGAACGAAGCGCTGAAAGAGATCACTTTTCAGAATGAAGTGCTGAAGGGGAAATGCGTTTCAAAACTCCTCTGAAGGAAATGCTCGTCATTTATATAGTCACCCCATCTTGTTTCATGAATTTAACTACAATCAATTTGTTCACAGATAGTTGTCTTGTCTTGTTTCAGGTATTAATCTGGAACTTGCTTTTTGTTGGTCGTAGAGATAGTTTCCTTGTCTTGTTTCAGGAATTAATCTCTGACCTATTTGAGAAAGAAAGATAGTTTCCCCGGCTTGTTTCGGGAGTTAATCTTCAATCTTATCATTTAGATAATTGTCCTGTCTTGTTTCAGGTATTAATCTATAATCAGTCGCTCATATATAGGTGTCTTGTCTTATTTCCGATATTAATCTGGAACTTGCTTTTTATTGGTCGTATAGATAGTTGCCCTGTCTTGTTTCATGAATTAATCTCTGACCTATTTGAGAAAGAAAGATAGTTTCCCCAGCTTTTTTCGGGAGTTAATCTTCAATCTGCTGATGTAGATAGTTGTCCTGTCTTGTTTTAGGTATTAATCTACAATCAGTCGCTCACAGATAGTTATCCTATCTTGTTTCAGATATTAATCTGGAACTTGCTTTTTGTTGGTCGTAGAGATAATTGCGCTGTCTTGTTTCAGGAATTAATCTCTGACCTATTTGAGAAAGAAAAATAGTTTCCCCCACTTTTTTCGGGAGTTAATCTTCAATTTGCTCATGTAGATAATTGTCCTGCCTTGTTTCAAGTATTAATCTATAATCAGTCGCTCACAGATAGTTATCATGTCTTGTTTCAGGTATTAATTTGGAACTTGCTTTTGTTGGTCGTAGAGATAGTTGCCGTGTGTTGTTTCAGGAATTAATCTCTGACCTGTTGAGAAATGGTTGTGGTATTTGACAAAGAGGACTTTTGTTGATTGACTTTTCCCTACAAGGAAGAGGGTTAGTTGCATGCAGATGTATGCATGGCTTGATGATGTTCTCAACATAAATGAGATTATGTTGTATGCGTTTATCATGTATGTAATATGATGTATGAATGTGAAATATTTGTTGAAATGAATCTTTGCTCCGGAAAGTAAATACTTGACAAGTCTTAGGGAGCTTTGGGAAGTTAAATCCCAGAATGCTATTGAGGATGAAGAGTATGCACATCTTCAAACCTTGTTTAGAATGTTTCCATTTGGGATTTCTGTTTGAGAAAAAATACGTTGGGGAAGATTGGCTTTGGCTTGAGAAGTATTTGTGGAGAATGTTGATTTCTGCTTGAGGGAAAAGAGTTCAGGAGTTTTAGTTGTCCGTTGCTCTACTAGGGAGTTATCTCTTGATTGGAGAGAATGGAATTTAATAACTTGTTAGGGATAAAGAAGTTAATTGTTATCTGATCGGCTTCTGTGCTTTGCAGCAACTCATTGGTGATAGTCGTAAACACTACTAGGGAAGAGGAGCTTTATAGATGACTTCACTGAGGATTAGGAGTTGTGGTCCCTTAATTTGTAAAAGGCTGAGAGGCAAAATCAAGTTGGGAATATGTTAGTTTGTTGGAGAAATAAACCATGTTGAAGAGGATATTTGACAAACTGTTGGGGAGGTGCTTTCTTTTTGGCAAAACTCCTTGAGGATTCTTCTTGAGACCAACTCAGCTGGGGAAAGGTTTACTGGAGACTGAAACTCTGGTTGGGGATTGCATGGATCCAATTTTATGGGGATATCCATGAATTTGGCCTTGAGGGGTTTGTACCCTTATTCGTGAAGATTATTCTGTGGGGATAACCTTACAGAGATGACTCTGTGGAGACTTAACTGGGGATCACCTTATGAAGGGGATTTTATGGAGATTTGTCGCTGCCCCTAGTAGTAAGTGTTGTAGTACTACCAGAAAATGTTTCCTTGGTCCTACGTAACCCTTTGCTGGAATTCTTGTTTAATGCCCCAAGTGATTCAGATACAGACTGCCCCTGGTTATTCAACATTTCTTGAGAGATTTCTTGGAATATCGACTTGACTTCCCCCAGATGATTTGGACAGTGGCATGTCATGCCCTCTTGCTTATAGGATATTTTTCATTGGAAGCGTCATCTCATTTGAAGTGATTATGTTTCTTGAGAGAATTTTTGTTCATTGGATATTCGTCGTGCGAATTTCTCAATTGTCAAACAAATAGCTATATGCAAACAACGGTATTCAAAATAATGCAAAGTTTGTGTTCGTCTTGAAGTTTTGAAAAGGAATTTTTAGCAGATAAAAGAATTTTGTAAGAACATCAATTCCACTCAGGATTTACAGTAAGCCTTACAGGAGTCAGGATACCTTTTGTAACAGTATGCTTTTGAACTAACCCATGCTTGAATTAGGACTTTTGAAGGGTTGTAGCTTGGTCTGGTTCACAGTTTAAGAAACAAAGGATATGGCTCAAAGTGTATTGTACCCAACCCATTCTCCATGATGTTCTCCATTTCTAAACTCAATTAATTGTGCGTTTAAACTCCAATTGAGTCTGAATGACATTTTGGTGATGGTTCAGAAACTTGGAAGTTAATTTGTGAAGGCATTCATTTTTGCAACACTTTTCATGTTGTCGAGAATTTATAGCACCCTCTTTTTCTATTTATTATCCCTGATTTTTGCCTGATTTTTCTTGTTTTGAGATTACAGCCAACGGGATGCCCCAGTTTCTTATGTCTCCTTCGTAGGTTTTGGCTTAGTGGGCTTTTCCTTTTGAGAGATAATGATTGCCTATTTGATAGGGAACCATCATCGCCTTTTGATTCAGAAGGATGTTCTTAATGTCATTCATTGTTTATGAAGTGAAAGCTTGCGATTGAACGCGCATTTGAATTAACTGAGAAACTACCCTGCCACGGGTTTTGATTAAAGGTTTCAATTTATGTGAAAAAGAAAACTCCTACTTCTTAGACTCAAAGGGGTTAACTAGGGATTATCTTCCTTATAAATCTACTATTTAGGAATTTAAAGAACACTTGTACATCGTCAGCAAGGCCTGTCCAAAAGCATATTATATGAGACCATGGCATTGTTTTCGTCATCCTCCCTCTAAAGGCTTGCAAACTTTTAAAACAAGAATTGAATATCATAAAAGGACTAGAAAGCATGGTTTAAATAGAGTGAAAAGGAGTGGATTAATTCAAGACAAACATATGCAATGCATTAATGAAACAAAGTTTAACATTAATTGATAAGTGTTCGAACAAGAAAAAGAAACTACAATTAAAAATTTGAATAAACAAAAGTTTCTCCGCCTAAACTGGTCACTTCCGATGGTGGGTTTTTTAGGGATGACTTAAAAATTCCAGCTGACCATCTTGTGTGAATTCCAGTGCTCCTTCGTCAATCAGGTCTTGAATTTTGTATTTCAACGTCTAACAACTATCAGTATCGTGCCTCGGACTGTTGTAGTGATATGCACACCTTTCATTGGGATGGTAACTAGGAGCGGAAGTATTAGGATTCCGAGGAGGATCCTTCAATCTGACCAAATTCAAATTCAACATGTGTAGCAAGACTTGTGACATCGGCATGTTGAGTTTGGTATATTGCCTATTGGATGTATCCCGCTTACGCCAATTACCCTGTTGTTGTGGGCGAGGTTGCTGTTACCTTGTTATTGCCTATTGGATGTATCCCGCTTACTCTCCACCAAGCCAACTTCTTGTCTCATCAAGGGCTAATTAAATACTTGATCCCCATCCTGGACTGTTTATTTCATACGGTTGCATCCGTCTTGATGAAGCTTGCTAACAAGAGTTCTCAACTCTTCTTGCCCCCGAGCTAAGTTTTGGATAAGAGCCATCTGGCCCACCATCTATCCCATCATTTGGATCTTCATTGTGGCTATCTCAGTTTGTAGTTGTTCCAACTGGTCATCCTTGTTGTCCTCATGACTCTTCATGTTCATGCCCCTAGTGAGGAGTGCTCTCACTTCTTCTTGCCCCTTGGATAGGTCCAAGAACATTTCTTGAAGTTGAGCATTTTGAGTCTAAATGTCCTTGATAGTTTGTTCTAGAGCCATCTCTATTGAAATAAATAGTAAGCAGATGAGAAACCTGTGTGGGTAAAACCTGTTATAATGACATGTGTGATATGTGGATGCAATGTTTTCAAGGATATCGCGGGGTAAACACAAGAAGATGTTAGAAGTTGAACTTTGATTACAACTTTGATTGGAGAAATTCGTATCGGTGGATGTCCTTCCACGAGAATCAAGCTCACCATGTCAAGTGGTTATAGCCCTTGACTCAAGTTATCGTGCTTTGTCCTTTGACGGTGTTTGGATAGAGGAGAATAAATCCTCTTTCCCCTTGATGGATGTCTGGTTCAACATTACCCTGCATCATAGGCCCTTGAGATCCTTGAAATGGTTATTGAAAATGATATGGTATGATGTCATGATGTTTATGATGTTATGTACAGGTGAACAAAGCAAAAAAGTCTTTATGTACAAATAATCATATACACACAAAGCAGACAAGTCCTTAGGTTTAGGCTTGCATGGAGTTTTATAGGTAAGCACCCTCTTGAAGTATAGTTGGCTCAATCTGTCCTAGAAATTAACTGGGTTATAGGGGGTCTCAATATCATTGATCTTTATTCATTGGCGACCGAAATATCCCAAAAGTCAGATCTCAAAGAGTGTAGCATCGAGTATCAACCAACTTCGGACTGCACCAAAGTCGACTATCTCACTACTTCCTAATGGCCAAGTTGTTCAATTAAAGGTTCTAAGGTCAGTTAGTGCTCCATGACACCACACAGCGGCCCCGTATTCTCCTTTACTACTCAAAGGATACCGGTACCAACAAATGTATCACACTAACGTAGCCATTGCTTCAACCATGTCGGTATACCCCGCACAGTTTCCACAATCTATTGCTACTTACCTAAAAGGTTCCCCAGATCCAGGTGGAGGATCAAAACAAACCCAAACAAGGAACCATAATGTTAAACAAACAAGTCAAACAAGGAAAGCAAGTAAATGTTATCTAGCTCTAAGGTAACCACACTTTTAAGTAATTCCCCAGCAGAGTCGCCAGTTCTGTAATACGGTGGGAGAACTGACTTGGTTGTTTTGCGTTTGATCGCAATTGTTGCTGATAGAAAGAGTCACCACCGACTTTTCTTTTATCCAAATAGGAAAGGGTGAAAAGAATAGTAAAGACCTTTGAGATGTTTTCTTGTGTTCGGGGGGTAGGTTATGAAAAGGGAAGGTATTAGCACCCTTTTCATCTGTAGTTATCTACGGGCTCTTAGTTTCTTGATGATCACTTGCTTTATTTGAAAATATGCTTTGTGGTGTAATTTTGAAAATATTTTGCAAAATGCCTTTGTTGCGACGAACTTTGTAATGATTCTCGTCTCTATAAGAATGTGTACAAAGTGTTGGTTTTGAAAATAGTTCAAAGAGATGTTTGTTTGTTTTTTAAGGTGTTTTTGAAAGTGTAAGTGTGGAAATGGTTTTAGTTCAAGAGCAAGCAACTATGAGCGTCCTACCTACTCAAAAGGTTTATATTATTTTCCTCCTCCTTTAGATGTTGCTATCTTACCATTGATTTGGTAAGAAGCCCCATCATTGGATGTGAAGGTTACCCTAGAGGTGAATGTGTGTGAATAGTGTGTTTGGTTGCATGCATTTAGTATTGAATTTGGGTTGTTTGCTTGTTGATTTTAACTTGCCATATACAACCTAGTTACTAACATTTATGAAAGCAATAAAAATAGGGAAAATAAATGTCCTACACTATTACATGTTTTTGGGGATGGGGTATACAGGTTTACAAATAGGGGTTGAAAATCTATAAAAGTCCTAATTATTACAACCAAATTGAATAGCAAGAAAATGTAAATATATAAAATATAAGGACAAAAATAGTGTAAAATAGAAAAAGCAAAGACATCTTGGATCAAAGGATGTGTCTTTTGATTCCCACACGTTTTTCTTCTTTCGATTGGGTCCTGCAACTTGTGTGTACCAAAGCTTGCATCCTTCGATTCACAAAGCATTTCCTTTCGTTTGGGCCTACGCATCAGTGAGTATCGAAGCACACCCTTCGATTTACACACCTTTTCCTGTTTTCTTTCGTTTGGGACTTGATATTAGTATGGGTCGAAGCCATGCTAATATGGCGTGTACAAGTTAGTCTCTAACATATATTTGGACAAGAAAAGCAAACAAATGAAAGAGTAGAAATGAAAAATAAGCAAAAGGTTACTTACATGCTTGAAACGAAAGGGTCAAAGTCAGGAAGACTTACCTTGAATCTGAAGTTGGTTCTTCTGGACTTTGAGTGATTGCCCTGGATGCTCTTGGATTCGAAGGGAGAGAAACAAGTGTTGTGCTTCTTTGACTGGATTCGAAAGCCAAGAAAAGTAGAAGTGTTTCTTTGGTTCTGGATTCGAAGGAAAGGAAACAAGTGTTGTGTTTCTTTAGTTCTGGATTTGAAAGCACAGAAACAAAGGTGTGGTCTTTTGATTTAGGGTTTAAGAGTGTGTTAAGTGTTTTCTATTTTCTTTTCCTTGCCAATAAATCTCTCTCCAGTCACTCAAAAACCCCCCTTAGATGTGTTGTGGAACCTCTTATTTATAGGCGAGGTTTGGGGTGGAAACAAATGAAATTTGACAAATTGGGTATGTTTTTTTTAGCTTTCAAGGTGCAACTTTTGTATGTCAGTTTAGTGCAAATATGGGAGCAGTATAGCAGGACTGCTTTACAACGGTTTTGGAGTGTTGTGACCAATGCAGCAGGCTTGGGCTTGGCAGCATATATGACTTTGGTCCGCAAGTATCTTGAATACTTCACCCTTTCGTTTTGACTATATAGATCCAGCCTTTGACCAGACTCCTCTTTGGAAAAACAATGGTTGTTTCCACCCAATGTGTATCCTTCGAATGGACCATATGTGTGTTCTTCGAAGGGGTCAAATATATGTCCTTCAAAAAGACCATTTGTATGTGTCATAGCGTAGAAACTATGTGTGTTGAAGGGTCTAAAGGTGGAATCGAATCAAGTTGTTTCAAAGGAAGATATTTCCCAGTCAAAAGCTAGCATGAAGATAGCCAATGCCATGTGGGTTCTAGCATTAAGGAAGTCATTGCCTTGTGGGTTCTAGCGTGAAAGAAGTCATTGGCTTGTGAATCGAAACAAGTTTCTTCAAAGGAAAACATTTCTCAATCGAAGCTTGTATGAAGATAGCGATTGTCCTAACGAAGCTTGTATGAAGATAGTCATTGCTTTGTGAATCAAAGCAGACATGCAAAAGGCCACTTCATTGTGAATTAAAGCAAGCATTTAGGAGGCCATATGCCCAAATGAAGCTTGTGGACTAAAGCTTTCTCGAAGGGGACCAAATGCCCAATTGAAGCTTGTGGACCAAAGCTTGATCGAAGGGGACCAAATACCCAATCGAAGCTTATGGACTAAAGTTTGATCGAAAGGGACCAAATACCCAATCGAAGCTTATGGACCCAAGCTTGATCAAAGGGGACCAAATACCAAATCGAAGCTTGTGGACCAAAGCTTGATCTAAGGGGAAAAAATACCCAATTGAAGCTTATGAATCAAGGAAAACTTGCTCTTCTTTGACTTGATGCTTGAAATCCCAATTTAAAAAAATTCAATTGTACTTGTGCAGTCTTGACCCAGTAGAAATTTTGTGACAACAATCTTGAGAAATGAGAGGGGAAATTTTGGGGTACAACAATCCTCTAATGAGGTTTCAAATGCAAGATTCAAGATGGTCATTCAACTAACCTATAATTTCTAACTCATTAACAATTGACTTTTATTTTTATGCTTTTACTTTACGCCTTTACTTTTACTCACCATTTATTTTAGCATTTACATTTCATGCTATTTTCATCTTTTCTCATTTCAGAATTTATCTTTATGTCATTTTTATTTTTGCTCAGTTGAGTTTTTCATTTACTTTTTGAAGATACCTAGTAACCAACTTGAATAATAAAAAACTTTAGGGTTACTTCGACTATTTGGTTACTATCCTTGGAATTTTGGAATTATGGAATTCTTGGACTTAGGAGTAGAGACCTTGACCTACCTTGAGACCTTGGTGACTTCTATTGTTATTTTGTCTAGAGTTCTTGGGGTTTACCCCAGAGACATTGGGTTGTTTGTTTTCTTTGTGTGCAGGTTACTCTGATAATGCATTTTGTATGTGATTAGGAATTCATTTGTATACAGTCGTTACTCTTCCAAGTTTTTATGAAGACTTAATGTATTTGAAGTTTGGTTTTCTTAAGAGGTTTATTATCTTTTCTTGTTTGGTTTCAAATCCAAAGGATGAGAATTCTACATTGACTCATTGTGTCAAGTGTTGGATTCTTGTTGGTTAGACGGTTCTTTTCCCTAGCTTTTACCTTATGCTTTAGGATAGTCCCTTCATCTCCTCTCATCTTCTTTAATTTCAAAAATCTTTTCCCTCCTTTTCAAAACTATTCTTGTTTTCTAAACTTGAACCGCTTTCACAATAAACTTGGAGTTAGGTACATGCACTTTCAAAAATATTTTCTTAATCAAACTTTAACCAAATTAATCATACTTTGACATTTTTTGTGAGAAGACTAAAAGTCATTCAATCTCAATCAAACTATTTTTCCACTTTGGCTTTTTACTTTAAAAGTTTCTCAAAATATTAGACTTTTGTCAATTCTTGTAGTGATGCGAGCTACCATACTTCTAGGATATGTAGTGAAGTGAGATATTTTCCACTCGAGTGTTGAGTGAGGCTTTGTTGATTTTAAAATCCAAGCCATATCCTCCACTTTAAGATGATTCAAATTCTCCTTTCTCATAATCGTGGGTGGTAAGTACGTTTTCCACTCGAATATGATGATTATGTCTTATCTCTTAAAAATAACCAACACACTTGTGTTTTAATATTTTTTAAAGGTGAACTACGAGTACCCTGATACCCTATTGCATGGAAGGTGGTACGTAGGCACTAAAAATTCGCAACCGCGACGGGTGCAAAAATCGTAAAAAATATTTCTTTTCTCACCTCCACTCTCTATTTTTATATACAACACTTATAGCCAAAATACACAAATTTTCAAAGAGGTTACTACGGGGTACCGTAGATGTTTATGGTGCTAATACCTTCCCTTTGTATAACCAACCCCCGAACTTAGATTCTCTCCCCCTCTTTTTTGGGTTATTCTCTCTTTTCCCATTCCTCTGGAAATAATAAAGCGCGATGGTGATTTTCATTTGATATGTGCAAGTTAAGTCAATCCAATGGCTTATTCTTAACATTTCTACCACTACAGAAACAATCTGATTTCCTGTTTCAAAAAGAAGCAAATATGTGCTTTTGGGAATACTACTGAAGTTGAATATGGTGGAACAAGGAGAGGCTTCTCTCAACTGGTATGATGAAATAGATGTTAAAGGATTATAATGTCAAATATGATGTCTTAAAATTATGTTGTGAAGACCTGAGTGATATCAAACATCTTATTCAACATGGGTGGAACAAGAACCTTGATAGTCATAATCAACTAATTAAGAATCTTATTGAAGGAAAGGTTGTTATTTTGGATAATATGGACAACAAGGAATAACTTACTATTATGTTTAAAGAAAATAAATTTGAGAGCATAAGTAGTGGGATTGGAACTTGAATTATTGAGGAGTTATAGTAATTACAGATATGGGGGAATGCAACATATACTGCATCTTTCCTATATTTTTATATGCTTGGGAAGCCTAAGCAAGTTACTATTGTTAAAGGATCAAAATATCTCTGAAAGATCAAAAGGTTGGTTTGAAAAAGACATGTTCTAAGGTTATGGCAAGGGAGTTCAGTGTCATCACTCCTAAAACATGTGATAGCAACAAGAGGTGCATAAGGATCTTTGGCAGAGGCAAGAGGTGGAAGACCACTTGTATATATTCAAGAACATGTTTGTTTCCATCTAAGTTTGTGTGTTTCCACCTGAGTTTTTGTGCTTTCATTTGTGTTTATTTCTTGTGTGCAATATGTGTGCTTCCAATTTTTATTGTACATTTACTCTATTTTTGTCAATTTTTGGCTAAAAAGGGGGAGTAAAGTGTTAATGTATTTTTGTTTGTCCTAATGTCATGTCACATGTCTTGACATGTTGACTAGCATTGTGATAGGATTGTACTACTGCTAAGGGAAACATAGTCTCTTGTGGTTGCTTTCCATACGCAACTATTTAGAGGGGTATGATTATTTGTCATGCTTGTTGGTACTTCTGATGCTGCTACTATTGATGGTGGTACGTGTGCATTATGTACATCTTGCCAAATGTGTTTATAGAGAACCCTGCTAACTTTGTTTATCTGATGTGTGAACTTGGATATTTCATGTTGGTTTGGTTTTATTCCTTTTTTAGTGATTTGGATTTTCTCTTGAGGGGGAGTATTGGTCATGTGTGATAGGGGGTAATGTGCCCCTTTGAGTTTGTAAAAAGTTTACATGTTTTCGTGTAGCTTATGTTGTGTGATTATGGTTTTGTTCCTCTCTCCAGAATTATTGTACAAAGGTTGTTTTAGCCAAAATTTACCAAAGGGAGAGATTGTTAGGTTTGTGGTTTTATGATTGGAAACAGTTTTTGTAAAAACATGTTTCATTTTTTAAAATATGTATCACAGCCTGATATTGAGCAATATGTCATAACATCTTGACCAACTGGTACAACAAAGTTTGTTGTTACTATTTTTGATAGATGTTCTGATAGATGTTCTGACATGTTATATTAGAATATCATAACAATATAGTTGTTTAAATCCTTGAAGATTTCATTTTAAAATATGATATTCTGTATGATTCTAGTTCTCAACAGACCCAACCAAGCAAGGATATTTTTAGGAACAATGAAAATTTGATTTGGTTTCATAAAAAAGGATCTTGAAGACTGTTTAGGAAACTTTGAAGATTTGTTCTTATTTTGGGCAAAAGATTTTGCAGTTGATTTACAACTGGAAGATTGGATTTGATTGAAGAGTCTAAGCCAATAATGCAAGAGGCTATTTAAAGGGACTTACTAAACCTAGAAACTTAAGCATTATCATTGAGAAAAGTTGTGTGGTTGAAATAAGGGTTTAGGATTTTGAGAGTACTTTAGGTACTTTGTTTGTTTTTGTATGTCACTCATGTATCTTCTGATACATTGAGATAGACTGATTGTTCATTTTTACTTGGCAATCACTCATGAGATTTCAAGCAAATAGTTTATTTTGTATCAAGTTATTATTCTCACTCATGAGCTTTTAAGAAAAGAGTTGAGTATTATTTATTGGAAGTGTAATCTTCTATTTTGGTTCTTGTCACTGGTTATTGACTAGTTTTATCACCGAGGTGATTGTGGGAAGTTAGAGAGGGTTCTCATATCTTAGAGGTTCCTAGGTAGAAATTGCATAATGAAATATTTTTATGCATATTATAAATGTCTTAACACATGTAGAGACATTTTTCTCTGCAGAATAACACATGGACTATGTAATACGGTGGGAGAACTGACTTTACTGGTTTTGCATTTTTATCGCAAATGTTACAGTTAGCAAGAGTCGCCACCGACTTTTCTTTTATCCAACAAAGAAAGGGTGAAAAGAATAGGAAAGACCTTTTTAAAGATTTTGAGTTTGGGGGGTCGGTTATGGAAAGGGAAAGTATTAGCACCCTTTCCATCAGTAATTATCTACGGGCTCTTAGTTGCTAGCTCACTTTTGAAAAATGATTTTTGTGTAAGTGTATTTTGAAAATGTTTTGAAAATATTTCGAAAAGATGCCTTGGTGTGGAGAACTTTGTAATGTTTCTCATATCGCTGAGAACGTATACAAAGTGTTTTGTCTTTGAAAATATTTTAGAGAAGAGTTTGTGTATGTGTGAAAAAAATTGTTTTATTTGTTTTTATGAGCAAGTAACTATGAATGGTATACCTACTCGAACGGTCTTTGTTCTTTTGCTCTTTTCCTTTAGACAGTGTTATCCTACTATTAGTCAGTAGGTAGCCCTGACGTTGGATGTTTTGAGAGACAGGCGTGGGTCATCGTACAATCACGAAGGAAACTCATAGGGAACTTTAGTGATTTTATCATAAGGGACTAGATCGTTTACCGAAGGCAACATCGAAGGGTTATTTAGGGACTACGATCTTTTTTAACCAAGGGTCTTAGCTAAAGTGTCCCACGTTCGAGGGACGTGACTTTTTTTCCAAAGGCAACAAGTGGAGATACCTTATAGGTGCGCCTGTGCGAGTGTGTTGTGTTCAGTTATGTTTATCTTGAGTGTTAGGTTTGCTAACATTTGTTTTTAGGTCTTTCCATACAAGCATATTAGCATACATCTAACAGTTAAAACTATATAAGTACAGAAAAATAAAATGCGGAAATTTGAATCTACGCTATTACAAAGCTTCGTGATGGGGAAATTTACAAGCCAACAATGGGGGAATAAAAATTCCTAGTTAAGTTATTACATCCTTTGTACAATTACATAATTTATAATGATAATGCGAGTAAAATAAATAAATGTGCACGGAGAAAGAAAACCCTAAAATAAGTTCTAAGTGATAGAAAGAAATATTTTTGGTTGTTTTTGTTCAAAGAGAAATAGTTAAATTAAATTAAAGAAAACCCTAACTTTAATTAACTTAATTAGTTAAGAAAAAGATGATTAAATAATTAATTTTAATTAATTTTAATTAATAAATATCTAAGTTTAATTTTTTTTTTGTGATTTTTTATTTTTACGATTTTTTATGATTTTTTTAATAAAAGGAAATTAATTAAAAAAAGAGAAAAAAAATAAATTAAACAAAACAAAAAGAAATAGAAAATAAGAAAATATGGGCTAGTTGTAAAGAAAATTGGGGGTGAGAAAGAGAAATTCCCCAAGCCCAAAACAATGGCCCAGGCACTACAACAATAGTAATTAGGGGGTGAGAGTCTGAAATTTCTAAGCCCAACAGTGAAAAGGCCCAAACGCCTAGTGACCTACAAAAAAAATGTTGAAACAAAAAATTGCAAAACCTGGGACTCGAACCCTGGCGCTGCAACAATAGTAATTAGGGGGTGAGAGTCTGAAATTTCTAAGCCCAACAGTGAAAAGGCCCAAATGCCTAGTGACCTGCAAAAAAAATGTTGAAACAAAAAATTGCAAAACCTGGGACTCGAACCCAGGATCTAGAAGAAGAATGCCTTAAACGTGTGCTTGCTACCACTGGATCACTTTATTCATTCGTTAGCATAACAAAATGAAAATAATATAATATGAAATCAGTCATGTTTTCAAATTTCAAACGTGCGCCCAGTCTGATTTGAAACAGCCAATTAGATGTTGGCACTTGGGCCACCAGAGTCAACACGCCGAAGTCAACTTTCCGGTTGTCTTCTCCGGTTGGCTTGAAAACAAAAACCTGCCAAAACATCAGATTCGTGAATAATTAAGAGGTCTATTCCATGCAAAATTATCTCCTGAATTCAAATTTGGCCTTGGTTTGGACTGAAAGTCCTTTCATCACTAAATCTGAAGCTCAAAGATACTTGAGCCCTAACAATGGTGTTCTGCAATTTCAACACTTAAACTCACATGTGATACGTTAGGTCTCTTCTAATCATTGTCACAAACATGTGTGCATGTATTAGATTGATTAAAAATTCATATTGCAACAGGTTGAGTCAAAGAATATTATACCAAAACCGATGATTATTATGGGTGTCTCCTAGCATGCTTCAAGCTACAAGGAGGACTGTAATGAATTCCTAGGAGCTTCAGGGACAAGATGCAAGGCTTGGCTTTGATTAATATGGGCTGGAAGATTGAATTTCTAATTTTACAACTTTGATACTCTTATGAAATTTTGTGGAGCTTTTGATATGTAATGTATGTGTCTCCTTTTGGCTTGCATGGTATTGTATTTGTAGAGGGAAGGATGAGAGCAGACCAACATGGAAAGAATAAAGTCTTAACCATGGTTTTAAAATCAAAATCAAAAATTTGAAAAAATGCAAAAATTATATGGTTCTTGCCACTTTTGCTTTCTGCATGAACCTAGTCATTGGTGATATACCTTGCACAAATTCTTGGGCTTCATAATTGGTCAAGTCAAGCCCAAATGCCCTAGCCCATTATTTCTTGTATTTTTATTTAATTTATTTGATTTTAACTTAAATAAAATCAAGATAAATATAAATAAAAATCAAGGTCATGTAAAAATGGACTTAGAGGTCCTCTAAGATATTATGGACATATTTGAACATCGAAATCTAGGCTCATTGGTTCAAAATTGCCATTTTGCTCAATTTGTACTTCATGAATTTCTTCAAAATTCTTCAACTTGTGCAACTCATAACTTGCTCAATTTTAAACTTTTAAATATGATCTTGGACTTTTTTAAAAGCTAAAGATGTCCTCGACAATCTTTGTGTTGATGATTTTTTCTTTTGAAGATTTTATCTTGATGTAAGTTGCCTTGTCAAAAAGTGTCTTTTATTGACTTTTGAAAATGACCTATAATGTATGAGATCATATCTTCCAAATGAAACATTTTTTGGACTTGATAATAAAAGAAAAATTGTAGAGAATGTAATTTTGTTCTAAATGGGCTTTGGTTGGGTAAAATTTGATTAAGTATGTGAAAGTTATGCCTGGTCAAAGTTTAGTTGACTTCTCCTAAGGAAACCCTAATTTGACAATTCTTGACTTTTGATGATCTGAGGACTTTCCTTGGGGAATCATGATCAAACCTTGATCAAATGATGAATATCACTTCAAAATGTTGATGTTGACCAAAAATCTTGAAGTTTGACTGTATGTTGACCATAGTTGACTTTTTGACCAATATAGTTGATTTTCAAGCATTTGAGCCATTGACTGAGCAAACTTGTGATGTAGGGCTTGAAACTTGAAATGAACCTTTTTGAGGACCTATGAAGAACCATAGAAGCCACTTGAGACCTTTTCAAATCAAATTTCCTTGAGAAACTTTGAACCCTAGTTGTAAGCATTTGGTTTAGGAGGTGTGTAACGCTCGTAATTTAATTAATTATTTAATTAAATTTTTTTTGGAATATTTGAGAAGATGTGTTATGATTAATTGGATTTAATTATTTTATTAAGTGGAGAAATAATATTAGAAGTATAATATTATTTGATGTGGGCTTGTTTTAAAGGAATAGAAGTACTAATGAGGGGGTGTAATAGTTTTAAGCCCATTAAGGAATTAAGAGCATAATAGGTTATTTTATTATATTGTTAGAAAGAATAGAAAGAAGAAGCAGTAGAAGAATAAGGGTTGGAGAGGAGAACGTGAAGATGTTGGAAAAGAGGAGAAATGGCAGAACGAGGTTTCGGCCGGAAGTTATAGAGCGGCCTTCAATCCAAGGTAAAGATGAGGTTATGACTCTATAATTGGGTTCATGATAATTGGTATGTGGGGTTAGAGGTGATTGTTGTATTGTTCATAAATTGAATGTATATGATGTTGTATGATGAGAATTGATGAATTATAGATGAATAATGATGTCCAGATGTTGTTTATTTGATGTGGAATTATAGGATAACTAAGTGATGATTATCCATGATTAGATTAAGTTTTTAGGGCTTAAAGTATGGAACCCGTAGTGAAAACATAGAGAAAATCGCAGAAATTATGCAGGAAAGAGCAGTATGCATCGACCCCAAACATGATGTGTCGATACATGAAGGTTTAGAGACTCAGGATGAGTCGACACAAAGAGGTTTTGCATTAATACATGAAGGTTTAGAGACTCTGGATGAGTCGATATGTAGGAGCATGTGTCGATACATGCTGTGTGGTAGACTTAGTATGAGTCGATACAAGAGAGGATGCGTCGACTCATGTTGTGAGTTCAGTGCAGTACGCGTCGATCCAAGACGTTTTGCATCGATCTATGTCGTCTAGTTTTTGGAAGAATCGGTTTGAAGATGCTGTAACTTGAGTTTTTGGACTCCGTTTGAGGTGTCGTTCGAAGTGTTGAATAGCTAACGCAATGAACTTTATTCTTAAGGACTAAAATGATGAATAGGAAGGATAACCATAATATTTGAATTAGTTTCCGTGTAGATCGCTATGTTGGTTTTTATGCAGAATGATGAAGATGAGATGCTTATAGGCTGCTGTTTGATTTGTAACAGTAGGAATAATAATAACGATGTAATATTAAAGAATAGTAGTATGTAGAGACTTAGTGATTTATAAGTAATCCTTAGTTGGTTAATTAATTATAGGCAATATCTAGTATAGGCCTATGGCCAACATTGTGAAATTGATGAGTTATTGTCGTATTAAAGTACAGCTAAGTTGTTGATGAGATGTTATTAATGAAGTTGTGTTTGATGAATAAATGATATTTGATGAATTATTATGAATGATATGATATGTTTGATGAAGAGATGTTGAGATGCATTTTTCAGATGTAGGTCGTTGGCCAACGAAGATATTGTATTGAGATGTTATTAATTGTGGTGTTGTTATTACATTCATGATTGTGTCGTATACATTGCATTTTGAGATGGAGCTTATGCTCGTTGAGATGGCCTTTATTGGCGAATATTGAGATGAAGGCTTATGCCTTGTTGATGCCTCTATTAATTGGAAATTTTTGAGATGGGAGTTCTGCATGGTACCACATGCATTTGCATAGTATTGAGTCGCATTATTTGATTGCATAAAGAAGTTGTGTATTGATGTTATGAATGTGTATTATTATTGCAACTATTGCTGATTTTGAGATGATAAGTGGTGATGCTATGTGATATAATTTAATATATTAATTATCATATGCTTTATTATATTGTTAGATATCTCACCCCTTCTATTTGAATGTTGCCCTTATGTTGGTAACGTGCAGGTAATCAGGAGTGAAGGCTGTATACCTTCAATAGTTCGAGTCGGTGTCATTGCTCTGATATGTAACACTCGGGGGGGTGAACGCTTGTTGCTTTTGATTGTTGATTAATTCCGTCGTTGAACTTTAAGTTGATTATTATTAAATTGTGTTTTTTCGAAGTTGTTGTAATGATGATGATAAAGATGTTATTAAGAATTCCGCTGCGTAGATGTTGAGTGGTGGAATTAATTAATTAAAGTGTTTTGATGACGGTTCATCTGATGTTTTAAAGTGTTATATATCCACGATGAATGCAATGAATTTTGATAGAAGAATTTGTGGCATGCCAATTCATTTGCATGAATGATTTTATAACTCTGATTTATTTATATAATTTGTCGAGGTAGAATTTGGGTGTTACAAAGTTGGTATCAGAGCAAAAGGTTGGTCCAACCTTGTCGTCAAGTCGTAGTTATCTAACAATCGAGTATTGTTAATTTGAGTTCTAACCGTTGTTTATGTTGTAATGATAAGTTGAGATGGCTAGAAGGAATGATGTTGCACTTGTTGCTGCTTTAGAAGCAATGGCTCATGCAATGGAAAATCAGTTGAATGCTGACGGGAATGCTGGATCTCGTAGCTCGGCGACTAATCAGAGAGAGAATCCACCTACGTTCAAGGGAAAGTATGATCCTGACGGAGCATTGGAGTGGTTGAAAGAGATTGAGAGAATCTTCCGTGTGATGGACTGCACTCCAGCGTAGAAGGTCCGTTGTGGTACTCATATGCTAACAGTCGAGGCTGATGACTGGTGGCTAGAGACTTGTCATAAGTTGGAAGATGCAGGTGAGAATGTCACTTTGGCTGTGTTCCGTAGGGAATTTTTGAGGAAGTACTTTCTTGAAGATGTTCGTGGTAAGAAGGAGATTGAGTTCCTTGAGCTAAAGCAAGGAAATATGTCGGTTGTTGAGTATGCTGCCAAGTTTTCTGAGTTGGCTAAGTTTTATCCATATTACGTTGATGCAGATGCTGAGTTTTTGAAGTGTATCAAGTTTGAGAACATGTTGCGCCCGGAGATCAAGAAGGCAGTCGGATACCAGAAGATTCATGTCTTTGCTGATTTGGTTGATAGTTGCAGGATTTATGAGGAGGATAATAATGCTCATTACAAGATTATCAGTGAGAAGAGGGGTAAGCACCAACAGAATCGTGGTAAGACTTATGATTCCCCAGTTGGTAAAGGTAAACAGAAAGTTGCTCAGAGTCAGAGGACTAGTGGGGGAGATGCTCCTACTGGTGTGGTTTGCTTTAAGTGTGGAAAACCTGAGCACAAGAGTAATGTATGCACTACTGAAGTGAAGAGATGTTTCTGTTGTGGAAAGAACGGACATGTTGTATCGGAGTGTGAACATAAGGATGTGATTTGTTTCAATTGTAGAAAAGAAGGGAACATTGGTAGCCAGTGTCTTAAACCGAAGAGGACTCAGACAAGTGGTAAAGTGTTCGCTTTGGTTGAGGATCAGACAACTACTGAGTGTTGTACCCCAATTTTTGCCCCTAATATTTCTGCATCATACCATATTGTTTCAATCACAACAAAATCACATTAGGGTTTTTGGTTCTTCTCTATCCTTAGCCTTTCTCTTTTGAGGAGTTACCAAGCACCTTGACTTGTTTTCTTTTGTGATCATGGATATTTTGCTTTGATTTTCTCTCTAATTATCAAAATGCAATATTGGTTTGTCTTACTTGTTAGTAATGTAGGTAAAGGCAATGAGGTTTAGCAATTTGCTTCATGGGTTCATGAGTTTATTTCCATGCCCTAGTCAATAGCTTGAGAAATTCAAACCTCGCCATTGAAGTTGTTTTGGAAGAATTGGTATGGAAGTGGTTTTGGTGGCCATGAGTCCTTATAATCATCCTAAACAATTTCTATTCATAAAGGAAGAATATTGGAACAAAAAGTTTGTTCAAACTTGGAAAAGTTCCTCAAAGCATTCTCTTGATCTAGAGGCTTGGGTTTTGAACTTCAAAGGAGCATATCTTGCTCATCTTTTGGTATTTTTGAGTGATTCCAAAAACATCCTTCTCTTCAAAAAGTTACCAATAAATCACTTCAAAAGTTCCAAAGAGTTTTCATGTGGAAGGAACTTGGTGAAGAAGAAAGATTACAAGTCACCTAGATGAATCCCCAATTTTCCATATGTGACTTCAAATGGTCATAACTTGGTCAATTTTTATCACCTTGAGCCCATTATTTTTTCATGATGATCCTAAGGATGTTTGCTTCATGCCTTCTTTTATGTGCAAAGTAAGAAAATGGATAGAAGTTGCCTTAAGAATGCAAAAGATTATAGGTCATTTCATGATTTTTGGCCAACTTCAACAAGTCATAACTTGCTCAATTTTTGGATATTTTGAGTGGTTCAAATTGAAAAATGTCATTCAAGAGGTCTAATCCATTCCATCTGTTTTGGTCAAGAGCAAATTCTAAGTGGAAGACCATGTTTGGATGCAAAAGATTATAGGTCATTTTTAAATAAGAATTTGAAATATTTCTAAGTATGGAAAGTCAACTCTTTTTCTTCAACTTTGACTCCGTGTAACTTTCAGCTCAAGCATCCACTTGATTCCATTATTTTTCCATTGCAAAGCTTGTAACCTCATCTTTCCAAAGCATCAAGAATTATGCCCTAAGACCCCTTGAGGTGGAAATTCCATGGATTTGAATTTGGTAGTTTGAAACTGAATTTTGCACAAAGTCAGAATTTTGAAATCTTTGTTTTAGCTTCTAATCACAGGATTTCCATGTGTGATCGGTGGATCTGGAACTGACTGTTTAACGCTGGTTCGCGAAATGTCGCGGAAGCAAGAGTCGCCACCGTCTTTTATTTTCTCCAAATGGAAAGGACAAAAGCACAGAAAAATTCCTTAAAGAGATTGCTCTCGGTTCGGGAGGTAGGTTATAGAAAGGGAAGGTGTTAGCACCCTTTCTATCCATGGTTATCCATGGGCTCTTAGATACTTGCTCATTTGTGTTTTCAAAATTGTTTGTTTGCTTTTCAACTGTGGGTTTTAAAAAGTTTCTTTGAAAATTCCAGTTCGACTCTTGTATCGGTCCTCAAGAGTGTTTGAAAAATTGCTTTCGAAAGCTTTTTGAAAAGGTGTCGGTGTGAAAAGTATTTTTGAATTTTTTTTTTTTGAATTTAGAGCAAGTATCTACGAGAACCTACCTACCCTAAGGAATTCGTCTGTGTAAATGTCCTTTAAAGTAGTGCCATCCCACCATTGAGAGGTAGGTAGCACCACCGTTGGAGGTGTTCGGGTCAATTCGAGGTTCGGGATCATGAGGACTTACTAAGACATCCTCTACTCGACGATCACCTTTCGAAGCAAGGCAACAGTGAGGCGTACCCTAGGGGTGGTGTGTGCGAATTGTGTGTCATTTTCATTTGTATTTGTCTTGTCATATGATTGGTGTTCTACGCTTGTTTTTATTATGGCCATTCATTCTTGCATGCTTGGTTTAACAGTTTAAAGTATTTGCGAGAAAAGTAAATCTAAAGCTATTACAAATGGCGCGGGTCCACATCGCCAAAATTAAACCGGACCCGATTTGACAGAAAAGTAAATAATTAAAAGAACGAAAAGTAATATTTACAAGGCCTTGGGAGAGATACATAATTATTTAAACGACATAAAATAAATATGCGAAAATAAACAATTAAGTCGAAAGGAGGGCGTTGGACCCTTTTGTAAAAAATTAAAATTACATGAATTAATTAATTTAAGAAAAGAACTTGTTTTTGTTTTTTGGTATTTTTATGTTTTTTAAGATTTAATGAAAAAAGAGTTAATTAAAATTAAAATTGAATGCAAACCCTAATTCTAATGGCTTTTAAATTTATTATGAAAAATATTGAATTTTAACCTAATTTAAACCTAAGTTTTTTTCATGCAAATTTGATTATAAAAACAAATAAATAAATAATATTATGGTAAAAAAAAAGAAAAAATTAAAAGGAATAAAAATTATCAATTAAACCTAGTTCTACATTTTTTAAATTTTGTTATGAAAGAATTAAAATTTACCCTAATTTATACTAATGCATTTATTTACAAGAAAATATTAAAATAAAATATTTATCATGTTTTTTGTCTTTTCTGATTTTTAGGCATTTTTTATATTTTGGTAAAAATAATTAATTAAATCAAATAAATAAAGAAAAGAAAATAACAATTGAAAATAAAATATAAAAATAATAGAAAATGGCAAACCAGGGGGGGTTCAGTCCCAAATTAGGAGGTTTGGCCCAAGCAGTTTGGCCCAACAAGCTTCAAAATCGTTGACTTTTCCAGGCACCATGTGGCACCTCTGACCAGGTCTAGGATACACTTCCAATCTATGCCCTTGATTTGATCTCCGGGACGCGTGGCTGTAGGATTCTTGAAGGCATATGGTAGTCTTGACTTTGGGCGCTGCATGAGAATTGTGAATGAAAAATATTATGGAAATTATACAGACCTGGGGCTCGAACCCAGGTCTTGGATGTTGAAGCAATGAGCGTTTGCCAGCTGAGCCACTGAACCTTTTTGATATATTAGTAACAGGTAAATAATATAAAAGAAAAGCAAAACATTAGTGGATTAAAGCGCGAAATATTCAAACGTGCCAGTCAGCGTGTGACACGGCTTTATCTTCTTCACGTGTTCCTGAAAACAAAAACATGAGGCAACGGTTTTCTATGCGTTGCTTAAGGTCAGTTTCAAGAAAATAGCGACTAGAGCTATGGTGTCCATAAATTAATCGCGAGTGTGGATTCTTCTTCGTCTAAGCTTGCTGGTTTGAATGGTGGTGGTCTTGAGGGCCAATTTTTCTTAATTTCAGAAGCCCTAATTCCAAGCTTCTTGAACCCTAAAAAACGTTAATGGCGGATTCATGTAGGGTGCATAAAAATACAATCAAATAGTTTGGTTAGCTTCATAATCATTCAAGAAATAAGAATCAATGATTGAAATGCCATAAAAATGCCTAAATTTCAAAGTATGATTATGAATTTTTCACGAAACATCTTGCATTCTGTATACCAATTCCTCGCGTCTGGATTGTTGTTTTTGATTGGAATGTATTCAATAGGCCTTGAGGAAGCTATTGAAACGATTTTCGTGCCTTGAATCCACCTAAAAAGGGTTTTTCAGTTTTGAGTTTCTAGGGAATTTTTCCAAGTTTTCAATGGCCTCTTCTGCGCAGCTTTCTTGTCTTAGCATTAGGTTTTCCCTCAGGCTTATGTACTGAATAGATTAGGTTAACAAAATTGATCCAAATATCTTTCATTCATGGATTTGGAGATTTGATTTTTCACCATTATGTTTTCAATCTTTTCCATGTGCTCTTGTATCAATTATGCTCAAATAAAATCAAATCTTCCTATTTTGAAAGTGCACGAAATATTGAGGGCAAAACATGCATGAAAAGATTTATTAGGTCAAGTTATATATTTTTCACATATTTAAATGATTTAAATGAATTAATATAAATAAAAATTCAAATAAATAAATAAAAAATGAGAAAATACTTCCCTTTGGGCCAAGTGGTCGTGCATATGCTTAGAATGATGAATCATGGAAGAAAAATGGGCCCATTAGCAATTTTAGGTCATTTGAATCAATGTTGACTTTTCAAAATATCCAAATATTTCCCAACTTCCACAAGGCATAACTTGCTCAAATTTTAAGCTTTTCTCATGTTCTTGGACATTTTGGAAAGGTCTTTGAGTCCTCTAACCAATGTCTTTGGTCCCATATCATTTTGATTTACCAATCTCAAGTTATGGCCTTTGACATAAAGTCCTTTTTTGTTGACTTTTGAAAATGACCTATAATGTTGAAATTGATAACTTTTTGTGAGAGCATTTCTTGGGCTTGAAGTATGAAGTTGAGTTGTAGGAAATGTCTTTATCTTCAAAATGAGCTTTGGATGGAATTTTTCTGATAATCCATGTGAAAGTTATGCCCTGGTCAATTTCAGTTGACTTTTTCAGCTGTCCAAATAAGGAAACTTTTGCATCTTGATGATTTTCTGAGCCAAATTTTGAGAATCATGATCAAGCATTGATCAAATGATGTTTGTAGCTTCAAAATGATATGTTGACCAAAAATTTGAACTTTTGACTGCCAAATGACCATTTTGCCCCTACAGTTGACTGTAGTGCAATTTAGGGTTTTGACTGTGCAATTTTGAGCTGAATGCCTTGAAACTTGATATGAGGACACTTGACCATATTTATAAGCATGTGAGACTTGATTGGGCCTTTGAAAACTTCATTTTCTTGATCAGACTCAAAACCCTAATCTTGACTGTGTAGGAGACCTTTGCACTGTGCAACCCTTGGGGAATTTTGTGACTTGTCTTGGCAATTTCTTGGAGAATATGGGAGGGCAAATTTTGGGGTACAACACCATGCGTTTTTGTTTCTAATCATGTTTAGAAACTTTCTAGAAGTGATTAGCATCATGAAACGCACGATTTGGCTGAGTTTTGATCAAGTTTGAGTCACACTTTCTTCATGATGCAAACCCACACGAATTCCCTCCAAAACGCATCATTTGCTATTCCTTTTGATCCCATTTGCTTCCCTATAAATAGAGGGTCATCCCCCATTCAATTTCCCAAGCTTTGATGGCCAGAATCACCCTACCAAACTTGCTTCACAACCCAGAATTCAGCAACTTCGAAATCTATTCTCAAGCCTTTTTCAATCCATTTTTTCTCTCAATTCACCTTCCTTGATCTTCCCTGAAGCTAACTGTGATGCGGTGGGAGAACTGACTTGAGGTTTTTGCGTTTTATCGCAAATTTTGCGGTTAGCAAGAGTCGCAACCGACTTTTATTTTATCCAAAAGGAAAGGTAAAAAAGCACATGAAAGACCTTTGAGATTGTTTCTTGAGTTCGGGGGGTAGATTATGAAAAAGGAAGGTATTAGCACCCTTTTCATCCATGGTTTTTCGTGGGCTCTTAGTTACTTTCTAGATCACTTGCTTTTTGTTTTGAAATTGTGTTTTGTGTGGTTTTGAAAGTATTTTGTAAAAGAGGCATTTGTTTAGGCAATCTTTGTAATGATTCTCGTTCGTAAGAATGTATACAAAGATGTTTGTCTTTTTGAAAATGTTTTCAATGTTTGAAAATGTATGTGTTTGTTTTGAAAATAGAAAGGATAGTTGTTTGAAAATAGAGCAAGTAATTAGAAGCAATCTACCTACTCAAATGTCTTTCTTGTTCATTTTCTACTCCTTTGGCATTGTTGTCTTACCATTGATTTGGTAAGCAACCCTATCTTTGGATGTAAGCGGGACGAGCGTGGGTCATCGTATAGCCATGATTAGCAATGTTGCAAGGTATCTTATCATTTTTTTAGGGACCAAGATCATTTTGTAAGGAAAATTTGAATAGCGTCATCGAGGGGCTATGATCTTATACTTGTTTGTTTTGCCAAGATACCTCGCATGCGTAATATGGCCATTTTTGTATAAGGCAACCAAGTGGAGAAACCCTAAGGGTGCTGATCGTGGGATTTGTACTTATGTATCCAATGATTAGGACTGCAAGTGCACAGTCTTGTCGAGTAGTTTTAAAAGATATCGAACCACAGAGACTGATGATTCGATCTACCGTTTTCTATTGTTACTATGTAAATCTAAAGCTAATGAATATTTGATTTGGGTTGTAGGGGAAACTAATCGCTAAATTAAGTTGTATTTTAATAATCAATGAGCTTAATTACCATTATGCAACAGTCTTACCTCAGGAACTAGCGACCTGTCGGGCGTCTTTATATTTTCAAAACAGTTTTCAGTAAAACCTATCTAGTTTAAAAACCCTCGTCTCACACTTTCGTTTTGTTGATCTAGGCTTTGCAGTTAAGTCCTAACGTACACTTCCGCCATCCCGCAGGAGTTAAAAACACTTTTTGGAAACTAAACAAAATCTTAATTAACTTTAAAGTGCTTCCGCTGTATTTTAAGCCAATGCCTAATTACTACTGTCCAGTTAAAAGATCTCAAACTTCCGCTTTGTTGACCCTAACCTCTATCTGTTTTTTTACTTCCGTAACAAAACAATTTAATGATTTGAAAAATAGTAACTTAGGCCAGAAAAGAAAGTTTCGTAGTAAAAATAGTCCCGACTAAGTTACTCGTTCCCTCGGTTTATTGACTTTACATACCGGTATAAGATTTCTAGCTTGACATAATATTAAACCAAATCGCAGAATAATTTAAAGGACAAACACAAATAAACATAATTATATTAATTAATAAGCAATAAGAATTTGTAAACATAAACCTGGTAATAACTCTGAAGACAGAAGCACTCCTGCACAAATTGTAGGCTTTGCTTCGATCGGAGAATATATTTAACCGTATAGAAGAAAATAATGCTGAAAGAATAATGCTGGAAAGAAATAACTGGGAAAATAAAATAATGCTGAAAAGAAATAATGCTGAAAATAATATTCTGCTGAAAATAATATCTGCTTAATAAAATCTCTAAACTTTCTCGCCAAAAAAGAAGAACCCTTTCTACTGTGGTCTCAGGCTCTATTTATAGTGCTTGCTTGATTCGTTGCTCTCGAAAATGTAGGAACACTTCACTTTTCTTCCTTGAGAAATAATAGGCCATTTAATTGTCACGTTCGTTGCTCTCTTGACTGCGTGGGTGAGAGAATGTAGGAACTCGTTGGATTAACCCTTGAACGTGTTTCTGTCTGTTGGATGAGGAGAAAGTGGGGTGATAGGCTGTGACGTTCGTCACACGCAAGTGACTATCGTCACTTGGTCTTCATGGAGCGTGACGTTCGTCACACGCAAGTGACTATCGTCACCTGGTCTTCATGGAGCGTGACGTTCGTCACGTCCCCTTAACGGTCGTCAGGGCATGGTTGCTTGTGGGCCACGTGCTCACATGTGTAATGGCTTTTGGGCTGGTTTCTTCTCCTTAGGCTCTTTTACTACTTTTTGCACCCTTTTTTCTTCATTTCTTAAAAAGTGTTCGGCTCAGTGCATATCTGCAAAAATAGAAAAATACCTGCATAATACTTATAAAATAATTTAATTCAAACTAAAGTATGAGAAATATTTGGTGTATATCAAGCCAGAAATATCACATATTTGTGTGTCATCAGGTGCTTGTGTGTAAGTGTGTTATTTTCATGCTTGATTTTGTCTTAGATTAGGGTTTTCTATTTGATTTGCTTTTATCTTGCCATACAAACCCTAATTACTAGCATGTTATGTAAAAGTGATAAATTGCGTAATTTAAAGATTGTTACGCTATTACAACATTTTATGGGAGGGGCGAATACTAATTGTGAATGGGGATTTGCAATAATGTAAATCTAATTAGGCTATTACAACCAAATCGAACTTGTGCGAAAAATTGAATAAACAAATATACAACATTTAAATATGCAATATTATGTATATGCAAGGAAAAGAAATTATTTTATTTTTCATATAAAGAAGAATTTTGAATTTAAACCTAATAATTTAAGAAAAGGGAATTATTTCTTGAAAAAGAGGTTAACCCTAATTTCTAATTTAAAAAGAAAATGAAGCTCTTTAAGTATTATTTTTGTGTATTTTTTGTATTAAAAATAATAGATAATATTTTGAAAATATTTGGTCTTTTTATATGTCAAAATAAATATTTACAAGTATGAATGAAAAAGGAATAAAATAATTAACCTAATTCTATTCTTTTATTTACAAGTTTATTAAAGAAAATATATATAAGTACCATTACAGGTTTCTCATCTTCTTCGTTGTTTATTTCAGCAGAAATGTCTTCTGATCAAGCCATCAAAGATCTTCAGGCACAAAACACCCATGTCTAACAGATGTTCTTGAGTTTATCTAAAGGACAAGAGGACTTAAAGACCTGATTCTGAAAGAGGAGAAGAAGAAGAAGAAGAAGAAGAAGAAGAAGAAGAATGTTGGTATTCTGAACATGGGTAGAAGATTCGGAGAAAGGATAAGACAATCAGCTGATCTGACCTCCTCATCTAAATACGGGGAGAACCAAGAAAAGACAAAGGACCCTAGTCCAGCAGTTTCTGATAACGATACGGATTATGATGATGAGCAATATCCTCCTGCCGAGGATATGTACAAACAATTAGAAGACCGTCTGAGTTCTATGGAGATTCAGAAGATCCCTGGTTTAGATTTCAGAGAGCTGGGACTGGTATCGGGAGTGGTGATCCCTCATAAGTTCAAAGCTCCGGTTTTTTCCAGGTACGATGGGGTATCCTGTCCAAAACTCCATCTCAGCTTGTACGTCAGGAAAATCCAACACCACACTGCTGATAGAAATTTGTGGGTACACTCCTTTCAAGATAGTCTGTCAGGGACTCAGCTTGAATGGTTTTATCAGTTGGAAGGAGCCAATGTCCGAAACTGGGAAGACCTTGATACTGCTTTTTACAGGCAATAATAGTATAACACTGACCTTGCTCCCACTCGTACTCAGCTTTAGGGTATGTCAATGGGTGCAAGTGAAGGTTTTAAGGACTATGCTCAAAAATGGAGAGACTTAGCTGGAAGAGTCCAACCCCCTTTGTCTGATTGGGAGTTGGTTTACATGTTCCTAGGGACGCTATCTGGTCCATTTTTCAATCATCTAATCGGCAGTTCGTCATCTGGGTTTACTGAGTTCATCTTGACGGGAGAGAGAGTAGAAGCTGGTATCCAAAGTGGTAAGATACAGAAGGATACTTCATCAAATACAGTAAAGAAGCCTTCCACCGGTAAGAAGGAAGCTAGTGCAGTCTACGGCCCGAGGGGCCAAAGCAAACCTGAACACCGTCAAGTAGTAAATGCGGTAGTGATATCAAGACCCACAATTGCTCCACAATGCAACAATCAACAAAGGGTGGAAAGACCACAGAGGCAGTACACTCGACTCAATATGACCTTGTCTCAAATTCTACCATAATTATTGAAGACTAATCTGGTAAGTATGAGGGAAGCCCCAAAGAACCCCAATACCACTTCCCCTCACTATAACCTGAATTCCCGCTGCGCCTATCACTCTGAAAGTCCGGGTCATAATACAAACAACTGTTGGGCTTTGAAAAACAAAGTGCAAGACTTGATCGAAGCCAAAGAGATTGAGTTTGACGCTCTGGAGAAGCCCAACGTCATAACTTCTCCCATGCCCAAACATGGTCATGGAGTAAATGTTGTAGACGTTGATTTATTTATGACCTCTGTGGACGAGATTTCTACTCCTTTGATGACAGTTAAGAAGAATTTGTTGTTGGCTGGTTTATTTTCGGGTTATGGTGAAGGTTGCCACATGTGTTCGATTCTTCCTACTAGTTGCCACTTATTGAAATCAGGTGTTCAGCGCCTGATGGATAATAAAGAGATCCTGTTTGAAAAGACTATGATTCCGTTGGTCCAATTCAAGATGTTGCCATCATAACCATTTCCGCCAATCCTTCCAAGGTTTCCTCGAGAAAACCTGTTAGGATTACACCCGTCCCAAGAATTTCTCTGTTAATAATTACTGTCCCTGGTCCTATCCCATACACTTTGGATAAGGTTGTCCCTTGGCACTATGGTGCTGATGTGTATTACCATGGAGTTAAACAAGACTTAAAGAGTGAGGAAGCTGATGTTGTTGTCAGCAATATTGTCGGGGTCAGCAAGGTCACCAGAAGCGGAAGACTCTTTTCTCCCGAGATTTCCCCTCCGACTATCCACAACCCTGTTGTCATTCCATCTGCTAGTACATCAGCTACTATCCCAGTTCCTGTTCCAGTTATCACCCCTGTCACCGAGCCATCTAGGACTCGGGGCAAAGAAATCATAGGTGAGCCTGCCCAGACGGAGGCACCTAAGAAGATCATTGTAGAAACCTCAAAACAAGAGATAGAAGAAATCCTGAAGATTATCAAGAAGAGCGATTACAACGTAGTCGAGCAGCTGGGGCAGACCCCGTCAAAAGTCTCTATGTTGTCCTTATTATTATGTTCTGAAGCCCATGCAAAGGCTTTAATTTCATTCCTCAAGACTGCGCATGTGTCGCAGGAAACTTTGGCTGATCAATTCAAAGATTGCATAGCTAGCCTGACTGCCGATAATGGGCTAGGTTTCTCAGATGTAGATCTGACCGCTAAGGGGAGAAATCATAATGATGCTCTGCACGTCTCGATCGAGTGCAGGGGCACTACTATGGCCCATGTACTGGTGGATATCGGGTCCTCATTGAATGTTCTGCCAAAGAAAGCATTAGATCGTCTGGACTGTGAAGGTTTGATTCTAAAGCCGAGCAATATTGTGGTCAGGGCTTTTGACGGGTCAAAAAGGATGGTGCACGGGGAGGTGGACATCCATGTTAAAGTTGGCTCTCAGAATTTTGCATCCACCTTCTACGTGATGGATATCATACCATCATATTCTTGTTTGCTGGGTCGCCCTTGGATTCATAAGGTTGGGGCAGTGACTTCCATGCTCCATCAAATGCTGAAGTATCCCGTAAAGGGGAAAATTGTCATTGTACAAGGTGAAGAGGAGTACATGGTGAGTCATCTCAATTCCTTTCGCTACATGGAGATGGATGGGGAATTCATCGAAACCCCTTGTCAGAATTTCGAAGAGGTCCCTCAGACCTTAGCGTCAACTGAAGTTGCTACCGACAAACCTCCGATGAAGATGGCTTCTCTCAAGGATACCAGGGTTGTAATTGAAGAAGGTGGGTGTGCAAATTGGGGTCAGCTCCCTAATTTCACGCACAAAACTGACAAATTTGGTTTGGGCTTTACTATAGGGGCTCAAAGGGCTGTTAGGCGCGCGCAGATTGGAAGACCTCATTTGCACATCAGCAATCAGGGAGTTAATGCAATTGAGGACAGTGAAGAAGATTCAGACCTCGACAGCTGGATCTACCCTACAACCAATGGTGGATTGAACAACTGGACGACGAAGGACTTCATACATGTTTCTTTTATTCCACAGTAATTGACTTTTGTTTTAAGAGTTGTAATAGATAGTTTGAAACTTTACGGCCCGAGGCATCTTGGCTTTGCTTGTGAGGGCTTATTACTTGTCATTTCATATATCATTAATAAAACATTGGATATTTCTTGCATTACAAATTTTGTGCTCTTTGTTTTTCTTTTCTCTGTCTTTCGCTATATCAAAAACAGTTATGCTCTTACACACACTCACGTATCATAATGCAGATCCATATCCACTCTGGATCCCATTGATAACAACTTTGCTACTGCCGGTTATGACTTTGAAAATCCGATCAACCAAGCCAAGGATGAAGGTGAGGATGATTGTTAGGTGCCTGGAGAACTTGCTAGACTGTTACAGCAGGAAGAAAGGGCCATATAGCCTCATGAAGAGCCAGTTGAGTCAGTGAATTTGGGTACAGAGGAAGACAAGAAAGAGGTCAAGATAGGTGCGAATCTGGAGCCTAGTGTCAATCAACGGTTGATACAGATGCTACGTGACTATGTTGAGATATTCTCCTGGTCTTACGAAGATATGCCTGGTTTGGACACCGATATTGTGGTCCATCACCTGCCGACTAAAGAAGATTGTCCTCTAGTAAAACAAAAGGTTCGTCGTATGCGCCCTGAGATGTCTGAGAAAATTAAAGCCTAAGTTATGAAACAGTTTGACGTGGGATTTTTAGCTATTACTTCTTATCTGTAGTGGGTTGCCAACGTTGTTCCAGTACCTAAGAAGGATGGTAAGGTACGGATGTGTGTTGACTATAGAGACCTGAACAGGGCAAGCCCCAAGGATGATTTCCCACTTCCTCACATCGATGTTCTGGTCGACAACACCGTGCAGCATAAGATCTTCTCCTTCATGGATGATTTTTCTGGCTACAACCAGATCAAGATGGCCTATGAAGACATGGAGAAGACAACCTTTGTTACGCAGTAGGGCACCTTTTGCTACAAGGTCATTCCTTTCGGGTTGAAGAACGTTGGGGCAACTTATCAGCATGCTATGGTCACTTTGTTCCACGACATGATTCACCATGAGATTGAGGTTTATGTTGATGACATGATAGCTAGGTCCCAGACTGAGGAAGAGCACCTAGATCATCTCCAGAAACTATTTGATAGGTTAAAGATGTACAAGTTAAGGTTGAACCCGAACAAGTGCACTTTCGGGGTAAGGTCTGGTAAGCTGCTGGGTTTCTTCGTTAGTGATAAGGGTATTCAGGTGGATCCTGCCAAGGTAAAAGCCATACAGGAGATGTCGGCTCCCCGCGCAGAAAAGAAAGTTAGAGGCTTTTTGGGACGTCTGAACTACATTGTCCGATTCATTTCACATCTGACTGCTACTTGTGAGCTAATCTTCAAGCTGCTGAAGAAATATCAAGTGGTAAAATGGAATGATGAATGTCAAACCGCTTTCGAAAGAATCAAGGAATACCTCCAAGAGCCACCAATTCTGATGCCTCCAGTTGAAGGAAGCCATTTGATCTTATACTTGACAGTACTGGATAATTCAATGGGGTGTGTGCTGGGGCAGCATGACGAGTCTGGCCGAAAAGAGCATGTTATTTACTACCTTAGCAAAAGGTTTACCGACTGCGAGACCCGATACTCGTTGCTCGAGAAAACTTGTTGCGCTTTGGCATGGGCTTCTCGCCGGCTGAGACAGTATATGCTGACTCATACTACCCTATTGATATCAAAGATGGATCCAATCAAGTATATCTTCGAGAAGCCTGCCTTGTCCGGAAGAGTAGCAAGATGGAAGATGATCTTTGTGATCGGTGGAAATAGAACTGACTGTTTTTTAGCTGGTTCGCGAAATGTCGCGGTAAGCAAGAGTCGCCACCGTCTTTTATGTTCTCCAACATGGAAAGGACAAAAGCACAGCAAAATTCCTTTTCGAGAATGTTTCTCGGTTCGGGAGGTAGATTTATAGAAAGGGAAGGTGTT
Source organism: Vicia faba (assembly GCA_948472305.1). Taxonomy (NCBI): domain Eukaryota; kingdom Viridiplantae; phylum Streptophyta; class Magnoliopsida; order Fabales; family Fabaceae; genus Vicia; species Vicia faba. The sequence goes on from OX451739.1 coordinate 1,516,451,855, forward strand.
AGCACCCTTTCTATCCGTGGTTATCCACGGGCTCTTAGGTACTTGCTCTTACGTTTTCAAAATTTGTTTGCTTTTCAAGTGTGTGTGGGTTTTGAAAAAATTTCGTTTGAAAAAATTCTAAGTAACTCTTGTATCTGTCCTCAAGAGTGTATGAAAAATTGTTTGAAAACATTTTGAAAGTGTAGGTGTGAAAAGATGTTTTTATTTTTTGAGAGAGCAAGTACCCAGGAGAAATCTACCTACTCTAAGGAATTAGGCTATGTAAGAATCCTTTAGACAGTACTATCCCACTATTGAGAAGTAGGTAGCACCGTCGTTGGAGGTGTTCGGGTTAATTCGATTATAAGGGACATGTGTGGTCACCGAAGCAATAGTAGGACACCTTAGAAGTAACCCTAATGTCCTAGATCCTTTTTATCCGAGGCAACTGTTTCGAGGCAACTGGATCTTAGACAGGAGGGCGACCTCTAAAACACGCTATACTTGACGACCACGTTCGAGGCAACCAGTGAGGCATACCCTAGGAGTGGCATGTGCTTGTGTGTTGTTTTCATGTTATATCATCTTGTACATGTATCATGGTGATCTACGAGTTGTTTTTAATTTTCATCCAAGTCTTGCATGCAGATTAGCAGTTAAGAGTGCGGAAAATAAATTGCGGAAAGGTAAATCTACGCTATTACAAGTCGCGGGTCTATACATTGCCAAAAACATAATCCGTTTTGGAAAATAAATGCGGAAAATTAAAGAAAGCGATAAAGCCTAATTAACTATTACATCCTTGGAAACAGATACATAAATATGATTAAAATAAATTAAAGTGCGCGTAAAGAAATTAAATCAGGACGTCCTTAGGGTTTTGACCCTTTTTGAGAAAAGAAAGTGATTTTTTTGGTTATTTTTGAATTAAATGGAATTAAATTAAATGAACAATTAAATTAAATAATGAAAATATTTTTGGATTTTTGAGTTTTTAAAGAAATAAAATAAATTGAATTAATGCTAATAAAAACCTAATATTCTAAATTGATTTTAAATATTGCAAAAAATATTAAAAGTTAAATCTAATTAAAGCTAAATTGATTAAATTAATTTATTTACAAAAATAAAAGTGATGAAGTTAATTTTAATAAATAAAATATTTTTTTGTGTTTTTGATTTTATTAGGAAAAAATGTTAATTGGTTAGTGATTAATAAAAATAATAACGATTAATTAATTAAAGGAACATAATACAAATAGAGAGAGAGAGTTTAGGAGTATACGAGCCTGATTGGAGGGGTGAAACAGTTATTGGCGTCATGTGTAAACTGTTTTGTTTTGGCCATTTGTGTTTTGGCTTTTGGCCATTTGTGTTCTGGCCTCAACGTTCCTTAACCTTCTCAAGATGTCTGCCTCGCCATGTATTGGTGTCATGTGTAAACTGTTTTGTTTTGGCCATTTGGCTTTTGGCCATTTGTGTTTTGGCTTTTGCCCATTTGTGTTCTGGCCTCAACATTCCTTAATGAACCTGCATGGGATCCTGTCTAAATCTGCAGTGTTGAATCTCATGAACACATTAAATAAATTACCATATATCATAAAATACAAATAAAGCCAATATATGAAGAAATTTAATGTTTAGGCCAATATGACATGTATGAATGATTATACCCTTTTGATCATGGAGATCAAATCAACCTTACCCTTACTGGAAAATTAGTGACATGAATGCTTTTATGCCCTTTGGATCATGGAGATCAAGCCAGCCTTACCCTTACTGAAGAAGTAGTGAGATGTTGGTTTGTAACTGAGATGGCTTGTTTGTAGTGAGAGAGGGATTTGTAATAAGGATTTCAAGGTTTTAGGGTTCTTGAAAGAATTTGCTATTTTGACAGTGTTGTGGCAAGGTTTTTTTCTCTTCCTTTGTTTGTGTGAAAAGAATGTGATTATATAATGGAAATTAGGGTAAAGAAAATGGGCTTTGAATGTGCAATTGGGCCTCCAATGTTCACTTGAGTTCGTCACTTTCCAGGCTAAATCGCAGGGACTTAAGTGCAATTTTTGAAGTTGACATGTGAAAACAAAATGTAGCCGATATCGAGAACTAATTTCTGTCTGAAAATCGGCTCAATCGGATAAACGGTGAATTAGTTATGAATTTTTGAAGTTTCAGCTCATACAAACTTATTTTGGGCTCCAGTGTCGACTCTGACACGTTCTTCAATAAAAAACTGGTATTGATCAGAGCATAATCCGGTCTCGACTTTTGAAGCAAAGTTGTAGATCTATGAGTCAGTGACCTTGTGTAAAAATATGAGCCCAATCTGATAAAAATTGACCGAGTTATGAATTTTCGAAGTTTCGGCCCAGATGAAATAATATTCAGCATTCAGGATTTTCAGCGTGTCACACACTCTGAGCAAAATACGAAGGCCTTTTGAATACCGTTTGAACTCAATACCTTCTGTGAAAATGTAGCCAACTCAATTTGTGAAATTTTGGCGCCGAAACCAGCTCGATACAATGAAAATCGACCAAGTTATGATTTTCTGAACATGACGCAAATAAACTTCTGTCACAAATTTCTCGTATGAAAACACTTGATAAATCCACATTTTTGAAGACCTTCTGATCGAAATTGGCTTCCAGCCATGAGAGATGAAAACGTAGATAATGTCAAGACGGAATTTTGGCCACTGGAACGGGTTCAAAACGAGCCACGATCTTCAAGTTATGAATTTTTTAGCGCGTAAAAACTACACTTTCAGCACACTTTTTCACCATATTTCTTCGAGAAAACTCACACATTCGGATACCTTCTTTAAAGAATTGACTCTTGAGCCGAACCTGAATTTGAGAATACGTTATCAGAGATATCTTGGCGAAAGAACACCTGAATATGACGCGTCGGGTTGGACTTGTGAATTTTTCTTGAAATGTTTTGAGAAATATGGGAGGGCAAATTTTGAGGTGCAACAGTTGCCCCTGTTCAATCTTCTTAGACCTGAGGATGTAGATTGGCTTGCGTACCTTTCGTGATCCGAAGGTGGAAGATGATTGAACACTAAAGTGCCCAGAAATTTGCACTCACATAGTGGAGTATCAGCAGCGTGATGGCGGGAATGGGCTTACAGATGCCATTTGGAGACTGTTGGTATGTGGATGGGCTTATAGATGCCATCTAGGTGTCGATCGCGTAAGATATTCCTTAGCGAGAACTTGCGTACCTGAGAAAGAAAGATAATTACCTGGCCTGTTACAGGGGTTGATCTTCAAACTCTTTATGCAGATATGCCCTGGCTGGATACAAGTATCGAATCTACAAACAATCATCTACAGATATGCCCTGGCTAGATACAGGAATCAAATCTTCAAACTCTTCAGACGTGCCCTGGCTGGATACAGGAATCGAATCTGGAATTAGTCGTCAACAGATATGCCCTGGCTGGATACAGGAATCGAATCTTCAAACTCTTCAGACGTGCCCTGGATGGATACAGGAATCGAATCTGGAATTAGTCGTCAACAGATATGCCCTGGCTGGATACAGGAATTGAATCTTCTAACTCTTCAGACGTGCCCTGGCTGGATACAGGAATCGAATCTGGAATTAGTCGTCAACAGATATGCCCTGGCTGGATACAGGAATCGAATCTTCAAACTCTTCAGACGTGCCCTGGCTGGATACAGGAATCAAATCTAAAATTAGTCGTCAACAGATATGCCCTGGCTGGATACAGGAATCGAATCTTCCAACACTTCAGACGTGCCCTGGCTGGATACAGGAATCGAATCTGGAATTAGTCGTCAACAGATATGCCCTGGCTGGATACAGGAATCGAATCTTCCAACTCTTCAAACGTGCCCTGGCTGGATATAGGAATCGAATCTGGAATTAGTCGTCAACGGATATGCCCTGGCTGGATACAGGAATCGAATCTTCAAACTCTTCAGACGTGCCCTGGCTGGATACAAGAATCGAATCTGGAATTAGTCTTCAACAGATATACCCTGGCTGGATACAGGAATTGAATCTTCCAACTCTTCAGACGTGCCCTGGCTGGATACAGGAGTCGAATCTGGAATTAGTCGTCTACAGATATGCCCTGGCTGGATACAGGAATCGAATCTCTAAACTCTTCATGCAGACATGCCCTGGCTGGATACAGGTATCGAATCCATAATCAATTACTCACAGATATGCCCTGGCTAGATACAGGAATCGAATCTAGAATTGGTCGTCTACAGATATGCCCTGGCTGGATACAGGAATCAAATCTCTAAACTCTTCATGCAGACATGCCCTGGCTGGATACAGGTATCGAATCCACAATCAATTACTCACAGATATGCCCTGGCTAGATACAGGAATCGAATATGGAATTGGTCGTCTATAGATATGCCCTGGCTGGATACAGGAATCGAATCTTCAAACTCTTCAGACGTGCCCTGGCTGGATACACGAATCAAATCTAGAATTAGTCGTCAACAGATATGCCCTGGCTGGATACAGGAATCGAATCTTCAAACTCTTCAGACGTGCCCTGGCTGGATACAGGAATCGAATCTGGAATCTCTTCATGCAGATATGCCCTGGCTAGATACAGGTATCGAATCCACAAGTAATTGCTCACAGATATGCCCTGGCTAGACGCAGGTATCGAATCCGGAATTGCGACAGTTGATAGTAATCATCTTTGTATTGACCTTTTTCCTGAAAGGCAAAACATCAGTTGTATGCGATGTCATGATGTATGAAATGCATGATGTCATGATGAGATCGTGTCGTATGCACTTTATCATATATGTGAGCAGGATGTATGAAATGTGATATGTTTATATATGTGTTTTCGTCTAGAAAAATAAATCCTTGACGAATGCCGGGAGCTTGTTGAATCCTGGGCTGATGTTGAAGAGTAGAATTCTTCGTTTTCACTGGGGATGATGATTGCAAGGATACACCGGTAGGAGAAGATGACTTCGTTGGAGGATAAACTTGTTGGAGAGATTACTCTGTGGGAAGAGATACTTCGCTGAGGTTTTGATGAGAACTCCGCTGGGGATTCCGTTGATAAGCTATGTTGGAGGATTTGATGAACTCCGCTGGGGGTAGGAAGTACTTCGCCGAGGACGATCTTTCTGTGGTAATTAGCTGAGGATAACCCAGTTATAAGTTCTGGTGGGGAATAACCTTTGAATAAAGCCGGGGAGATGCGTTCGTATTCTGCAGGGATAAGCTTCCAGAATCTACTGGGGATAAGCTTCCAGAATCTTACTGGGGAGATTGATTCAACTTTCCTGGGGAAACTTTTGAACTGTACTGGGGAAGTGGCTCCACTGGGGTGTCTGGTATTCCGCTGGGGAACAATCTCATATTTCCGTCGAGGAATATTAAGACTGCCGGGGATGCTTGTTGAGGAACATCTGTATACTCCGCTGGGGAATGTTGAGATCTTCTTGGGGGTATCCAACTTCCTTAAGGCTGATTGTAGGCTAACTCTTGCTTGGGGAGAGTGTTGCTGACTTGCTGGAGATATTGTGCCTTTTTAGGGCTAATGGGAGACCAACTCTGCTTGGGGAGAGTATTGTTGATTTCTGTCTTACTCTGCGGGAAGTGGAGGTATCTTGGTTACGTTCTTCAGCTGAATCTTACCTTGGTACCTTGGTGGACAGAGCAGTTTGTACAATTCGGACAATTCTTATTACCCCAGTTTCTGCGGGAGAAAGTGCCTCGGAGGTGCTTGATAACTGTCGATTGACAAATCTTCTTCTGGTAAGCAAGTGACGAGATGACGGGACATAGTCGTACGCTTTGATCCCTAATTTTTGCCTGGACCGCCCTTTCGGGTTTTCAGTCCATCGGGATACCCATTTTTGCCCAAGCCGCCTTTTCAGGTTTTCGACTTGCTGGGTGTACGTATTTTTTCATCTTCATCCCTTATTTTTGCCCGAACCCTTTTGGTTCGCCGGGAAGCCCTTATTTTTGCCTAGGTGTGTCAACCTAGCGGGTCTTTGATTATGCGTAGTATTTTTTCGACTATGTCCACGCTCTCAGAATGTAGGGAGTTGCCCCTGCTGTTGTGTTTCCATGTGACCAGAAGATGTTTGATCAGGCAAGATTCGTAGTTGGAACTCATGTCCAATGCCCTAAGTGATTCAGGTGGAGATGTGCCCCTGGCTTTTGGCATCTGAGAGATTCTCTGAATCTTGACTGGACTGCCCCAGATGACGGACCATGATCATGTCTGCCCCTTGATTGGGAGTGTTTCTTCCACTTGAGATGACTCTTTTGTTGAGAAGACTTTTGTTCGCTGGATATTCTTCGTGCAAATTTCTCTGCTGTTCGAACAAATAGTCATATGCAAACAATGTTATTTTAAGAATGCAAAGCTTATGTCTGTCTTTGAAATTTTTGAAAATGCATTTTCAGTAAAACAAACAAATTTTGTAAAATGTGATGTCAACTCAGTATTTTACAGCGAGCCTTAAGGAGTCATGATACCTTTGTAACAGTATGCTTTCGAACTAACCCATGCTTCAGCTAGGACTTTTAAGGGTTATAACGTGGCCTGGTTCACGGTTTAAGAAATAAAGGATAAAGGCTCAAAATTTATTTGTACCCACCCGTTCTTCGCGATGTTCTTCGATCCTAAACTCAGCTAATCGTGCATTAGACCTTGTTTGAGCCTTTGCTTTGATATTCCAGTGATGGTTCGGATGTTGATAATTCATTTTGAATAGGCAGTCATTTTTTTGTCGAGGGTTTGTAGGACCTCTTTCTTTTTTCGATTGCGTTATCCCTGTTTTTTGCCTGAACTGTTTCTTTTGTGATTACAGTCAGCAGGATGCCCCAGTTTTGTAAGTCTCCTTCATAGGTTTTGACTTATTGGGCTATTGTTTTGGAGAGATAATGACTGCCTGTCTTTATGATTATTCAGAACCATCCCGGTCTTTTGCTTTGGAAGGACTCCTTTGGTGCCATTCATTGTGCACCTGGATCAACTGAGAAAACTACCCTGCCCCAGGTTATGATTAAGGGTTTTAATTTTTTTGTGAAAAGGAAAAAAAAAACTCCTACTTCTTTGGCTCGAAGGGGTTGACGAGGGGTTATCTTCCTTATAACTCCAGTGTTTAGGAATTGAAACAATGCATGTACCTCATCAGCGGGGTCTGTTCAAAAGCATACTGTAAGGATCGTGGTATCGTTTTCGTCATCCACCCTCAAGAGGCTTAGAATTATTAACCGAGAGTTGACATCAAAAAATGAAAGCAGTTTGCATATAGCGAATGCGAATATATTGATTCAAAACAGACATATGTGATGCATTGATAAAGTAATAAGGTTTGCTATGACAATAATTGTTTGAACAATCAAAGAAAAATACAACTTTGAAACTTCCAATGAACAAAAGGTCTTCTCGTCTAGGGATAGTAGAAGAACTCGATCTGACCATCTGGGGTGAATTCCACTGCTCCTTCATCAATCAAGTCCTGGATCTTGTTCTGCAGAGTCCAACAGTCGTTGGTGGCATGCCCCGGGCTGTCAGAATGATAAGCGCAGCGGGCGTTGGGGTTATACCTTGAAGGTGTCTTGTTGGGATTCTTAGGAGGGTCCCTTAATGTGATCAGATTCAATCTCAACAGGCGTTGTAAGGCTTGAAACAGCGACATGTTGAGCTGGGTGAATTGCCTCTTAGGCTTGTTTGGCTTGCTCTGATCAACCTGTTGTTCTTGGCGAGGTCGTTGTTGGACCTGTGAAGTAGTAGCATCTTGGAGGGGTTTATTCATTGAACCAAACCTTTGACTTCTTGGAGGCTGATTATCGGTTTGGTCTCCAACCCTGACTACTTTCTTCATACTGTCTTGCTGAAGCTGGTGAGGTTGATGCTGAATTCGTGACCCTAAAGCAAGTTGAGGAGCTTTTCCCTTGTCTTCTTGTCTCAAAGGGAATTTAATGATGACTGGCTCTTCAACCTTAGATGTTTGCCCCAGTTGGTTATCCTAAAGCAGTTGGTTGACGAGAACCCTGAGCTCTTCTTGTCTTTGAGCTAAGTCTTGAATGAGAGTCATCTGCCCCAGCATCTGGGTTCTCATTGTATCCACCTCAGCTTGTAGATGTTTCAGCCGTTCGTCCTTATCGTCCTAAGAATTGTTCCTGACCAAAGTCCCCATGAGGAGTGTTCTCAATTCCTCCTGCCCCTTGGATAGATTTAGGAGGACTTCCCCGAACGGAGTCTCTTGAGCATGAACATCCTGGTTGTCTTGTTGGGAAGCCATTGCTGAAATAAACAGCGGAAAAGGTAAGTGACCTGTAACAAGGGTACCTGTTATGCAATGCTGTGTATGCATGCATGCAATGTTTTCAAGGATCTCGCGGGGTAGACAAGAAAATTGTTAGAATTTGAATTTTGTAGCTTGATTGAAGGAACTTCATGTTGTTGAGAGTCCTTCTTCAAGAGTCAAGGCTCACTATATCGAGTGGGTCATAGCCCCTGACTCAAGTTATCAACCTTGGCTAGAGGAAAATAAATCCCCTTTACCCCTTGCTAGACATTTTGATTCATCATGACCTGCATCACAGACCCTTGAGATCCTTGAAATGGGTTAGTCCTTATGCAGGATGTATGCAATGGTACGATGTCATGCTATGCGTGGAGTGACGTAAGTAAACCCTGTTATAAGTCCCGATCAAGGACTGTAAACAAAACCTGCAAGAAACTCCTGTGTCAGATAACAAGAATATGCAAGTAGTCAAGTTTGAAGGCACACAAGTCACGCAAGACAACCCTTAGAGTTTAGGCCAGCATGAAGTTTAGGTACTACCCTCTTGAAGTTGGTTGGCTCAAAACCTGTCCTAGAAAATAGTAACCGGGTTCTAAGGAGCTCAATATCATTGGGTTGTTTTCTATGTTCATTGTTTTGATTTAGCCACTGAACTGGAGATCAAAATATTCCAAGAAAATAACCCTCAATGAGTGTAGTATCGAGTATCTACCAACTTTGGACTGCACCAAAGTCGGTCATCTCACTACCCATAAAGAGGCCAGGATGGTCAAGTAAGGTTCCTAAGGTCAGTTGATGCTTCACGACACCACGCGGCGGCCCCGTACTCTCCTTGACTTGACTCAAGGGTTACCGGTACTCACCAAAGTGCCACATCAACGTAGCAACTGCTTCAACCATATCGGTATACCCCGCACAATTCCCTCACAGTTTGTTGCTACTTTCTAAGAGGTATCTCCCAGATCCGGGTTAGGATCTATGAAACTTCCAAGACATGCCCACAATATTAAAGCAAACAAAACAAGCAATTGAAAACAAGAGTGGTCTAATCCTAAGGTACACCTCACTTTTATTTATCCCCAGCAGAGTCGCCAGTTCTGTGATCGGTGGAAATAGAACTGACTGTTTTTTAGCTGGTTCGCAAAATGTCGCAGTAAGCAAGAGTCGTCACCGTCTTTTATATTCTCCAACATGGAAAGGACAAAAGCACAGCAAAATTCCTTTTCGAGAATGTTTCTCGGTTCGGGAGGTAGATTTATAGAAAGGGAAGGTGTTAGCACCCTTTCTATCCGTGGTTATCTACGGGCTCTTAGGTACTTGCTCTTACGTTTTCAAAATTTGTTTGCTTTTCAAGTGTGTGTGGGTTTTGAAAAAATTTCGTTTGAAAAATTTCTAAGTAACTCTTGTATCTGTCCTCAAGAGTGTATGAAAAATTGTTTGAAAACCTTTTGAAAGTGTAGGTGTGAAAAGATGTTTTTATTTTTTGAGAGAGCAAGTACCCAGGAGAAATCTACCTACTCTAAGGAATTAGGCTATGTAAGAATCCTTTAGACAGTACTATCCCACTATTGAGAAGTAGGTAGCACCGTCGTTGGAGGTGTTCAGGTCAATTCGATTATAAGAGACATGTGTGGTCACCGAAGCAATAGTAGGACACCTTAGAAGTAACCCTAATGTCTTAGATCCTTTTTATCCGAGGCAACCGTTTCGAGGCAACTGGATCTTAGACAGGAGGGCGACCTCTAAAACATCCTATACTTGACGACCACGTTCGAGGCAACCAGTGAGGCGTACCCTAGGAGTCGCATGTGCTTGTGTGTTGTTTTCATGTTATATCATCTTGTACATGTATCATGGTGATCTACGAGTTGTTTTTAATTTTCATCCAAGTCTTGCATGCAGATTAACAGTTAAGAGTGCGGAAAATAAATTGCGGAAAGGTAAATCTACGCTATTACAAGTCGCGGGTCTATACATTGCCAAAAACATAACCCGTTTTGGAAAATAAATGCGGAAAATTAAAGAAAGCGATAAAGCCTAATTAACTATTACATCCTTGGAAACAGATACATAAATATGATTAAAATAAATTAAAGTGCGCGTAAAGAAATTAAATCAGGACGTCCTTAGGGTTTTGACCCTTTTTGAGAAAAGAAAGTGATTTTTTTGGTTATTTTTGAATTAAATGGAATCAAATTAAATGAACAATTAAATTAACTTAAATAATGAAAATATTTTTGGATTTTTGAGTTTTTAAAGAAATAAAATAAATTGAATTAATGCTAATAAAAACCTAATATTCTAAATTGATTTTAAATATTGCAAAAAATATTAAAAGTTAAATCTAATTAAAGCTAAATTGATTAAATTAATTTATTTACAAAAATAAAAGTGATGAAGTTAATTTTAATAAATAAAATATTTTTTTGTGTTTTTGATTTTATTAGGAAAAAATGTTAATTGGTTAGTGATTAATAAAAATAATAACGATTAATTAATTAAAGGAACATAATACAAATAGAGAGAGAGAGAGAGAGAGAGTTTAGGAGTATACGAGCCTGATTGGAGGGGTGAAACAGTTATTGGCGTCATGTGTAAACTATTTTGTTTTGGCCATTTGTGTTTTGGCTTTTGGCCATTTGTGTTCTGGCCTCAACGTTCCTTAACTTTCTCAAGATGTCTGCCTCGCCATGTATTGGTGTCATGTGTAAACTGTTTTGTTTTGGCCATTTGGCTTTTGGCCATTTGTGTTTTGGCTTTTGCCCATTTGCGTTCTGGCCTCAACGTTCCTTAATGAACCTGCATGGGATCCTGTCTAAATCTGCAGTGTTGAATCTCATGAACACATTAAATAAATTACTATATATCATAAAATACAAATAAAGCCAATATATGAAGAAATTTAATGTTTAGGCCAATATGACATGTATGAATGATTATACCCTTTTGATCATGGAGATCAAATCAACTTTATCCTTACTGGAAAAGTAGTGACATGAATGCTTTTATGCCCTTTGGATCATGGAGATCAAGTCAGCCTTACCCTTACTGAAGAAGTAGTGAGATGTTGGTTTGTAACTGAGATGGCTTGTTTGTAGTGAGAGAGGGATTTGTAATAAGGATTTCAAGGTTTTAGGGTTCTTGAAAGAATTTGCTATTTTGACAGTATTGTGGCAAGGTTTTTTTCTCTTCCTTTGTTTGTGTGAAAATAATGTGATTATATAATGGAAATTAGAGTAAAGAAAATGGGCTTTGAATGTGCAATTGGGCCTCCAATGTTTACTTGAGTTCGTCACTTTCCAGGCTAAATCGCAGGGACTTAAGTGCAATTTTTGAAGTTGACATGTGAAAACAAAATGTATCCGATATCGAGAACTAACTCCTGCCCGAAAATCGGCTCAATCGGATAAACGGTGAATTAGTTTTGAATTTTTGAAGTTTCAGCTCAGACAAACTTATTTTGGGCTCCAGTGTCGACTGTGACACGTTCTTCAATAAAAAACTGGTATTGATCGGAGCATAATCCGGTCTCGACTTTTGAAGCAAAGTTGTAGATCTATGAGTCAGTGACCTTGTGTAAAAATATGAGCCCAATCTGATAAAAATTGACCGAGTTATGAATTTTCGAAGTTTCGGCCCAGATGAAATAATATTCAACATTCAGGATTTTCAGCGTGTCACACACTCTGAGCAAAAAACGAAGGCCTTTTGAATACCGTTTGAACTCAATACCTTCTATGAAAATGTAGCCAACTCAATTTTTGAAATTTTGGCGCCGGAACCAGCTCGATATGATGAAAATCGACCAAGTTATGATTTTCTGAACATGACGCAAATAAACTTCTGTCACAAATTTTCTGTATGAAAATACTTGATAAATCCACATTTTTGAAGACCTTCTGATCGAAATTGGCTTCCAGCCATGAGAGATGAAAACGTAGATAATGTCAAGACGGAATTTTGGCCACTGGAACGGGTTCAAAACGAGCCACGATCTTCAAGTTATGAATTTTTTAGCGCGTAAAAACTGCACTTTCAGCACACTTTTTCACCATATTTCTTCGAGAAAACTCACACATTCGGATACCTTCTTTAAAGAATTGACTCTTGAGCCGAACCTGAATTTGAGAATACGTTATCAGAGATATCTTGGCGAAAGAACACCTGAATATGACACGTCGGGTTGGACTTGTAAATTTTTCTTGAAATGTTTTGAGAAATATGGGAGGGCAAATTTTGGGGTGCAACAATCTTAATTGAGTATGACATCCAATACACAACCTAAAAAGCGATCAAGGGGAGTGTATTGGCGGATCATTTGGCACATCAGGCCGTGGATGACTACCAATCCATGAATTTCGAGTTCCCAGATGAGAACATCATGTTGGTGACCGACTGTGAAGAACCTGGACCGGATGAAGGACTTGAGGAACGATCCCAATGGTCTATGTATTTTGATGGAGTATCGAACGCATTGGGAAATGGCATTGGCGCTATGATCATATCTCCTGAGGGATGTCATACTCTGTTCACCGCCCGATTATGTTTTAACTGCACCAACAATATGGCGGAGTATGAAGCATGTATCCTGGGTCTCTGAGCTGCTATTGACCTAAGGATTAAGTTCTTGAGTGTTTTTTGGAGATTCTACTTTAGTGATCAGTCAGATCAAAGGCGAGTGGGATACGAAGCACCCAAATCTTATTCCTTACAAAGAGTATGTATTGACGTTGCTCCCAAACTTCGAGGAGATAACCTTTGAACATTTCCCAAGAGAGGAGAATCAGTTAGCGGACGTGCTAGCTACCATGTCTTCTATGTTCAAGGTCAGGTGGGACAATGAAGCTCCCCAGATTACTATTGAGAGGTTGGACAAACCCGCACATTGCTGTGACATTGAGACTGGAGAGGTAGCAGATAAACCTTGGTTTCACGAGGTATAAAGGTATCTTGAGGCTTAAGAATACCCCTAGGGTGTATCTGTTAATGACAAAAAGTTCTTGAGAAGGTTCGCTGTGAAGTTCTTCATCAGTAATGGGATCCTTTATAAGTGTAACCATGATTCAACCTTACTGCGATGTATGGACAAAAGCGAGGCAGAAAGGATTATGGCTGAATTACATGAAGGTACCTTCGGAACTCATTCCAGTGGACATACGATGGCAAAGAAGATCCTACGGGCAGGATATTAATGGTCTACTACGGAAGCCGATTGTTATCAGCACTCTCGGACCTGTCATAAGTGCCAAGTCTATGCTGATAAGGTGCACGTACCTCCAGTTCCTCTAAACGTCTTGACAGCACCTTAGCCTTTCGCAATGTGGGGCATTGACATGATCGGCGAGATCAGACCTACTGTGTCTAACGGGCATCGTTTCATTCTGGTAGTTATTGATTACTTTATGAAGTGGGTTGAGGTAGCTTCCTTTGCTACAGTAACCAAGAACGTCGTGGCGCGCTTTATTCAACATAATTTGATATGTCGATATGGTGTACCAGAAAAGATCATTATGGACAATGGTACAAATCTCAACAATACGATGATCATCGAGCTCTGCAAACAGTTCAAGATAAAACATCACAAATCTTCTCCCTAGCGGCCGAAGATGAATGGGGTTGTTGAAGCAGCAGATAAGAACATCAAGAAGATTGTGCAGAAGATGACGATGACATACAAAGATTGGCATGAGATGTTACCATTCGCTCTTCATGGGTACCGTACCTCAGCATGGACGTCGACAGGGGCAACACCCTACTCTCTGGTGTACGGCATGGAGGCAGTTTACCCATTGAAGTCCAGATACCCTCTCTCGGGATCATGAAGGATGCGGGTTTGAGCGAAGACGACTGGATCCAGACCTGACTTGATCAGCTAAACCTAATCGACAAGAAGAGGCTTACTGCTATTTGTCATGGTCAGACGTATCAAAAGCAAATGATTAAGGCATTTAACAAGAAAGTTAGACGACAAGAGTATCAAGTTGAGGATCTGGTGATCAAACACATCATCCTACCGCAAGGTGATCCCAGGGGCAAATGGACCCCCACGTACGAAGGGCCATTTGTGGTTATGAACATTTTCTCAGGAGGAGCTATGATTCTAACCACCGTGGATGGTGATGACCTTCCTTACCCCGTCAATGCAGACATAGTGAAAAAATACTATGCATAATAAAAGACCTGCTAGGTCGACTGGCCTAGGCAAAAATAAGAGCTTCCCGACGAACCAAAAGGGTTCAGGCAAAATAAGGGATGAAAATGAAAAAATTTGTACACCCGGCAAGTTGAAAACCTGAAAAGGCGGCTTGGGCAAAAAAGGGTATCCCGGTGGACTGAAAACCCGAAAGGGCGGTCTAGGCAAAAATTAGGGATCAAAGCGTAACACTATGTCTCATTGGATCATCTTGCGACCAGACTTCAGTATCGACTATCAAGCTCGGACGGCGCCAATTAATCTGATCTACCTTCGACCAAGTAGCAAAGTGATAAGATGCTCGAAGATATAAAGGCAATAGCAGAGTTGGAACCCGATGGGATTGTTTCATATAGCTGTTTTTCTTTCTTTTTCACAAATTGTATAATTTCCTTCGGCGGCGTTCTCTTACTAGGACGTCATCCTCTTGTACAAAAACGCCTATTACAGGCCAACTTCAAAAATACAATTCATTTACACAAGAAATTTCAATTTGTTTTCTCTTTTTCTGTTTTGTTTTGCAAGAACGTCCAATGATTCATTTTTGATATATGCATTTGAAAATAATTGCTGCTCATAAATATTTACATAAGAAACAGAAGACAATTACTCACAATTCCAGGAACAAGGGAAAACAAGAAGTGTCCAAGCCTTACAGTTGCTCTACCCACCAGGTACATGGATAGAGCCAGCTTGAGAATATGACTAAAGGTACATACACTCCCCGCAGAGTTGGAAGTATCCAAAGACAGTGGTGTTAGCTCTACCCAGCCGAGGTTCATGATCGAGAATGAGTCGGTAAAATTCTCCCCAAGAAGAATTTATCTATTACCAGCAATATAATTTCATCCCCAGCTGAGTTTATTTCTCCAAATCGGCAAATCATCCAATAGAGTATCTCTCCTCCCTATAGTCATTCTCCCACAGGGTTATTCTCAAACAGAGTCTCTCACGGCGGAATATTCTCGAGAAGAACGGACACAAGTCTCCAGCTAACCATCTTTTGTCACTATCCCTAGCGGAAACGGAGAACTCAATTCCTCACACCCTCCAGCAGCAGTCCAGGATTTATTTTCCCAGCTATAGAATATCACAAGAACATTACATATCCATACATCATAGCATGTGCATACGCATCATACAGCACAATCTCATTTATTTTGAGAACATCATTACTCAATACATTTCATACATCATGACATTACATACGACTAACTCTTTACCTTTCAGGGAAAGATGCAATCAAGTTCTGTCAAGTATTCTCTGGTTCAGTCAAATCGATACTAAGATTTTTATTCCAGTTCAAGCTATGAAGCCCGGAAATCGACCGGATAATATCTTGATCTCTCCAAAATACTACGAAGCCTAGAATCGACCAGATGGTGGTATACCTTAAATACAAGCTATGAAGCCCGGAAATCGACCGGATAATATCTTGATCTCTCCAAATACTACGAAGCCTGGAATCGACCAGATAGTGGTATATCTTAAATATAAGCTATGAAGCCCGAAAATTGACTGGAAACAGCTTAACCCTCAGCAAGTTATTGTGAAGCCTCGAAATCGACCAGATAGCAATATAAGACACCGTGAAGCCTGGCGCACGACAAGATAACGGTATAAGACGCTGTGAAGACTGGATCACGACAGATAACGGCAAAGGACACTGAAGCCTGGAAATCGACCAGATAACAGTAAAAGGTACTGCAAAGCTTAGGATTCGACCAAATAGAAGTTTACTCGGCCAATTACTATGAAGCCCGGAAACGACCAGATATTAGTATGCCTTAAATTCAAGTTGAAACCCGGATGCAACCGGATAACCACTTAATTCCTTCTGAAGCCTATAACACGACCAGATAGGAATTGAGAAATTGCAAAGCCTGGAGGATGACCAGATAGCAAGCCTAATCTCATCTCCCCAGTAAGTCGCTGCAAATCCTGGAGCACGACCAGATAGCAGTTCATTTTAACCTCCTCGACTAAGAGATGATTCCCCAGTAGAATAACAGACAACTGAAGCTCCTAAAATTCTATTTCTCCCAAGACAGAGAATAGCATTCCCCAGTGTAGTCCTCCTTAACAACAGGTGTACGGGCTCTCGCAAAGGAATCTCTTATGCGATCTACATTTCTTCGGATGGCATCTTTAAGCCCATCTCCCATCAATTAACTTCCAAATGGCATCTATAAGCCTATTCCCAATATCGCAAGACCGATACCACTTCATGTGAGTGCAAATTTCCGGGCACTCTAGTGTTCAATCATCTTCAACCTTCAGATCACGAAAGGCAGGCGAGCCAATCTACATCCTCAGGTTTAAGAAGATTGAACAGGGGCAGCTGTTGTACCCCAAAATTTGCCCTCCCATATTTATCAATACATGTCAAGTAAGGTCCTCAAGTTGCTCATGGAAATCCAAGGGTTGACCAGACAAACCCTCTCCTAAGGAAATCTACCCTAAATTAGGGTTTCATTTTACATCAAGATGTTTGAATCCAAAGGGTCCCAAATGCTCACCATTGTGCTAATATGTTCTCAATATTATCCATGTCAAGTTTCAAGCCTTTCAGAGGAAGTTTGCTCAGTCAATTGCTCAAAGGCCTGAAAATCGACAATGTTAGGGCAAAAGTCAAATGTGGCCCACATACAGTCAAACTTCAATATTTTTGGTCAAAATTATCATTTTTAAGTATCATTCATCATTTGATCAAGGTTTTATCATGATTCCTCAAGGATTTCTCACAATTCATCAAAACCCAAAAGTTGCTAAATTAGGGTTTTGCAGGAAAAGTCAACTCAACTTTGACCAAGCATAACTTTCTCATACTTTATCAAAAATGACCCATCCAAATCTCATTTTGAAGAGGATATAACTCCCTACAATTCATCTTCATCTCCAAAGTTCAAAATATGCACTCACAAGAAGATATAAATTTGGACATTATAGGTCATTTTGAAAAGTCAACAAAAACACCTTTTGGGTCAAAGCTTCATACATGAACATGGAAGACTCAATTGAGATGAGACAAAAAGGATTGGTTAGAGGACATCTTAATATTTCTAAAAAGTCCAAGAACACCTCTCTAGGGTCAAAATTGAGAGAGTTATGCATTGGCAAAGTTGACCCTTTTTGCAAAATTGCCAAAAGTCAAAAGTGTCCAAATTGTATTTTTTGCTAAATGGACCCAACTTTTTATGCTTGCACTGAGTTTGTAATGTGACCCACGACCCATGAGCTCTTCCACTTGCCATTATTTTATTTTTGTCATTTATTTTGATTTTATTTCATTTAAATCAAATAAAATCAAAATAAAATAATGAAAATATCAAAAGCTAATTAAATATTGAGATTTTATGCATGTTTAGGTCCATTACGCAGCTAGAAGTGAGATCAAATCATGCAAGGCTCATATGGATAAAAAAAATTGCATTTTGCTTGATTTGGAAAGATTTTGCACAAGGATCAAATCATGAATCAATATTCATAATTGGAGAAGATTTAAAACAAATGGCAACCCTAATTCATTCTTGGATACATAAGGAAGAAATGCAGACCAAAAAACAAGAGGTTGGAGGCGTGCAAAGGAAAGAACCAGTTTCGAAAAATTCAAGAAAAGTTGCAAACTCATTTCCAGGTTTCAGGCCACCTCAAGGCATTCTAGTCACACCAATCAATTGTTGGAGTCCCCGGGATCAAGATTCAATCGCTAGCAAGCTTCCTCACACCTTGAAACACGTTGTAAGATTCACACGGTTTCCATATTTTCTTGAACTCGAATACGTTAATTCTGGAATATTTAGCATGTTTAATTGATATATTCATAATCCTTGAGTTGTTTGCAAGCTAATGGATACATTTAATTGCGTTTTTACTGACTGAACATGAAAGTGCCATGGCTAGGGTTCGTGCTTTGTTTTTAGGGGTTTTGCATACAGGAACAGTTAGACATTAATAATTGTACCATAATGCTCGTGAGGTTGCAACGAGTTGATTGGTACCATTGGTTGTCATTTATCATTCCTGTATGAAATTTTGGGGAAGCACTGGGTTGTACCTACACTCAGATGTCCGTAGGTAAAAGCTTCCAGGGCTAACATGACGGTGGGAGGAAGAAGAAAGTAACGTGGCACTCCCTGACTTGCCAATTCAAATTTCATGCGTTTCAGAACTTGGCCTTTTGTTTTCATCATATAATATGCATTTGTTATTATTTGTACAACTAACATGGCTAGTTCATATGGCAAACACGCAGTGTGATAATGCTCAAGGACCTGGGTTCGATCCCCAGGTCCCAACTTTGCTTCATATTATTTTTTTCTCACATATTCAGGTGCACTGGTACCCCATGAGTCCACCATACATCATCAGCATCCAACCATCAGATCATTAAGGCTGCCAGATCCAAGGCCTTCCCATGAGGGTCCACCATGCGCTGGAGTCAAATGTACACACAGAATATGGCAAAGTCAAATGGGCCAAGGAATTGTTGGGCCTAGAAGTCACATCCACACCCCCGTTTCTTGTTAATCAGCAACCAGGCCCATCTTTCTTTCTTTTTTATTTATTTGTTTTAATTCTTTTAATTTGCTTAATTGCTTTCACAAAATTAATTTCTTTTTTTCATAAAATCATAAAATCAAATTTCACAAATTTAGAACTAGGTTTTTTTAATTATTTTATCAAATTTAATTTAATATTAGTTTAAATTTAATTTAGGTTAATTCTAACTTTTTTATATATTTAAAATCAATTAGAAAAAATTAGGGTTAGCTTGATTTAATTTTTATTTTCTTTTCGCAAAACAAAAAAATAACAAAAATAGGTTAATTTAATTATTTTTCTTAATTAAAATTAATTATTAATTAGGTTTTTTTATTTATGCAATTAAACTTTATTATCTCAAAATAGCACAAAAACCACAAAAAAATGATTTTTCTTTTAATTAGGCTTAGTTGGGGTCAAAACCCTAATTATTCTTTTCATTCGATTCATCACGCGCGTTTATATTTTTGCAATATTAATGTAACTGCTCACGGTATGTAATAGTTTAAATTAGGATTTTCTTTATTTATCGTTTTTACGGTTTTTTTGGCTATGTAATTAATCCTTACCCCGAAGCCTTGTAATAGCGTAGGTTTTATTTCTCACATTTTAATTCTCACAAATATTAATTGTTTAGATGTATGTTAATAGGATTGTATGACAAGATTGCATGATGATTTAAAACGGCTAGAAAACCCTAATGTGCGAAGATAATAACTGAAATTGAATCACTCCCACATACCCACTCCTAGGGTATACTCTCACTTCGGTTGCCTTCGGTAAACGGTCATTAAGTATAGGGTGTCTTAGTGGTTTCCCTCCAGTCTAACAAAGATTAAAAGTCCCGTTCGGAAACGTCGCTTCGAAAATGTTGCCTCGGAAATGTTGCCTCGAATATGATCTTAAGACTTTAGGGTTATTACTAAGACATCCTAACATTGCTTTAGTGATCGTACGTCCCTTTCGAATTGACCCTTACAAATCCAACGACGGTGCTACCTATTTCTCAATAGTAGGATAGCATTGTCTAAAGGGAACGAGAATAGAAATAATTCTTTTTCGAGTAGGTAGATGCTAGTAGGTACTTGCTCAAAACAAACTTTTTCACACCAAACACTTTTCAAACAAAATTTTCAAAACAACTTCGTAACACTCTTGAGGACAGAAACAAGGGTTAAAACTAAGTAAAACAAAACTTTTCAAAACAAACACACACAAGCAATTTTTTAAAGATGAACAAGTACCTAAGAGCCCATGGAAAACCATGGATAGAAAGGGTTCTAACACCTTCCCTTTCTATAATCTACCCCCCGTACTCAAAATCTCGAAAAAGGAATTTTTCTGTGCTTTTTTCCTTTCCAGTTTGATAAAATGAAAGTCGGTGGCGACTCTTGCTTACCACGACATTTTGCGAACAAAAAAGGCAAAACACAAACCAGCATTTTTCAAAATAGTTAGTTCTGCCATCGTATCACACCATGTTTAAAACCCCAGTGACCTTTTTTGTTTTCTTTTTCCTTTCCTCGGCCAGTAGAGTCTTCAACTCTTCTTGCCCCTTGGCTAGGGTCATGAGCAACTGTTGAAACTGCGTATTCTAAGCTTGGAGATCTTTGACTGTCCGTTCGAGATCCATCTTACTGAAATAAACAATAGAGAGATAAGGAAACTCGTTGCAAAAGACTTGTTTATGTTATAATGAATGATATGTGCATATGCAATGTTTTTAAGGATTTTAAAGATTCAAGTTCGTTTTAGACAAAAAGGAAACACACATTATATTAATAAGATAATGATTGAGTACATCAATGCCCCTTGGGAAAAATAATACAAAACTCTAAGATAAAAAAGTAGTGTGCATCCTCTTTGGTGCTATGTAGGCATTTAGAGTCTACTCCTCATGAAGTAGCCTAGTGAGTTCCAAAACCTTCTTCTCGCTTGCATAGAATTGGGCTTCGAAAGTATCTCGCTCTCCTTTGAGCTGTATCCAATCCCTTTGTAGGTCTTCAAGAGATGTGGGCATGTTAGGATGTAGGATAGTGTATGGAACATCTCCCTTCTTAACAGGCTCAATGATCACCAGGAGAATGGAAGAATAAGGCATCATAAGACTTTGAGCGCAGGTTCATACCCACCTGAGGTAAGGCTCAAGAGGGATGGAATTCTTGTGTCCCAAAGTCTTGCTATCCACCTTGTTTAGCATCCTCCAAGCTCGGATGAATCTCTGGAGAAGACCTTGACTGTCGTTGTCGTAGTCGAATACCAAACCTTGAATCAGCATCTCGTGCGGGCCATCCCTTCGGGCGTAACCAAATTGTTTTAGAGCTAAGCAAGGATTGTAGGTGATGCCTCCCCTAATTCCAAGTAGATGGACATTAGGGAATTCCCCACAACGGTCAACAATGATAACATTCTCTTTGGATGGGGAACACCAATGAATATCTGAATGTTTGAGTGTCATTAACCTTTGTGACCACCTTGAACCTTGCTCATTCTTTAAAACTGATTGGGGAAGATGAGAAATAAAACATCTTGCTAGGAGAGGAGTGCAACACATAAGGACACCTCTTTTCCTTATTGTGCGAGTGTGAAAAGAGTGTAGGATATCCCCTAGTAATGTAGGCACCGGATTGCGTGACATGAAGATTTTGACGGCACTCACATCTATGAGTTGGTCAGGATTGGGAAACAAAACCATCCCATAGATGAGGAGAGCCACAATTTCCTCAAAGGCTTGCAAGTCTAAGGAATTCCAACAGCTTTGGGCTTTCTCAAACATGAAGTTTGCTAAGAAGCCTTTTACACCACTTCTAGTTTCCCAATGAGTTGTTACATCAGATGAGTGCAAGTGCAGAGCTTGATCAATCTCTTCTGGCTTTGGGTCTCTTTTCGTACCGTTGAAAGGTAGTTGATTGAGAATGGGAATCCTCAAGAGTTAAGAGAATTCTTCCAACGTAGGCACAAGCTGGTAGTCGGGAAATATGAAGCAATGGTGAAAAGGATCAAAGAACTGAAAGAGCACTTTCATCATATCCTCATATGTGTTGGAGGTGACCAAATTGAGTAGACGACCATGCCTCTCGGTGAATGGAGAGTTCTCATGGATCCTTGAAGCTAGCTCCTTGAGTTGTGGAGGAATTCTTACAAGGTTGACTTGGATAGTTTTCCTGCGAAGTGAATCCATATCCTACAAAACTAGAACAAAGATGAATCTCCAAAATCCTTAAAATGGTTAGTTATGTGTATGATGCTCATGATGTCCATGATGTTATGTACAAGTATGCATATACAAACAAGGCAAACAAGTTCTTATTTTAGGCTTGCATGGGGTTTTATATGTAAGTACCCTCTTGAAGTTTAGTTGGCTTAAACCTGTCCTAGTAATAGTAACCGGGTTCTAAGGAGCTCAATATCACCGGATTGTTTCCTTAGTTATTATTTCAGCTCAAACCTCTTTAATGGCGACCGAAATATCCCAAGAAACCAAACCTCAATGAGTGTAGTATCGAGTATCTACCAACTTCGGACTGAACCAAAGTCGGTCATCTCACTACATCCTAAAGGCCAAGTTGGTCAAGTAAAGGGTTCTAGAAGTTCGTTAGTGCTTCATGACATCACTCAGCGGCCCCGTATTCTCTTTGATTAACTCAAAGGCTACCGGTACCCACAAATATGTCACACTAACATAGCTATTGCTTAGACCATGTTGGTATACCCCCACACAGTTTCCACAACGTATTGCTATTTACCTATAATGCATCCCAAATTCGAGTGGAGGATTTCAAACCCAAACAAAGAACCATAATGTAAAGCATACAAGTCAAACAATGTAAGCAAATAAATATGATCTAGCCCTAAGGTAACACCACTTTTATAAAATTCCCCAGCAGAGTCTCCAATTCTGTGATGCGGTGGGAGAACTGACTTGAGGTTTTTGCGTTTTATCGCAAATGTTGCGGTTAGAAAGAGTCTCCACTGAATTTTCTTTTATCCAAAAGGAAAGGTAAAAAAGCACAGGAAATACCTTTGAGATTATTTCTTGAGTTCGGGAGGTAGATTATGAAAAGGGAAGGTATTAGCACCCTTTTCATCCATGGTTTTCCATGGGCTCTTAGTTACTTGCTAGATCACTTGCTTTTTGTTTTGAAATTGTGTTTTGTGTGGTTTTGAAAGTATTTTGTAAAAGATGCATTTGTTTAGGCAATCTTTGTAATGATTCTCGTTCGTAAGAATGTGTACAAAGATTTTTGTCTTTTTGAAAATGTTTTCAATGTTTGAAAATGTATGTGTTTATTTTGAAAATATCAAGGATAGTTGTTTGAAAATAGAGCAAGTAACTAGAAGCAATCTACCTACTCAAATGTCTTTCTTGTTCATTTTCTATTCCTTTGACATTGTTGTCTTACCATTGATTTGGTAAGCAACCCTATCTTTAGATGTAAACGGGACGGGCGTGGGTCATCGTATAGCCATGATTAGCAATGTTGCAAGGTATCTTAGCATTTTTTGAGGGACCAAGATAATTTTGTAAGGCAACTTTGAATAGCGTCATCGAGGGGCTATGAACTTATACTTGTTTGTTTTGCCAAGATACTTCGCATGTGTAATATGGCCATTTTTTGTATAAGGCAACCAAGTGGAGAAACCCTAAGGGTGCTTGTGTATAAGTGTATTATTTTCATGCTTGATTTTGTCTTAGATTAGGGTTTTCTATTTGATTTGCTTTTATCTTGCCATACAAACCCTAATTACTAGCATGTTATGTAAAAGTGATAAATTGCGTAATTTAAAGATTGCTACTCTATTACAACATTTTATGGGAGGGGGAATACAAATTGTGAATGGGGATTTGCAATAATGTAAGTCTAATTAGGCTATTACAACCAAATCGAATTCGTACGAATAATTGAATAAACAAATATATAACATTTAAATATGCAATATTATGTATATGCAAGGAAAAGAAATTGTTTTATTTTTCATATAAAGAAGAGTTTTGAATTTAAACCAAATAATTTAAGAAAAGGGAATTATTTCTTGAAAAAGAGGTTAACCCTAATTTCTAATGTAAAAAGAAAATGAAGGTCTTTAAGTATTATTTTTGTGTATTTTTTGTATTAAAAATAATAGATAATATTTTGAAAAATATTTGGTCTTTTTATATGTCAAAATAAATATTTACAAGTATGAATGAAAAGGAATAAAATAATTAACCTAATTCTATTATTTTATTTACAAGTTTATTAAAGAAAATATATATATATATATATATATATATATATATATATATATATATATATATATATATATATATATATATATATATATATATATATATATATATATATATATATATATATATATATATATATATATATATATATATATATATATATATATATATATATATATATATATATATATAAAATATTTTCTATGAGAAAAAATAAAATAAAATGGACTAAAATATAAATTTAATATATATATATATATATATATATATATATATATATATATATATATATATATATATATATATATATATATATATATAAAATATTTTCTATGAGAAAAAATAAAATAAAATGGACTAAAATATAAATTTAGCATTTTTATATTTTTTATGATTTTTAATATTAAGGAAAATATATTTAATAAAATAGAAAATGAAATAAAATGAATAATAAAATATATGGGCAGGGTATCCTGAGCAATCAGGTGGTATTATGTTAGAAAAAAACGTTAGGCCCAAATATTGAAGTCCGTCCTGCAAACAGCCAAAAAATATGAAAAATATGAAAAAATGCAAAAACGCAGGCACCAAGGCTCGAACCTATGACCTTGGCATTCTCAGCGCGCTACCTTGCCACTGGGGTGGCAGTACATCCGTTAGTTTATGTGAAACAAGAAAAACATAACACAAAAAGCTTCATTTGCTTTGTACTTCGTCTTCTTCCTCTAGCTAGCCAGACCAAGCATATCTTTCTCATTTCTCCATGAAAATGGAAACTTCCAACATGAAAATGATAGTACTTTTTCCCACGATTTCAGACATGTAAATTATGGAAACTAACAATCAAAGATCAAAACGAATTTTAAAGGCCCTAATTTCAAACCTAATTTTTACAGAAATTTGAATTCCAAAATTCTCTATACATAATGATCAGAAATGAAATCTATGCACATGGTTGGCTTTAGCACAATAATATCTACATTTTCCTTTCACAAATCGTGGCTAATGGATGCCTGTATGAAGAGATAAAAGTTGGAGTTCTTACCTCTTTCAGCTGAGATCATGAATGGAGTTTGAGTGAGATTTATGAAGGCCTGAAGATTCCTTTAGCTTGCTTGAACCTCCTTGAGTATGTTCCAATCTTTACCTTGCTTTGAAAGTGTCTAAAACTCTCTATCCAAGTCAACCTGCAAGCTTGAAAAACAAAAATGGCAGATGAAGAAGGAGGAGTTACAGTGCAGGGATAATGGTCTAGATCACTTAGATATGAGGTAGGTAAAGTGTTTGAATGATTAAAACTTGAAACACACAAGTGAATTTGTGGATTGCTATGCTTATGCTCAAACTGCAAGTTTTTGACAGGTTTTTGGTGAGAGGCAGTTTTTGAGTGTTTCTGGCCTTGAGAAATCATCCTAAGCTGTAATTTGTTTGTGTATTAGTATGGAGAAAGTTTCAAAGCCACTCCTCAACAGATTTCTGAGTTCTGTCCCTTTTGCACTCTTGCTTGCTTTTTAAGAAAGGTGAGAAGACAAGTTTCTACATGCCTGTACAGGTCTTCTTGCAGTTGGTACAAGCTCTATACAAATTGCTTTAGGTTTGTAGGACTTGTGTGTGCAGAGAAGACAGGTCCAATGCTCAAGAATTGAAAAGTTGCAAAATTTATACTTTTCCAAAATGGCAATGGCAACTTTGTGCCATTTATGGAATTAAAGCTTGGAAAAAGACTCTTGTGCTTGGATTAAGGCTTTTCCAAAAGGAGGAATGAGAATTATGTGGTTTCCCTGAAGAACGCGCAGCAAGTTATGCGCAATGGTCATAATGCAGTTTGGGGACGACTTGTGGATCCACCCGTGAACAAAAACAGAGATGGTTTAGGTTTCTCTTCAAGGAATGGAAAATACAAAAATTTGAAGTCAAAGTCTTCTGTGAACAGTTATCATGATGTTTTCCTCAGCGGGGGCTACCTTCATCCAATTGGTTCTAGAATTAATGTTGTTGAAGAGGATGAAGCAGAGCAGGAATTACCGAATTATGTGACGCATGGAGTCCGAGTTCAGAACTGGGTCACCATTGATGTTCCTTCTTGCATAAATGTTTCAAAGTAATTTGTTTTGTTAATATGTTTCTTTCTTTTGAAAAGCTTTCACTCTGCCCAAGGTGGAAGTATTAATATTGAAGGGCTTATCTGTTTGCTATAACTTTTAAGATCATTAATAAAAGTTGTCTTTGCTTCCAAAATTATGTCTTTTATTTTCTGATTTTTCTTGGGAAATGGTATAAAAAAATATTTAAAAAAATTATAAAAAAAAACCCTTTCAAAATAAATAATAACTGAAAATTAATTTGCATGATCACTTGTTATATGTGTCGGTTTCTAAAAACAATCATAAATCACATGTGCAGATTAATTAAAAAAGCCATTGAATACAATGACCCTGCACCCTCCCCCAACTTTGATTGTCCTGTGTTTGGAGTCGAAGAAGAAGATTATGATGATATTCCAGAAGAGGTCTCACGGTTGCTTGAGCACGATGAAAATACCATTCAGCCATATAAAGAGCCTTTGGAAGTGATTAATTTGGGTTCAGAAGAAGATCCGAAGGAAGTTAAGATTGGAGCATCATTGCATCCTGATGTAAAGAGCGGGTTGATTGAGCTGTTGAAAGAGTATGTGGATATTTTTGCTTGGTCTTATAAAGATATGTCTGGTCTAGATACAGACATTGTCAAGCATCGTTTGCCGTTGAAGCCAGAGTGTCCGCCAGTTAAACAAAAGTTGAGAAGAACCCACTCGGATATGGAAGTAAAGATCAAAGAGGAGGTCCTAAAGTAGATTAATGATGGTTTTCTTGTGACGTCAGTGTATCCTCAATGGATTGCCAATATTGTCCCAGTACCGAAAAAAGACCGAAAAGTCCGCATGTGCGTAGATTACAGAGATCTAAATAAAGCTAGTCCAAAAGATGATTTTCCATTGCCTCACATTGACATGTTAGTGGATAGCACAACAAAATTCAAA
This sequence comes from Vicia faba, assembly GCA_948472305.1. Classification (NCBI taxonomy): domain Eukaryota; kingdom Viridiplantae; phylum Streptophyta; class Magnoliopsida; order Fabales; family Fabaceae; genus Vicia; species Vicia faba. The sequence goes on from OX451739.1 coordinate 1,516,479,106, forward strand.
GTATTCTCGTTCATGGAAGGATTTTACGGGTATAATCAAATAATAATGGCTCCAGAGGACATGGAAAAAACAACATTTCTCACACCCTGGGGAACATTCTGTTACAGAGTGATTCCCTTCGGGTTGAAGAACACTGGTGCAACGTACCAGAGGGTTATAACAACCCTATTCCATGATCTGATGCACAAATAAATTGAAGTATATGTTGATGATATGATTGTCAAATCCCAGACTGAAGAGGCGCATGTAGAAGATTTGTTGAAGTTGTTTCAGCGTTTGAGGAAGTATCGTCTCCGCTTGAATCCAAATAAATGCACCTTCGATGTTCGATCAGGGAAATTGTTGGGTTTTATTGTTAGATAGAAAGGAATTTAAGTTAACCCTGATAAAGTCAAAGAAATTCAAGAAATTCCAGCACCAAGAACTGAAAAGCAAGTCAGGGGCTTCCTCGGGCATTTGAATTATATTTCCAGATTTATTTCCCACATGACTGCAACATGTGAACTGATCTTTAAGTTGTTAAAGAAAGATCAAGGTTGTGTCCTGACGGATGACTGCCAAAGGGCATTTGAAAGTATTAAAGAGTATCTGCTTGAACCTCTTATCTTGCTCCCTCCCGTAGAAGGAAGACCATTGATTATGTATCTAACAGTGTTAGATAAATCCATGGGTTGTATTCTGGGACAACAGGATGAAATGGGAAAGAAAGAGTTTGCCATTTATTATCTCAGTAAAAAGTTCACTGACTGTGAGTCGCGATATTCCATGCTAGAAAAAACGTGTTGTGCTTTGTCCTGGGCGGCAAAGCGTTTGCGGCAGTATATGTTGAAACATACCACTTGGTTGATCTCCAAAATGGATCCAATCAAGTATATTTTTGAGAAGCCTGCTCTTACTGGAAGAATTTCCCGCTGGCAAATGTTGTTATCTAAATATGATATTGAATACCGCACTCAAAAGGCTATTAAAAGTAGTGTGTTGGCAGATTATCTTGCTCACCAGTCGGTGGAGGATCATCAGTATGCAGAGTATGAATTCTCCGATGAGGATGTGATGTTCCTAAAAGTGAAAGATTGTGATGAACCATTGCCTGAGGAAGGCCCTGACCCTGAATCTCGTTGGAGTATGATATTTAATGGAGTTGTGAATGCTTATGGTAAAGGAATTGGTGTTGTGATTGCTACTCCTCATGGATCACATATTCCTTTTACCGCAAGGTTAACATTTGATTACACTAATAATATGGCGGAATATGAGGCTTGTATCATGGGTCTTGAGGAAGCTATTGATCTCAGAATCAAAATTCTAGATGTGTATGGTGATTTAGCTTTGGTAATAAATCAGATTAAAGGAGAATGGGACACTCGTCACCCTAGCTTAATCCCTTACAAAGATTATGCTAGAAGATTACTACCCTTCTTCAATAAAGTTTAATTCCATCACATTCCTAGGGATGAAAATCAAATGGCGGATGCTCTGGAAACTCTGGCTTCCATGTACCAAGTGAATACTTGGAATGATATACCCCGAATTATAGTTCGACGGCTGGATAGGCCCGCTCATGTGTTTGCGATAGAGGAGGTAGTAGATGAAAAACCTTGGTACTATGATATCAAGCATTTTCTTCAGACTCAGGAATACCCGATTGGTGCGTCAAGGAAAGATAGAAAGACACTGAGAAGATTGTCAGGCAGTTTCTTCCTCAGTGAAAATGTGTTATACAAGAGAAATTATGACATGGTCTTGCTCAGATGCATGGATAGACACGAAGCAGACATGTTGATGCATGAGATTCATGAAGGTTCATTTGGCACTCATGCTAATGGACATTTGATGGCTAAAAAGATGCTAAGGGCAGGTTATTACTGGTTGACAATGGAGTCTGATTGTTACAAATTTGCAAAGAAGTGCCATAAATGCCAGATTTATGCAGATAAGATCCATGTGCCTCTGACACTTCTCAATGTGATTTCCTCCCCATGGCCTTTCTCTATGTGGGGTATTGACATGATCGGGATGATAGAACCCAAAGCTTCGAATGGACACCGTTTTATCTTGGTAGCAATTGACTACTTTACCAAATGGGTAGAGGCTGCTTCATATGCCAATGTTACCAAACAGGTGGTTGTGCGTTTCATCAAAAACAATCTTATATGCCGGTATGGTGTGCCGAGAAGAATCATCACTGACAATGGCTCGAATTTGAACAACAAGATGATGACAGAACTGTGCGAAGAATTCAAGATTGTTCATCACAATTCATCTTCATACAGGCCAAAGATGAATGGGGTTGTTGAAGCTGCTAATAATAATAATATCAAGAGAATTATCCAGAAAATGGTTGTCACTTATAAGGATTAGCATGAAATGCTCCCTTTTTCTCTGCATGGATATCGAACATTTGTTCGCACTTCAACGGGAGCAACCCCGTTCTCCCTAGTGTATGGAATGGAAGTTGTACTCCCTGTCGAGGTAGAGATTCCCTCGTTGCATGTGATAATGGAAGACAAGTTGGCAGAGGCTGAATGGGTCCAGAACAGGTTTGACCAATTGAATTTGATTGAAGAGAAGAGGATGACAGCTTTATGTCATGGGCAATTATATCAGAAAAGAATGAAGAAAGCATTTGATAAAAAGGTTAAACCTCGTGAATTTAGATAAGGCGACCTCGTGCTCAGGAAGATCATGTCTTTCAACACTGATTCTAGGGGAAAGTGGACTCCCAATTTTGAAGGCCCGTATGTTGTTAAGAAAGCCTTCTCTGGTGGTGCATTAATTCTTGAAACTATGGATGGCGTGGAGTTCCCACGTCCCATGAATGTTGACGCAGTCAAGAAATACTTCGCCTAAAGAAATAAAAGAACAGCTCGTTAAGTCGAAAATCGGAAAGGGCGGCTTAGGCAAAAAGGAGCGTCTCGGTAGGCCGAAAACCCGAAAGGACAGTCTAGGCAAAAATTAGAGACATAAACAGAATAAATTTCCCGCTAAGTTGAAAACCCGCAAGGGCAGCTTAGGCAAAAGTTATGGATTTTTCTTGGCAAGTAACTACGTCAGATAAGACTTGATCGTTGAAGCAACAATCTTCTCGGATCCTCACCATACTTCAACAAAAGCTGCTGCTCAGGATTTTCAAAATTTGTTAGGGGGAATAGCGGTCATTGTATCTCAATGTATCTTTTCCATTATGTATTACCATTTCCCAAAATTTGTAATCATCCATGGAGTCTCGACATTCGCAAACTACCATTCTATTAATGAAATTCGAGATTTTACCCAATTCTTTGTGTTCTTATTTTTATTTAGCTTGCAAAGACTTCGTTTATTACTGATAATAATTGTTAAAGCAAAAAGATTAAAAAAGCAAAATTAACTTTTCAAAAAAAAAAAAGAACTTTACAATTCAATTTACTTTGGGATTTGTGATGAAACAATGAAAACAAAAATGGTGATCCCAAGAATGAACAAACTCTGGTTGTTTTAATAAGATTTACTCCCTTCATGAAGGTTTTCTCAGAACATTTTGCCGGTGTGTGCAATCTTTGTGTGTTTCTCAGATAGTTAAAGACGATATCAGTGGGTGCAAGGTACAGTATTGGGTTTGTGATCCAATTATCCCCAGTCAAGTCTTGGTTCACTTTTGATTTTGGGTTTGCATGGTCAGAAGCCTCCATCCCAGATTCCCCTGCAAAGTCTTCCCTCGTATGATGAAAGGTTTTATTCCCTTGGTGTGCTGAGATGTCGCTCTTTTTGCAATATTGGCACTAGTGTTGACTTCTTGATTTCCCAGGAAGGTTATCCCAGGGCATCTCTTGTTGGAATAAGTATTCGTGATGAAAATTTTCAATCCTCAGTTTTTTCTCCAAGGAGGTAGGCTTGAATCCCCCAGTAAGGTTTGGTTGTGTCGGTGTCAGTCTACTTTACTTGAGGTTGGTCTCGCAATCTCCAGTAGGCATGTTGCTTTTGGAAAACTGTTTCTCCAATGAAACCGGAAGAAGGGTGTTCTATCCCGGTGTCTGTTTGATTTGGCTACATCCGGATTATGTTTCTCCTCAGTGAAGTTAGGGCAGACAATAGTTTTTGTTTCCGCAGTTACTTTTACCTTTCTTGGATTGATCTCTCTGGTTGAAGTTTAGCCCAATGTTGTTAGTACCTGAGGCGGTTTTGTTTGATTGTACTGATCATGTATCCTTTTATCCGCATATGCACGATATCACTCATACATTCATGCATACATTATGCATTGCTAAAAATCATCATTCATTGACACTGTGTTTTGACCTTCCTGCTGCGCTCTTTGCTTAGTTGAATTTGGTTTTCCCTCTTGAGTTTATTTCTCAAAGGATGTATCTTCATTGGCCATCTTGCTCCAGTTTATTTCTGAATTGGATTTGTGGTTGCATAACAATATTATTTATGTTGGACTTCTGAGAACTTTAAGTTTTAGCTTGCGCATTTATTTTGCACGGGAAGACTTTATCTCCTCAGCAGGAATATCGTGGCATTTCCCGGGGAAGTCATGTTTCTATCCCCAGGAAGTCATTTCTCTTTGCAATTCCCCTTGACAATGAGTAACAAGTCTCTTTATTTGAGACAGCTTATGTTTGATCCTTTCCATGTAGATTTCCTTGGTTAAAGAAGAAGTTGAGACTCGTTCTAGGTAAAACGCCAGAATTTTGGGACAACTATGATATATTTTCTCTTTCTACCTACAGTGAACGTTGGTAGTACATCCGCAGTGAACGTCGGTGTTTATTATCTTTTTGCTATCTTCAGTGAACGTTGATAGTTCATCGTCAGTGAACGGCGGTGATGTGATATATTTTATCTTTCTACCTTCAGTGAACGTTGGTAGTACATCGGCATTGAACGTCGGTGTTTGTTATATTTTTGCTATCTTCAGTGAACGTTGATAGTTCATCGTCAGTGAATGGCAATGATGTGATATATTTTCTCTTTCTACCTTCAGTAAACGTTGGTAGTACATCGGCAGTGAACGTCGGTGTTTGTTATCTTTTTGATATCTTCAGTGAACGTTTATAGTTCATTGTTAGTGAACGGCAGTGATGTGATATATTTTCTCTTTCTACCTTCAGTGAATGTTGGTAGTACATCGGCAGTAAACATCGGTGTTTGTTATCTTTTTGCTATCTTCAGTGATCATTGATAGTTCATCGTCAATGAACGGCGGTGATGTGATATATTTTCTCTTTCTACCTTCAGTGAACGTTGGTAGTACATCGGCAGTGAACGTCGGTGTTTGTTATCTTTTTTCTATCTTCAGTGAATGTTGATAGTTCATCGTCAGTGAACGACGGTGATGTGATATATTTTCTCTTTCTACCTTCAGTGAATGTTGGTAATACATTGACAGTGAACGTCATTGTTTGTTATCTTTTTGCTATCTCCAGTGAACATTGATAGTTCATCATCAGTGAACAGCGGTGATATGATATATTTTCTCTTTCTACCTTCAGTGAACGTTGGTAGGACATCGGTAGTGAATGTTGATGCTTGTTATCTTCCTCTCTGATTTTGTTCTTGTGGTTCACCAGTGATTTATTTTCCTGGTGGGGTTGCTCCTCTGTTTTTTCATTTTGGTTGCATCCCCAATGTTACTTTGCGTTTCCTTGGTTCTGTTCATATGCATTCATATGCATAAGCATTTTCATGGCATCTTAGGGCCAAAAATAGGGTATGTTTTATATTTAAGTATCTTCGATTACGTTGACATGAAGATTTTTAACCTTCGTATCTCCGGATAGAAGAAACTTAAATAAGGGCAGTTGTTATACCCCAATTTTTTCCCCTAAGATTTATGCATCATACCATATTATTTCAATCACAACAAAATCACATTATGGTTTTTGGTTCTTTTCCCTATCTTTAGCATTGCTCTTTTGAGGAGTTACCAAGAACCTTGACTTGTTTTCTTTTGTGATAATGGATATTTTGCTTTGATTTTCTCTCTAATTAACAAAATGCAATATTGGTTTGTCTTACTTGTTAGTAATGTAGGTAAAGGCAATGAGGTTTAGCAAGTTGCTTCATGGGTTCATGAGTTTATTTCCATGCCCTAGTCAATAGCTTGAGAAATTCAAACCTCACCATTGAAGTTGTTTTTGAAGAATTGGTATGGAATTGGTTTTGGTGGCCATGATTCGTCATCATCATCCTCAACAATTTCTATTCACAAAGGAAGAATATTGGCACAAAAAGTTTGTTCAAACTTGGCAAAGTTCCTCAAAGCATTCTCTTGATCTAGAGGCTAGGGTTTTGAACCTCAAAGGAGCATATCTTGCTCATCTTTTGGTATTTTTGAGTGATTCTAAAAACATCCTTCTCTTCATAAACTTACCAACAAATCACTTCAAAATTTCCAAAGAGTTTTCATGTGGAAGGGACTTGGTGAAGAAGAAAGATTACAAGTCACCCAGATGAATCCCCAATTTTCCATATGTGACTTCAAATGGTCATAACTTGGTCAATTTTTATCACCTTGAGCCCATTCTTTTTTCATGATGATCCTAAGGATGTATTCTGAATGCCTTCTTTTATGTGCAAAGTAAGAAAATGGATGGAAGTTGCCTTAAGAATGCAAAAGATTATAGGTCATTTCATGATTTTTGTCCAACTTCAACAAGTCATAACTTGCTCAATTTTTGGAGATTTTAAGTGTTTGAAATTGAAAAATGACATTCAATAGGTCTACTTCCTTCCATCTTTTTTGGTCAAGAGCAAATTCTAAGTGGAAGGTCATGTTTGGATGCAAAATATTATAGGTCATTTTTAAAGAAGAATTTGAAATATTTATAAGTATGGAAAGTCAACTCTTTGTCTTCAACTTTGACTCCATGTAACTTTCAGCTCAAGCATCCATTTAATTCCATTCTTTTTCCATTGCAAAGCTTGTAACCTCATTTTTCTAAAGCATCAAGAATTATGCCCTAAGATCCCTTGAGGTGGAAATGCCATGGATTTGAATTTGGTAGTTTGAAACTGAATTTTGCACAAAGTCAGAATTTTGAAATCTTTGTTTTGGCTTCTAATCACAGAATTTCCACGCGTTTTTGTTTCTAATCATGTTTAGCAACTTGTCAGAAGTGATTAGCATCATGAAATGTACGATTTGGCTGAGTTTTGATCAAGTTTGAGTCACACTTTCTTCATGATGCAAACCCACACGAATTCCCTCTAAAACGCATCATTTGCTATTCCTTTTGATCCCATTTGCTTCCCTATAAATAGAGGGTCATCCCCCATTCAATTTCCCAAGCTTAGATAGCCAGAATCACCCTGCCAAACTTGCTTCACAACCCATAACTCAGCAACTTCGAAATCTATTCTCAAGTCTTTTTCAATCCATTTTTCTCTCAATTCACCTTCCTTGATCTTCCCTGAAGCTAACCGTATAATTACATTCAAGAATCGTGCCCTACATTTCTCCATAGAAGTCCAGTTTCAGAGCTCTGCAACTCAACTTTAATAGGTAGATTCCTTCATCAATTCTTCAAAACTCTGATATCATTGTGTTGCTCCAATTGCCCTGGTTCTAGTCGCAACACTTACACCTTACTGGAAACACGTTTTGACCACGAATTTTCAAATCCCTTTTCAAAATTTTCTTTCCAAATTGCTTGAGCTACAGTTTATATAAATTTGGCGCGAGGGTGTGGTTGTCTTCGTCTTGAAGAGACGAAGCGAATGGCATATGTCTGAGCTTCTGATTTTACAGTTTGAGAGACCTGCAATTCATGATGGCTGGAGGTTGAAGATGACCAACGTGTCATCTTCTAACCAATGAAGGCGCGCCATCTGTATTTTTCAAATTCTGATTTTATCATTGATTTTGTATATTATTCATTAAAGACCATGATATGCACAGCGCACCAGATCCCTTGGATTTGATTACTAATGTGTTTTGACTCTCATCCAATGGTCCACATCTTTTACTTTTATTTTCTTTTTCTGATTTTTATATTTTAATTGTTTTAAATTTCAAAAAATCATAGAAAATTCATTTTTAGTCCAAAAAATCTGAAAAAATTATGAAAAAGATTTTTGATTATTCTCTTTCTGACTTTTATTTTTTCACAATTTAATTTTGTGTTTTGGTATTTTTTATGATTTTTACACTTATTTGATTTGTTTAAAATGTTTAAAAATACTTTTATACATTTTTAAATTCTGAAAAAATTATGGAATGATCCAATGATATTGTGACAAATATTGGTGACCTTATTTTATTTTTTGTTTCTGACTTTACTATCTTTTACTATTTTTGTTTATTTTACCCATTTATTTTAATTTTTAAAATAGTTTCTGTCTTTTAAAAATTATCAAAAAATTTATAAAATTACTTGACCTCTTTTCTGATTTTTTTCTATGGTCTTATTTTTCATTTCTTGATTAATTTGAATATGATTGACATTTTCCTCATTATTTTTTCATTTTTTAAACATTTTTAAACCTTTTAATGTATATATTAATTATATTATTATTTTTGTGATTATTTTATGGTTGTCTTGGGTTGATTTTTTTTATCATGGCTTTATTAAGATCATTGGATCCATGGTGTTGAGTTTAACTCTATAAAATTGGATGAATGATTTTAATAACAGTTTGATTAAATATTAATTCAAATGCAATTTCTCTTTTTACCCTAATTCCTCTTCATCTCATCCCCTTCTCATTGTACTAAATGTTGTTTGAGCATGATCTCTATATCATGTCTCAAAACAAATGGTGCATAGATTGCTATTGACCGGCCTCAAAATAGGTGCGACTTCTATATAAGTCCACTTACGATTGCTTAACATAGTGCTAAATTTTGTCCCGATTCGAATAAATGATCATTCGTGGCCCAAACTTATGATTGCAAGCCCAAGTATGTTAATTTGATTTCTTTGATCCAATAACCTTGAGATCTATTGTATGGAGGCTTTGGTTCTACCAATCCTCTAATGGACCTACAACACTTTTGGTCAATGCGGATCACTTAAACATCGTTGATCATTAAATGGTACTTATGAGAATTCTAAATGGATGATATACTTAACAAAAAGCAAATGCAACTTGTTGTGTGGAGGCTTTGGTTCTACCAATCCTCTAATGAGTTCCAAATGCAAGTTTCAAAATGGTCATCCAACTAACCACTAATTATTGACTTGTTTATTCTATACTTTTATTCTTTTATGCTTTATGTACTATTTATTTTTTAGCATTTTTCATTTCATGTCATTTTCATCTTTGCTCATTTGAGCATTTATCTTCTTGCCATTTTTATTTTGCTCACTTGAGCTTTTCTTTTTCTTTTCCTAAGATACTTAATAATCAACATAAACCCTAAAAAACTTTTAATGGTACTTGGACTATTTGGTTACTATCCTTGGCATTATGGAGCATGGGACTTTTTCTTGGACTTAGGATTAGAATCCTTGGCCTATCTTGGAGACCTTGTGATCTTATAAGATTATTTTGTCTGGAACTCTTGACGTTTACCTCAAGACATTGGGTTGCTTATTTGTTTTTGTATGCAGGTTTTTTGTGATTACATCCTTTGTTTGTAATCTAGAATTCACCCGTATACTGCCGTCACACTGCCCAATTTTTTTGAAGACTTAATACATTTGAAGAGGTCTAGTCTCTTTGCTTGCTTGGTTTCAATCCAAAGAATTGGAATTTTATCTTGGCTCATAATGTCAAGTTTTGGCTTCTTGTTGGTTAGTTGGTTCTTATCCTTAGCTTTTACCTTATGTTTTAGGATAGTCTCTTCTTCTCCTCCCATCTTCTTAAATTTCAAAAAAAATCTTCTCCCTCCTTTGAAAACCTTTCTTGTTTTGAAACTTAAACACTTTCATAATAAACTTGGGCTTATGTCCATGCATTTTCAAAATCTTTTCATAAATAAACTCCAATCAATTTAATAATACCTTGACATTTTTTGTGAGAAGACTAAAAGTCAACCAATCTCATTTCAAACCATTTTGCCACTTTGGCTTTTATCTTTAAAACTTTTCTCTAAATATTAGACTCTTGTCAATCCTTGTAGTGATGCAAACAATTATACTTCTACAATATGTAGTGAAGAGAGATATTTTCCACTTGGGTGTTGAGTGAGGCATTGTTGATTTTAAAATCCAAGCCATATCCTCCACTTTGAGATGATGCAAATTCTCCTTTCTCATGATTGTGGATAGTAAGTATGTTTTCCACACGGACAATGACGATGATGTCTTATCTCTTAAAATTAACCAACACACTTGTATTTCAAACCTTTAAAAGAGGAACTATGTGTACCCTGATCCCCTCTTGTACAAAAGGTGGTATGTAGGCACTAAAGGTTCGCAACCGCGGCGGGTGCAAAAATCATAAAAAATATATTTCTTTTCTCACCTCCACCATCCATTTTATATACAACACATTTTATATAGTCAAAATATACAGATTTTTCAAAGAGGTTCCTGCGGAGTACCGTAGATGTTTAGGGTGCTAATACCTTCCCTTTGCATAACCAACCCCCTTACCTTGAATCTTTCCCCCTCTTTTGGGTTATTCGCTCTTTTCCCATTCCTTTGGAAACAATAAAGCACGGTCGCGATTTTTATTTTTGATTTGTATAAAGTCTAGTCAATTCAATGGCTTAGTCTTGAACATTTCTACCGCTACACTGAGGACAGACTTATCAGAGGTACATGTTTCATTAATAGTACTCATTTAATTACTATTATTGATAGCGGTGCTACACATTGTTTTATTGCTGCTAATTGTGTTGAAAGATTGGGTCTTATGTTGTCTTGTTTGAATGGGGAAATGGTCGTCGATACTCTAGCCAAGGGTTCGGTGACTACTTCTTTTGTTTGTTTAAAGTGTCCCTTGTCGATCTTCGACGGAGACTTTGCTATTGATTTGGTTTGTTTACCGTTAAGAGGTTTAGATGTGATTTTGGGTTTGAATCGGTTAGAGCATAACTATGTTCATATTAAATGTTAGGACAAGTCTGTGAAGTTTTCTACTCCTGAAGTTGAGGAAGGTGGTATGTTGTCGGCTAGACAGTTGAGGAAGTTGATGCAAGAATAATTATAGAAGTTCTCATTGATGGTGTCGCTATCTGTAGAGACTCAAGCTATAATTGAGGAATTGCAGGTGGTGTGTGAATTTCCTGAAGTTTTCCCAGATGTACTACCGGAGAGGGAAGTTGAATTTGCAATTGATCTTGTACCTGGTACTAGACCTGTTTCTATGGCACCATACAGGATGTCTACATCTGAATTGTCAGAGTTAAAGAAGAAATTGGAAGATTTACTTGAAAACAAGTTTGTAAGACCAAGTGTATCATCGTGGGGAGCTCCAGTGTTGTTAGTAAAGAAGAAAGATAGAATTATGAGGCTTTGTGTTGGTTATAGATAGTTGAATAAAGTGACGATTAAGAATAAGTATCTGCTTCCAAGAATAGATGACTTGATGGACCAATTGGTGGATGCTCGTGTGTTTAGTAAGATTGATTTGAGGTCGGGTTACCATCAGATTAAAGTGAAGGATGAAGATATCCAGAAGACGACTTTCAGAATGCGTTATGGACATTATGAGTATTCGGTGATGCCTTTCGGTGTTACTAATGCGCCGGGAGTATTCATGGAATATATGAATCGTATCTTTCATACTTATTTGGATCGGTTCATAGTGGTGTTCATTGATGATATTTTGATTTACTCTAAGTCAGAAGAAGAGCATGCTGAACACTTAAGATTGGTATTGCAAGTTTTGAAAGAGAAGAAGTTGTATGCAAAGTTGTCCAAGTGTGAATTCTGGTTAAAGGAGGTCAATTTTATTGGTCATGTAATCTCAGGTAGTGACATTGTTGTAGATACATCGAAGGTTGATGATGTGTTGCAATGGGAAACTCTGAGGTCAGCTACTGAGATTAGAAGCTTTTTGGGATTAGCTGATTACTATAGAAGGTTTATCGGAGGTTTTTCAAAGTTAGCACTTTCGTTGACTAAGTTGACTTGTAAGGTAGAGTTTTTGCATGGGATGTTCAGATCGAAGAAAGTTTTGCAGAATTGAAGAAGAGGTTGATGTCGGCTCCAATTTTGATGTTGCCTAATCCATGAGAGCCTTTTGTGGTGTATTGTGATGCTTCTAAGATGGGTTTAGGAGGTGTGCTTATGCAGAATGGTAAGGTAGTTTCTTATGTGTCAAGGCAGTTAAGGACTCGTGAGAAGAATTATCCTACGCATGATTTAGAGCTTGCTGCAGTTGTTTTTGTGTTGAAGATTTGGAGGCATTATCTTTATGGTTAAAGATTTGAATTGTTTAGTAACCATAAGAGTTTGAAGTATTTATTTGATCAGAAGGAGTTGAATATGAGGCAACGGAGATGGTTGGAATTGTTAAAGGATTATGATTTCGGTTTGAATTATCATCAAGGAAAAGCAAATGTGGTAGCTGATGCGTTAAGTCGAAAGACTTTACATATGTCAACAATGATGGTTAAAGAGTTGGAATTAATTGAGCAGGTCAGAGATATGAGCTTAGTTTGCGAGGTTACTCCGCGAAGTGTTATGTTGGGTATGTTGATTAATAACAGTTACCATTCTAGTATTAGGATGGCACCTTTTGAAGAGTTGTATGGTCGAAGATGTAGAACTCTGTTATGTTGGCATGAATCTGGAGAGAGTGTAGTGCATGGACCTGAACTTCTTCGTGAAACTACTGAGAAGGTGAAGTTGATTTGAGAAAAGATGAAAGCTTCCCAAAGTAGACAGAAGAGTTATCATGACAAGCGAAGGAAGGATTTAGAATTTCAAGCTGGTGAGCGTGTGTTTTTAAGAGTTACACCTGTGACTGATGTTGGGCGAGCATTGAAGTCTAAGAAGCTCACTTCTCATTTTATTGGACCATATCAGATTTCAGAGAGAGTGGGGAATGTTGCATTTAGAGTGGATTTACCGCCTAATCTTTCGAATTTGCATGATGTGTTTCATGTGTGACAACTCTAGAAGTATATTTTAGATCCATCTCATGTGATTCATGTGGATGATGTGCAAGTACAGGATAATCTTACGGTGGAGACGATGCCTGTACGGATCGCGGATCGTGAAATAAAGACTCTGAGTGGCAAAGATAGTATTTTGGTTAAGGTGGTTTGGCTAGGAGCTGCCGGAGAAAGCATGACTTGGGAGTTGGAGAGCAAGATGCGAGACTCCTACCCTGAGTTGTTTGATTGAGGTAAATTTTCGAGGATGAAAATATTCTAAGTGGGGGAGAGTTGTAACGCCCGTAATTTAATTAATTATTTAATTAAATTATTTTTGGAATATTTGAGAAGATGTGTTGTGATTAATTGGATTTAATTATTTTATTAAGTGGAGAAATAATATTAGAAGTATAATATTATTTAATGTGGGCTTGTTTTAAAGGAATAGAAGTAGTAATGAGGGGGTGTAATAGTTTTAAGCCTATTAAGGAATTAAGAGTATAATAAGTTATTTTATTATATTGTTAAAAAGAATATAAAGAAGAAGCAGTAGAAGAATAAGGGTTGGAGAGAAGAACGTGAAGCTGTTGGAAAAGAGGAAAAACAGCAGAACAAGGTTTCGATCGGAAGTTATAGAGCGACCTTCAATCCAAGGTAAGGGTGGGGTTCTGACTCTATAATTGGGTTCATGATAATTGGTATGTGGGGTTATAGGTGATTGTTGTCTTGTTCATGAATTGAATGTATATGATGTTGTATGATGAGAATTGATGAATTATAGATGAATAATGATGTCCAGATGTTGTTTATTTGATGTGCAATTATAGGATAACTGTAAGTGATAATTATCCATGATTAGATTAAGTATTTAGGGCTTAAAGTATGGAACCCGTAGTGAAAACACAGAGAAAATTGCAAAATTTATGCAGGATAGGGCAGTATGCGTCGACCCCAAACATGATGTGTCGATACATAAAGGTTTAGAGACTCAGGATGAGTCGACACAAAGAGGTTTTGCATCGATACATGAAGGTTTAGAGACTCAGGATGAGTCGATACGTAGGATCATGTGTTGATACATTCCATGTGGTAGACTCAGTATGAGTCGATACAAGAGAGGATGCGTCGACTCATGTTACGAGTTCAGTGAACTACGCGTCGATCCAAGACGTTTTGCGTCGATCCATGTCGTCTGGTTTTTGGCAGAATCAGTTTGAAAATGGTGTAACTTGAGTTTTCAGACTCCATTTGAGGTTTCATTTGAAGCGTTGAATATCTAACGCGATGGACTTTATTCTTAAGGACTAAAATGATGAATAGGAAGGATAATCATAAGATTTAAATTAGTTTCCGTGTAGATTGCTATGTTGGTTTTTATGCAGAATGATGAAGATGAGATGCTTATAGGATGCTGTTTGATTTGTAACAGTAGGAATAATAATAACGTTGTAATATTACAGAATAGTAGTATGTAGAGATTTAGTGATTTAGAATTAAGCATTAGTTTGTTAATTAATTATAGGAAATATCTAGTATAGGCCTATGGCCAACGTTGTGAAATTGATGAGTTACTGTCGTATTAAAGTACAATTGAGTTGTTGATGAGATGTTATTAATGAAGTTGTATTTGATGAATAAATGATGTTTGGTGAATTATTATGAATGATGTGAGATGTTTGATGAAGATATGTTGAGATGCCTTTTTGAGATGTAGGTTGTTGGTCAACGATGATGTTGTATTGAGATGTTGTTAATTATGGTGTTGTTATTACATTCATGATTGTGCCGCATACATTGCATTTTGAGATGGAGCTTATGCTCGTTGAGATGGCCTTTATTGGTGAATATTGAGATGAAGGCTTATGTCTTGTTGATGCCTCTATTAATTGAAAAATTTTGAGATGGAAGTTCTGCTCCAATGGTACCACATGCATTTGCATAGTATTGAGTCGCATTATTTTATTGCATAAAGAATTTGTGTATTGATGTTGTGAATGTGTATTATTGTTGCAACTATTGCTGATTTTGAGATGAGAAGTGGTGATGCTATATGATCTAATTTAATATATTAATTATCATGTGCTTTATTATATTGTTAGATATCTCACCCTTATGTTTGAATGTTGTCCTTATGTTGGTAACGTGCAGGTAATCGAGAGTGAAGGCTGTATACCTTCAATAGTTCGAGTCGGTGTCATTGCTCTGATATGTAACACTCGGGGGGATGAACGCTTGTTGCTTTTGATTGTTGATTAATTCTGTCGTTGAACTTTAAGTTGATTATTATTAAATTGTGTTGTTTCTAAGTTGCTGTAATGATGATAAAGATGTTATTAAGAATTCCGCTGCGTAGATGTTGAGTTGTTGAATTAACTAATTAAAGTGTTTTGATGACGGTTCATCTGATGTTTTAAAGTGTTATATATCCACGATGAATGCAATGAATTTTGATAGAATAATTTTTTGCATCCCGATTTATTTGCATGAATGATTTTTATAACTCTGATTTATTTATATAATTTGTTGGGGTAGAATTGGGGTGTTACAAGGTGTATCTTGACTAGTCAACCCTTGAGTGTCTTGGCTACTTGAGGAGCCTTAGAATAATGTTTTGAGAAGAGTGAGAGGGAAACTTTTGGGGTACAACAGCTACCCCTGTTCAATCTTCTTAAACCTGAAAAGTTAGGTTAACATGTCTGCCTATCGTGACTTGAAGGTAGAAGATGATTGAACACTTAAGTGCCCAAAAATCTGCACTGGCTTGTGCAAGATGGTAAAGTTGTTGGTTGATTGTATTGGGAATGGGCTTATAGATTCCATTTAGAGAGGTGACGGAGAGTCGTTAGGTATGGACTTATAGATGCCATCCAAAGGTGATGGAGAGTCGTCGGGGATGGGCTTATTGATGTCATCCAAAGTAATTGTTCATAGAAATATAAGAATAAGTTTATGCTTGACTTGGTCTTTAGGAGATGTATCCGGAATGGGTCTACGCCCGACTACTACTTTAATAGGTAATGGAAGGAGTCTACTTAAATATGAGAAATCAGTATCTCACTTCGTAAATCACCTCAGTGATATCTAACAAACATAAAGTTCAGCCAAGACTCTTGACTAACAAACACACTTAGATTTGCTTCAAAGCTTCATCTAAGAAAATAATCGACTCTATGCTTAAAATCTTAATAGAGATTGACACACAAACATTCAATGCTTACAAGCTTATGAATGAATGACAGAAACTTACAACTCAAGGAACAATCCTACTCTTCTATCAACATGGTAGTCGAGAGGCTCACAAATAACATAGACAAACTCTCCAAGAGAATGGCATACAAACGAAGCCCTAATAGATTACATCTTTACATTCACGACTTAGCTTCTTTTGGGTTAGTAAACTTTTATTTATAACCATTTTCCCAACTGGATTTGGACTTCAAATCGTAGCATATCAGTTGATACAAGTCTGCAAAATCTTTTGCATAAAGATAGGTCTTCAATCATGATTTTCCTAATTTATCTCCATAATTAGAAAGTCAATATTCTTCTTGATTTCAGCTTGAATCTTCCAGACCTTAAAATCAGCACCATATAGGATAGCATAATATTCCCAGAATATTTTGTATCTGTCAAATCTAAAACTGATCCAATAGCCCGACCCAAACCATTCACGATGTCGAATGACTTTGCATAGGACATCTTGTCAGACATGCTGCTCCAGTTAATGAAACATCTCATCTCAATATGTTTTTTCATAAGATAGGACTTCTTGTTCAACCTATTCTTCTCAACAAGTTAATACATCTTATTTAACATATTGATGTTATATTTGTTTTACTAAAATTAATGCCAATCATAAACTAGAGATTTAACATATAAGGTAGTGATTAGGTGATAAGCTGTAAACTGGAATTGTTTAGACTTTGAACTAATACTATTATAGTGGATTTCCTTCCTGACTTGGTAGCCTCCAAAGTAGGTGATGTTGCACTTAACTGATTTAACAATTGATTGTGTCTTTTATCTTTTGCAATTAAATTATGCATAATTTCTATTTTGGTAAAATTGTTTTGTCAGCAGATGATGTCTTAACATCTGTCTTGACATTGTATTTTGGTGTTGGGACACCAGTCTTAACATCTGTTTTTAAAGTGCCAAAATTTCAAATACCAATTTAAAATTATAATTAACTAATTAAATCATTCTTTTATTTTTATTTTTACCTAATAGTACTTTTGTTGAGATCATCGATTCAAGGATCAACATGAGGGAGCATTTACGTTGGGGTTTTTTATTTTATGAGCAACACATCTTTGTAAGAGACACACCACATACTCACTCAAAACCTTAATGTGATAGGTGTGTAGGTTCTCTCACTTATAGATACTCAAGTTTCCACATTTCTAACCAATGTGAGACTTCCTCACACTACTCACACTTTATTTTCTCAACACACCCCTTATGTGTGAGTCGATCTACAATGCTCCCCTCAAGAGAAAGCTCTTTTATCACTTACACTTGTATCGTCGTTGACACTCTTCAGCAGAACACTTTTATCCATGACCATGTGAGGACATTTTCGATACAAGTGGGTCGGTCCTTTCACTCGAACCAAACTCTGATACCATTGTTGGGGCTATCGATTTAGGGGTCAACACGAGGGAGCATTTACGTTGGGGTCTCTATCATTTGTTTGGGTGAGTCTTTAACATTTAGGTGAGTATTTTATCCAATGTGAACGCTTCCCTCTCATGATGATCCATCAGTGTATCAGAGTCTGGTTTGAGTAAGAGATTAGCTCCTTATATCAAAATTCTTCCAGACATGATGGAGGTCAAACGGTAGATCCCGTTGTAGTGTCCATGACAAGTAAGGGTGTCTGTCAAACGGATGAAAGAGTTTTCGCTTGAGGGGTTCATAGTCGATGAACTCACACTTGATAAGAAGATTGTTGAGAAATAAGTGTAAGTTCTGTTGAGAAACAAATGTGAGTTATAAATCTCATATTGCTTGGAAAAGTGAAAGTTAGGTACTTTATAAGAGAGATGACTTTACCTTAAAATTTGAGTGGATATGTGGTGTTAAAATCTCTTAAATTCTAAGTATTTGATACATTAACACTTTTGACGCTCTCGAGCTCTCCAATAACTTTGATATATACTAAAAACCTCTTTAAACTTAACTAAAAATTTTGAATTTGATTAAACTATATGCATTCAACAGTATTAAATCTTTTTTAAGAATGAATTTTATAATCTATTATAATCATCTTTGAAACAATGAATAGTCTATGCACAATGATATTTTTTTTGGTACTAGATGATACTTTGTTTATTAGAAAAAACACTTATATATTATTTTTGTTATTGAATTTTTTAAACATCATTAATTTTTGTATGGTAATTTAAAAATGAAAAAATAAAAAGAAAAAGAAAGATTCGAATTGTCTATGCACGATTGGGTTAGACAACGCACTACAGCATGAGGTTTCCATCCATCATTGATATCACAAAATTGTTGCCTCTTCACCACTTCGTTGGGGACAGCCTTTTCCTTCGTGTGTTTTTGGAGTTATAATTGTTGGCATGCCAATCATTATCATTAAAAGCCTAAAACAATCATAAGCACCAAAGGCAAATGACAAAATGTTTTATTATTAAAGTGTGAAAAGGTGTTATCCTCTCCTAAAATAATTTGTGCACTAGGTAATGAAATGTATAAAATATTTGTGAAATAAAATAAAAACTTCAGAATTTTAAATTTTCAATCTTACTCCTAAGAGTGAATGAATAGACAAAGAGGGCCTCAAACTAATTTTTATACACACCTAGATGCTTCAAGTATGTATGGCAAAGATGTGTCATTTATCCAATGAGAGTTATTTAAGAGCTAGAAAAAACATATCATCAACATCTCAAGCATGTGATCACAAAGGCTCTAAAGGTGTCATAAGGAACACCTCTAGTTATTGAGTTTAACATTCTTTCAATTTCCTCACCTAGAGTGGTAGGAAAAATAAAAGTGCCTATGTACAATGATATGGCCTTAGAAAATGCTTTTATAAGGACTTCTTTACCAAAATTGAGAAAAAGATTTTGCATTCTATAATTTCCCTCCAAATTCTAATCATTAAGTTGACGATTATCTCACATTTATTGTAGAATATTACGAAAGGAAAGGAAAATTGCATTGATGTAAATGAAATTGCAACCACCTAAAATTTGACAACGATCTATGGGATCATGTTCCATAGTTTTAGATAGGGGTGTTCAAAACCAAACCAGTCTAATAGAAAATCGTAAAATTGAACTAAACCAAACCGAAACAGTAAAAAATTGCATTTGGTTCGAATGTGTTTGGGTCATTTTCTCGCGAAACCGCATGGTTCGGTTCGGTTTGTGGTTTGTATTTTACAAACCGAACCAAACCAAACAAAACCGCATTATGTTATAAAATCTTACTAACCAATATATATTTCTTTAATTCCGTAGAGAAATCAACATGTATTATGTGTATATTTTATCATACTTTGTATTATATTCATTTTAATTTACAAGTCATAAAAAAAAATATTATTCATTTATAAATACTATTTCTACAAAATATATTTTATCGTATTCTTTGTATAATATTTATTTAAGAATGCAATCTTGTTTATATCATTCTTTAGATTTAGATAAAATTATAATATGCAATTTTATGTATCAAATTATAAACTTATTTTGACAATTATAAATTTTTTTTATGGTAATGTATGAACAATTAAAAGCAAAATTATATTTTCCTCTATATTTGTATGTATGACTTAATAATTTTTTTTGTAAAAAATCGAACCAACCGAATCAATCCAAACCGCATTAGTTTGGTTTGATTTGGTTCGGATTTATTTTTAAAATCCAACCAAACCAAACCGCATGTTTTTTCTCTTGCGGTTCGGGTGATTTTTTTGCTTCAAAACCGCTCAAACCGCACCGCGAACACTCCTAGTTTTAGATGCCTCTAATTGCCATTGACAAATTATACAAAAGCCAAACCTAAACAATAAAGCATATGTGAAAAATGACAACAAATAAATAAAAAGAATGATCGATGATAATCAGACGTCACATACCTATAGTAAAGGAAGCACTCATGCATTGTACAAAAATAATAGAATGAAATAACATTTATGCACGACACAATAAAAGATAGATTAATAAAGATATCCAATAAAAAACTATATTATTTTAAAATTTTCACTTTCTAATTTTATTTTTTATATATTATGTCTTACTAAGCCAACATTCACACATACCTATATATGTGGATTGTAATAATTTTATTGCATCGAGTAAGAAGCAGTTCAAAGGCCTGAAAGGAATGCGGGTCTCCACCCAATTAGACATAGGATTGACTCTATTTGACTCGCCGTATTTTGATCTTTCAAGAAGTCAACAAAAAATTGAAACGATCGCCCACATACCTTTTTAAATAAATAAAAAAATCTCATTCTAAAGGGAAGGTCTTGTCGTACCCTTTGGAGAAACCTTGGAGAGTCTACCCTTATGGGAAATTCTTTGTGATTTACATCATCATCATATTCTAGAATGGTGGTCTCAGGAGGTTGAACGCCTTTGTTTTCCTTCCTCAAAACAGGGGAGAAAGTTGTGTCAACCTCTCATAGCTTAAGAATCTTTATATGCCAGGGAGAAAGAATAGTTGCCCCTTTTGTGGGCATCTTCTTACCCTTGATCAAATGACCATATAAATGACTCTTAGAGTCATATGACCAACTTTTGCTTCGCCCGACCTTATTCTTTGCACAATGAGCTTTCTATTCAAAAATATTCATGCAAAAATAAAATATATTGAACAATAGATATAAGAAATAACATGATCACAAAACGCCTAATAAAACCAAACTTACGCAAGTACTTATTAATTCACTTATCCCAATCATCGTGACGGTCCAGTTCCACCATCTCACAGGAACTCATAATGGCGAATGCTTCCAAGACCTCCAAGTATTCCCTCTCTATGACGATTAAATAATCATGATTGGATTCGTTTATGACCACAAGGTCACTACTCTAGTACAAAGGGAAGCAACACTTGCCATCTCCCCTGAATATTACCATGGAAGTGATATCTCTCCACCTCACCCTCACAATCATGTCCTTATTATTCTTGAAGTTATTTAAGCGGGGGGTGAAGAAAACCCTCCATAGCAAGGATTCCATGGACACCCAACCTCCTTTGGACATTGCTAGTGACATAGAAGGATAAGATAACACATATAGTAGGTGTGATCTCCAAGAGAACAAAAGTAATCTCAAATGCCCTGATGAAAGCCAACATGTTGATCGATATCCAAGAAGGGGCAATACACATGGTAGTAAGGAACTCAAACACGAAGAGGGTAAAGAAAATCAACACTTCTAATTCATGAATGACAGGGAGATGTTGGTATAAAACTCGTGTAATGGGCTGTTAGAGTGCTGACAAGCAATTTTCGACTAGGAAAGCAAGCCTTTAAACTATAAAGTATCTTTGGTTAGAAAGGCATGTGTCCACCATAAAGGAAAATAGGATGCATCGACAAGTCAAAGAAGCATCAACCAAGAATTATGGTCGAAGAAGACACTTGTTTTGGATCCAGGCTCGACAGGATACAAAGTGTCGACGGGAAATAATAAGTGGTCGCGAGAGCAGTTACCAACTCACGATGCCAGTAAGAACGTGGGGGTGTTTCAAAGCAGTTTATGGCAGTTCTCCATGAATCCCAATGTGGGACTAATAACTGTCAATGATTACACTTTTAGACTTTCTATTTAAGAAAATGTTTGTATTTTTATTAGAGGTTGCATTTCTTCACATTTAGAGCATTACACTCAAAGTACCTACATCTAAGAGAGAAACTAGTTCAGGATTAACAATGTATATATGCTTCCACATTTAAATTCAAAGAAATTTCCAGTTTTCACTTTAACTTACAAGTCTTGTTATTTATTTTCTTTACTTTGCAATTGTCTTTTACTTTTGCCTTTTTATCCAATATCAACCAGTTTCAACCCAAAACACTCAAAACACTAAGTCTAGGATTATTGTAGCCGATCCTGCAAGTAACCTTTAATAAGAGGCTAGAGACTGTTCGCGAGAAACAAATTGGCACACCCGGTGGGACATGTTATGTTTGAGTCTTTCTCATTTCGTGCATGAAATTGAGAAGTGGTAGAAAAATGGTAGATCCTAGAACTCCTGAAAGGGGTCAAACCATGGGAGGAAATACCAGCGCGGCGGCGAATGTGTCTTCAAGTTTTGTGGTCGTCTCTTCAACTTCACAGAACATAGTTACCACAACACAACCAGTAACTGCAAGACCACCAATAGTCACAACTTTTAGGCAGTATGTGCCTAGTTTTGCAAGAGAGACACACAGTAGTGTAATCCCGACTTCTGGGTAGTATTTGCTTAGTTTTGCAAGAGATATGCATAATGTTGAACATGAATACGGAATGCCAACAGCGATAATGGTAGGCCTGCATAGTAGTAGTTTAACATTTGGTGAAAATTTTGTGTCGAAGTTTTCCATAAATCATGCTTCAGGACAGTTGGGAAACCAATTTGGTCGTTCGACTGGATTGGTATTTTCCCACCAAATCATGCCTACTTTCACCCCTAAGTACCGTTGTTATCATGAGGCAACATATGAATGAAAGTAATCATGAGATGGTTAATATGCTTACTCAACAAATGACTCTCATATTAAGATCTTTGATCGAGAATTCGGTGCAGAGTTATCAGACTTTAGCAACTCAAATGACTCGCATTGAGGATTTACTTGGTGCCCCAAGAGCGCCGATTCGATAAGATGCGCCTCCCCCATGTGAATAACCAGTGCAGTACGAGGAGGTGGTCGATGAAATAGTCTGACGAAAACCGCAGACTCCCCAGTTTGTCAATCCTATACTTGGGGTGGTACATCAACCCCCAGTAGTAATAGCAAACCAAAACCAGAATGCCGACCAAATGGTCAGGCATGTTCGACGAGAAGAAGTGGTTGGGGAACAAAACCTAGAAGCAATTGTCGAGCGAATTATGGTTAGGAATGAAATGAATATTGGCTGTCAAAGGACTATGTATGTCTCGTCATTGCCAGGTTTTTTTTACAAATGGAGTTACCAAGAGGTTGGAAACTCCTAAAATTCACCAAGTTCACAGGGGACGTTGAAGAATCCATTATTGAACATGTTAGCAAGTACAAAAAAGAACTTGGCGACCTAGTAGTGAATGAAGATTTAAGGATGAATTATTTTCTAATTCCCTCACAAAGAACGTGTTTACTTGGTTTACAACGCTTCCCCCATAATCGATCTAAACGTGGATTCAGTTGGAGAAATTGTTCCATAAATAATTTCACATGGGTCAGTCCAAAATAAGTCTAACAGAATTGCCCTGTGTTAAATGAAAGAGCACTGAGTCGATAGACCAATACCTTAACAAGTTTAGACTTCTGAAAGCATGATGCTTTACACAAGTCCCTGAACACGTGTTGGTCGAAATAGATGCAAATGGGTTAGAGTATTCTATTAGAAAGAAATTGCTTGATACTCAGTCCTTGAAAGATATGGCTCAGTTAGCTATCAAAGTTCGGTTGATCGAACGTTTGAAAACTGAAAAAACCAAGCAAAACAAGTACCACAAAAAAGGGAAGGTTACTTACGTAGCAACTGATGAGTATTCTTCTGACAAAGTTGAGTTAGGGGAAGAAACTGAGGTTAATGTGGCTGAACTCTAGCCTGGACCTCCTTACGTGTGTAAGCTGTTGAAACCTTCAATCGGGAAAAAAACCCCGTCGAAACTGAAAAGAATGGCAAAGCCATCACCAAGACCTATACTTTTGATTAACCAAATGTGATGAGAGATTTAATTTGTTAGTGGCTGATGGTTAAACTATGGTCCCTCGGGGCCTAAAGAATCCCCCTTTTAAACAAAAGAAGAAAAGTGGATTATTCAAATTTCATAATCTTCTTGGTCATAAAACTTCTCAATGTATTCTTTTCATGGATTTTGTGCAGAAAGCTTTGAAAGAAGGCAAAATTCAATTTTGCAAAAATCCAAAGATGTAGGTTGACACTGATCCTTTGAAGGTAGAGGAAGCTTTATATTCAGAGCCTATGGATTGTATGATGGTCAAAGCTACTGAGGTCCTCGATAGAGAAGTCATAATAATTGGTGACATAGAAGTTATGATGGTTGGAACTAATGATAGTTTCGACATGAAGATGGAAGAGGGATGGCAGAAAGTGTACCCTCATCCTGAAGAGAGCTTGGATGATTTTCAGGAAAAATGCAGAGTGAAAGGATCAAAGGCCAAATTATACCCAAGATGCAACGCTGTGTATAATAAAGAAGCAACTGAGAAATATAAAGTTGTCAAAAAAAGGCTCTTAAGCAAGAGAATCCTCCAGTTCCAAGGTTTGTTTTCGACAAAGAAGGAATTCCTCGATGCAGCGAAGAGCACAAAAGATTGTTTCAACAACCTCGTCCGAAAATGTTTCGCCCTCCATCGGACACCGCATAAGAAAATTGGGTGGAATCGGTGAGCCAAAAGGGGGGAAAAAGGCCAAAGTGGAAGGTGATTGTGCATTAGGCTGAGGCCCAAGAAAAGAAGGTTGAGTCAAAGTGTAACACCCCATTTCTACCCAACGGATTATATAAAATCAGAGTTACAAAATTTTGACATATAAATAGGATGCTACACTTTCAACTTAGAAACAACGACATTCAATCATCTATAGTTCAGATACATAACAAATAAAATTCGAATGAATCGATAACAACCTGTTTAGTCTTTAAAAATAAAACAAATTCTAAAATTAAGCAGCGGAGTAACAATTTTCAACTCAAATGACATAACATCTTTGTCCAACTGAAAACAACTTCAAATCAACAAGTACTTAACGAAAATAACTTAAAATTCAGCAACAGAAGTAAAATCAACAATAAAGCAATAAGTGTCTATCCCCCTGAGTGTTACGTATCAGAGCGATGACACCGACTCAAACCACTGAAGGTAAACAACCTTCACTCTGGATTACATGCACGTTACCAACATGAGGTAACATTCAAACAAAAGGGGTGGGATATCGAACAATATAATAGGATGCATGATAAATAATATATTAGAATTAGTTCATACAAAATAACCACTTCGCAACTCTTTAACAACATTAACATCATCAATCCATCCACACAACAACTCAGAATGCAACATGGAATGCGATTTATTTTTATGCACATGCATGTGGTACCAACAAAGCAGAACTCCCAACTTAATAATATGCCAATTATTAGAGGCATCAACAAGGCATAAGCCTTCAAATTTATATTTGTCAATCTAGGCCAACTTACCGAGCATTATCTTCCAACTTGATATGCTATGTATGTGACAACATGATTAAAAGCAACAACAATAACAACAACAACAATAACTACACAATGACAATAACCATTCAACGGCAACTCAACAACAATATCAACATTGGCAATAAGCCTACAACAAGATATTTGCCAATAATTAGAGCCATATCAACAAAATTCATCATCACCTTCCAATTCTCAAATTATAACGAAGTATACACCATATTAACCAAAATATGCTAAGACGTCCCGCGTAATTAATTGGACAATTATACTATAATCACTTCTATTGATAATCCTCCAATAAATTATTGCATCTGCTATTAAATTGTACACATCAGATACTAAGGTTTTCTACTAAATTAATAGCTCTAATATATCAATACTAACTCTGCTATTAGCCTTCTGCTATTCCATTTTACCAACACGGTATAACTAAATAGTTGAAGCTTATCACTAATTATTTACTAATGATTCATCAAACTTATGTGGCCTTAATTCATTGAAATTAATTATTATTCTGTTATTACTCATATCCTACTTTACCTAATATACCACTTTAATGAGATATAATTAAAATTATTATGTTAGAATCTTCCATGCCCCCCAGTATAACTTTTGAGCCCCTAGGCACAACTTACCTTCACATGGCACACACAAAACAAGTGTGCCCCTCGGCATACAGGTTGTGCCACTCAGCACATCCCTCCCTTCACATGGTACCGATCGCCATAGAGCTGTGCCGCTCGGCATGCTTCTTGTGCCCCTTGGGACACGTCCAAATTCTAGACATTGTTTTGTAATTTTTCTCTATCTAATCGCAGTAACACAACACTTAAACAATTTCATCAATAGATAAATTACAACACATACATTTAATATCAACAATTTTACAGACGAATTCAACATCATTCAGGAACGCAGAAACACAATTACACGTACAACAATTACACCAACTCAATTCATTTCTTGAAGTTATTCCAATTGTCCTCCAGCCTTAAAACCTTCAGAAATCACGCCTCATGGTGCCACAGTTTGCATCTTTTTTTCAAGATTCATTTTCAATGATTTATCCATCATAAACATGTTTTGATTATATATTCATGCTTGCTATCATATTTGCAATGTTTTTGATTGGTTTGATTGAAGATTAAGTGTAGGAATGGCACGATGCCATTGTTAGGGTTTTGAGGTCTCAAATTGGGAATTCTATATAAAGGCAAAATTGGACAAAATTAGGGGTACTATCATGCTCAGGAGATGATTTGCAATTGATCCTTCTTTTGGTTTGAATTTATTCTGCTTGTGTTGCGTTTTTGAATTTTGCAGGTTTTTAGTTACGAACAAAATCTGTCACTACAACCTATAGTGATGGAAAACTGTTGTAGGTAAAAGTTCCCCATCTAAAACGACGGATCCCTGAAGAAGGTGATGGAGTGGTGCTCACTAATTCTTCCATTCAAACCATTTGGGACCCACAACGCGCACGTTTTTGACATGTGGCCATAGATCTTTATTTTCCTTATATTTATTTTGTATTATTTTGTTAACAATTAACACGCTTGGTTCAGTTGGCAAGGCAGTGCATGATAAGGCTTTAGTCCAAAATGGGGTGGGTTAGATCTAACCCTTTTGCAAAGTTAATTTTCACTAATTTGTGTCTTCAGATCCAATGCTCCAGGTCCCTGAGTGCTCCTCATGCACTTCCGTCACCATACCACAAGATCTCATCATATCCAGATCTAACACTCAACACATGCAGACCATGGTGAACCCTCAAACATGGCCAACACTGGATCCAAATGCCTGATTGGGCTAAATGATTTGGGCTCAATGAAATTCATCTTCACACGCCCAATCTGCTTTCACCACAGGCCCAATTACTTTCTTTCTTTATTTTCTTTTGTTTTATTTGATTAATTTCTTTTTTTACAAAACAACGAAAAAATTCATTTTTTTATTTAATCATAAAATCAAGAAAACCACAAAAATGTAGAATTAGGTTTTTTATTAAAATTAGTTTTTTTTGGAAAATAATTAATTTAATGATATTGACTTGATTGTTTTCATAATTAAAATTAATTAGACAAATTAGGTTTAATTCACAAATATTTAATTTTCTCAATAAATTACCAAAAAATATTTTTCTTTAATTAATTAGATTTAGGTTAAGATTTCAAATATTTTTCTCAACAATAAAATACAAAAAAATATTTTCTCTTTAATTGATTAGATTTTAGAATTTAAACTTTGATTCCCGTACTTAATTCTCGCGTGCAATATTTTATTTTCCAATTATTGTATTTGCTTCGGGTTTGTAATAGTTTTTAATTAGAGTTTACCGCATATTATTTACTGTTTAATCCCCAGTTTTTGGTCATGTAACCCCCTCCCCGAAGCCTTGTAATAGCGTAGATTTACTTTTTCGCTTTTAATTTCCGAAACTATAAACTACTTAGATGTATGTTAATAGGATTGCATGGAAAGACAAACTGAAAATTAATACGGTAGAAAACCCTAAATGTGCAAAGATAAATTAAATGAAAATTACACTCGCACATGCTCACTCCTAGGGTTTACTCCACTCTGGTTGCTTTCGGTAAACGGTCATGAAGTATAGGTTTTGTTAGTGGTTGTCCTCTAGCCCCGAAAGATCTAAAATGACCCATTCGGATGTTTCCTCGGAAAAAGATCTTTAAGGCTTTAGGATGATTACTAACATTTCCTAACATTGCTTTGTGATCGTATTTGTCCCTTCGAATGTCCCTAAAAAAACTCCAACGACGATGCTACCTATTCCTTAATAGTGGGATAACATTGTCTAAAAGGAAAAGGAACAAACTTTTCTCAAGTAGGTAGATTAGTTCCTAGGTACTTGCTCAAAAAAACAAAAACTTTTTCACACCAACACTTTCCCAAACAAAGTTTTCAAAAACAACTTTGTAACACTCTTGAGGATAGAAACAAGGGTTAAAACAAAGTAAAACAAAACTTTTCAAAGCAAGCACACACAAGCAATTTCAAAATGAGCAAGTACCTAAGAGCCCGTGGAAAACCACTGATAGAAAGGGTGCTAACACCTTCCCTTTCTATAATCTACCCCACGCACTCAAAAACATCTCGGAAAAGGTTTTTTCTATTCTTTTTCCTTTTCCTGATTGGATAAAATAAAAGTCGATGGTGACTCTTTCTTACCGCGACATTTTGTAAACAAAAAACGCAAACCAGTATTAAAAGTCGGTTCTGCCACCATATTATAGAACTGGCGACTCTGCTGGGGAATAAAATATAAAGTGGGGTAAACCTTAGGATCTAGGTCATATTTAATTGCTTTCTCTTGATTGTCTTGCTTGCTTTATATTTATGGGAACTATTTGGGTTATTTGATCCTACACCTGGATCGGGAAACACCTTTTAGGTAAGTAGCAATAAACTGTGAGGGAGTTGTGTTGGGGTATACCGACACGTTTGAAGCAGTAGCTACGTTGATGTGGCACTTTGGTTGGTACCCGTAACCCTTGAGTCAATCAGGGAGATGTATGGGGCCGCCGCGTGGTGTCATAAAGCATCAACTAACCTTAGAACCTTTAATTGAACAACTTGGCCAGTATGACGTAGCGAGATGGCCGACTTTGGTGTATGCCCAAGGTCGACAGATACTCGATGCTAGACTCATTGAGGTTTGACTTCTGATTTTTGTTTGATTATGAGTCAATTGTCGATTGAACAAGGCTTGGGGGAAAGATCAGTGATATTGGGATCCCTTAGAACCCGGTTACTATTTATTGGACATGTTGAACTAATCCAACTTTAAGAGGGTATGACCTTAAAACCCATGCAAGCCTAAACCTAAGGTTGTTTATGTGACTTGTGTGCTTTCAACTTGAACTACTTGCAGAGTTTTATTACCTGACAACATGAGTTCCTTGCAGGTTTTGTTTACAGTTATTATCCAATAACTTGGATTTCTTCCAGGGTTTACTTGCTTACATCACTTTGCACCTTTGCTTAAAAGCATAGCATACACATCATAACATCATACCTTAATATTTCCTTAACCATTTCAAGGATCTCGAGGGAATGTGATGCAGGTTATGATAAATCAGACGTCTAGCAAGGGGCAAGGGGATTTATTTTCCTCTAGCCAATGTCGTCAGAAGATTAAAACTCAACAACTTGAGTCAGAGGCTATGACCCACTTGATATGGTGAGCTTGACTCTTGTAGAAGGACATTCAACGATACGAAGTTCTTCAATCAAAGCTGCAAAATTCAACTTCTGATATTTTGTTGTTTACCACACGAGATCCTTGAAAATATTGCATACATATATAATACATATCATTGCATAAGCAGGTTTCAAAGCAGGTCTCTCATGTTCTCGTTGTTTATTTCAGCAATAGCTTTCCAACAAGACAATAGAGATCTCTAAGATCAAGATGCCCAGTTCAAGGAATTTCTCCTGAATCTATCCAAGGGGCAAGAAGACCTAAAAACACTCTTCATCGAGAATCTAACCAAGGAATGTCCTGACAACAACAAGGATGAACAATTGGAACAACTGTAAGCTGAAGTAGAAGCAACGAGAATCTAGATGCTGGGGAAGATGGCTCTTATCTAAAACTTAGCTCGAGGAAAAGAAGGGCTAAGAGCCTTCCTCAACAAGCTTCACCAAGATGGGTGTGAATCCATGAAACAAACAGTTAAAATTATGGATCAAGGCATTAATTATCCCCCAGTGAGAGAAGAGGTTGGTTTGGTCAGGAACAGACCTTTCCAGATTGCTACTACATCACAAGCCCAACCACAACCTCGCCAACAAAAATGGGGAAATCGGCATAAGAAGAATACATCTGAAAGACATTTCAACGAGATTAACATGTCATTGGCTCAAGCATTGAAACGCCTGTTGAAGGCCAAGATGGTTATGTTAAGGGACCCTCCTCAGAATCCCAACATAGCCTCCCCAAGGTACAATCCAAATGCAAGATGTGCGTACCACTCCAACAGTCCTGGACATGACACCAATAGATGTTGGGCGTTGAGAAATAAAATTCAAGACCTGATTGATGAAGGAGCGCTAGAATTCGCATGAGATGGTCAGGCTGAGTTCTTCTGCCATCCCTCCAAGGCATACCATCTGAAGTGACAAGTTCTCACAAGAAGACTTTTCGTTCGTTAGAATTTTCAATGTGTAATTTTCTTTTGATTTGTTTGAACATTTATTCATATCAAACCTCGTTATTTCATCAATGTATTGCACATGTTTGTCTCGAATCAATTCATTCGTATTCACTATTTCAAAAATGCGTTCTTATTTCCTTTTGTGATATTCAACTCTGGATTAAAAACTCTAAGCCTTAGAGGAAGGATGATGAAAATGATACCACAATCTCTACAGTATGCTTTTGAACAGACCCTGCTGACGATGTATAGGCGTTGTTTCAAATCCTAAACAATGGAGTTATAAGGAAGATAATCCCTAGTCAACCCCTTCGAGCCAAAGAAGTAGAAGTTTTTCTTTTCCCACAAATTAAAACCCTTAATCATAACCCGGGGCAGGGTAGTTTTCTCATTTAATTCAGAGGCGCATTCAGTCACAATCTTCCGCTTCGTACACAATGAATGGCATCGAAGACGTCCTTCTAAAACAAAAGACGGTGATGTTTCCATATAATCGTCAAGACATGCAGTCATTATCTCTCAAAATAAAATCCCATTAAGTCAAAACCTATGAAGGAGACTTAAGAGAAAAATTGGGGCATCCTGCAGACTGTAATCACAAAAGAAACAGTTTAGGAAAAAGAAGAGATAACGGAAAAAAAAGAGGTTACTACAAATCCTCGACAAAAAGAAGATTACAAAAATGACTGCCTTTTCAAAACAAATGTTCAATTTCTGAATCATCACCAAGTATCAGAGCAAAGATTCAAGACTCAATCGGGATCTAAACGCGCAATTAACTGAGCATAGGAATGAAGAACATCACGAAGAGCGAGTTGGGTACAAATCAAATTTGAGCCTTTATCCTTTGTTTCTTGAACCGTGAACCAGACCATATTATAACCCTTAAAAGTCTTAGCTAAAGCATGGGTTAGTTTGAGAGCATACTGTTACAAAGGTATCCTGACTCCTATAGGCTTTGTTACGAATCATGAGCTGATATCATATTCTTGCAAATTTCGTTCTACGACACTTCTCCCTTTTTCAAAAAAAATATTTCAAGACAGACATGAGTTTTGCATTCTTTAAATGATATTGTTTTCATATGACTAATTGTTTGACAGCAGAGAAATCCGCACAATGGATATTCAATGAACAGACTTTCTCTCAATGGACAGAATCACCTCAGTGGGAAAGAAACTTCCAATAACAGGTCTTCCATAAGCAAGGGGCATGACATGATGTCTAAACACACCTGGGGCAGTCTCTCCAAAAGTGCCAAATAACCAGGGGCAGATCTCCATCTGAATTGCTAGGGGCATTACGCACGCATTCCAACAACGATTCATGTGCCATCAAGAAAACATTTTGACAGTACTTCAACACAACACTATGAACAGTGACAACTCTCTACATCTTGAAAGCATGGACATAGTCGGAAAATACTACGCACGAAAAAAAAAAAGACCCACTAGGTTGACACACCTAGGCAAAAATAAGGGAATCCCGACGAACCAAAAGGGTTCGGGGAAAAGTTAGGGATATACATAAAAAAAATCTGTACACCCGACAAGTCAAAAACCTGAAAAGGCGGCTTGGGAAAAAAGGTATCCCGGTAGACTGAAAACCCGAAAGGGCGGTCCAGGCAAAAGTTAAGGATTTAAAACGTACGACTATGTTCTGTCACCTGTCTATCAGTGGAAGACTTATACCTTGATCAACATTCATTAAGAGCACCATAATCGAGAAACCGTTCAGATACGATCCAGATACGGATGTCATTCTACTACTTATTCAAGATTTTCATACATTCAGATACATTTCAGATACGCTCCAGATACGGATGCCATTCTAATACTCATTCTGATTCAGCTTTCAAATACAGTTCAGATACGCTCCAGATACGGATGTCATTCTGATACTCATTCAGATTCAGCTTTCAGATACAGTTCAGATACGCTCCAGATACGGATGCCATTCTGATACTCATTCAGATTCAGCTTTCAGATATAATTCAGATACGCTCCAAATACGAATGTCATTCTGATACTCATTCAGATCCAGCTTTCAGATACAATTCAGATATGTTCCAAATACGGATGCCATTCTGATACTCATTCAGATT
Source organism: Vicia faba (assembly GCA_948472305.1). Taxonomy (NCBI): domain Eukaryota; kingdom Viridiplantae; phylum Streptophyta; class Magnoliopsida; order Fabales; family Fabaceae; genus Vicia; species Vicia faba. The sequence goes on from OX451739.1 coordinate 1,516,511,771, forward strand.
CAAATTTCAGATAAAGTGCATATACGATCCTGAGACAGATGTCATTCTAACACTCATTCAACACATGTTTCAAGTACAGTTCAGATACGATCCAGAGACGGATGTCATCCTAACACTTATTAAATACATGTTCAAGTACAATCACGACATAGATCCATCCACAAAATCTCCGTATATACTTTTTCCAGCATGGTACAAGGGGCAGAGACAGTTGGAAGCAAAGTCACTATCACATACAAGCCAGTGATACCTATATTCCCCACAGAGTCGGGACAACCAAGGCCTGACCTCCGTATCCCCAAGCAGGAATTCCTTCCTCAGCAGGCTCTTTCAGAAAGCTAATATCTGTATTCCCCATCCAAGTTTTATAACCATGAGCAGTTTATAAAGCCCTCTCCCGAGCAGAGTTTATTTCTCTAACAGTGAAGCTCAATCTCCAACAGAGCTCTTCTCTCCAGTAATGGAAGTTCATCCCTAGCTGAGTTTATTTCTCCAAATCAGCAGATCTTCCAACAAAGTATCTCTTTTCCCCACAGAGTCATTCTCCCGCAGGATTGTTCTCAGATAGAGTCTCTCCCGACAGAATATTCTCAAGCAGAATGGATGTAAATCTCCAGCTAATCATCTTTGGTCACTATCCCCAGCGGAAACGAAGAACTCAACTCCTTATACTCTCCAGCAGCAGTCCAGGATTTATTTTCCCCAGCTAGAGAATATCACAATAGCATTGCATACCCATACATCATGGCATGTGCATACATATTATACAACACAATCTCATTTATTTTGAGAACATCATTACTCAATACATTTCATACATCATGACATTACATACGACTAACTCTTTACCTTTTAGGGAAAGATGCAATCAAGTTCTCACAAGTTCTCTCTCGATCATTCAAACCGACACCAAGGTTTCTATTCCAGTTGAAGATATTCCAAAACTTTCTCTGGTTCAATCAAACCGATACTAAGGTTTCTATTCTAGTTGAAGATGTTCTAAGACTTTCCTCTGGGTCAGCTGAATTACCGCCAAGATTCCCCTGACTTCTATGCCAGTCAAAGTTAATCTGAGACCTCTCCCGGGATCAGTCAAATAGATATTAAGATTTCTCTCCCTGTTGAATTTCACACAAATTTTCTCTGGTTCAGTCAAACCGACACTACGATTTTTATTCTAGTTGAAGATGTTCTAAGACTTTCGTCTAGGTCAGCCGAATCGCCGCTAAGATTCCCCTGATTTCTATACCAGTCAAAGTCAATATGAGACCTCTCCCGGGTTCAGTCAAATCGATACTAAGATTTCTCTCCCAGTTGAATACAACTCGAAACCTTTCCCTGGTTCAGTCAAATCGATACTAAGATTTCTATTCCAGTTTAAAAGCTATGAAGCCCGGAACTCGACCAGATAACAGCTTAATTTCCCCAAATTACTGAAGCCTGGAGCACGACCAGATAATGGTATGAGACGCTGTGAAGTCTGGAGCACGACCAGATAATAGAAAGAGACACTATGAAACATGAAGCACGAACAGATAACAGTATAAGGTACTGCGAAGCTTGGAATTCGACCAGATAGCAGTTTACTCGGCCAATTACTATTAAATCCTGGAAACGACCGGATGTTAGTATGCCTTAAATTCAAGTTGAAACCCGGATGCGACCGAATAACCACTTAATTCCTTCTGAAGCCTGGAGCACGACCAGATAACAATTTTTGAGATTGAAAATCCTGGAGCACGACCAGATAGCAAGTTTAATATCATCTCCCCATTAAGTCACTGTAAAACCTGGAGCACGACCAGATAGCAGTCAGTCTTATTATCCTCAGCAAATCACTGTAAGGCCTAGAGCACGACCAGATAGCAGTTCATTTTCATCTCCTCGACTAAGAGATGATTCCCCAGTAGAGTAACGGACAACTGAAGTTCCTAAAATTCCATTTCTCCTAAGACAGAGACCAACATTCCTCAGCAGATTCCTCCTCAATGACAGGAACATGAATTCTCATCAAAGGAATATCTCGAGAAATCAACATCCTCTAGATGACGTCTTTAAGCCCATCTCCGACAATTCTCCGTCATATCTTCCGGATGGCATCTTTAAGCCCATCTCTGGTGACCTTCCATCATTCCTCCAAATGGCATCTGTAAGCCCATTCCCGATACTACCTACACAATCCAGCACCATCTCAGACGAGTGCAAATTTCTGGGCACTCTAGTGTTCAATCATCTTCCACCTTCAGATTAAGAAATGCAGACATCCAATCTACATCCTAGGTTTTAAGAAGATTAAACAGGGGCAGCTGTTGTACCCCAAAATTTTCCCTCTCATTTTACTCAAGACATGCCTCTAGAGGTCCTCAATTGCTCAAGGATGACTAAGGATTGACAAGACAAATCCTCCTCCTAAGGCAACAAGATTCAAACTATGGTTTCACTCCTCATAAAGATGGTTGAAGTCCAAGGGTCCAAAATTATTTCCATGGTCCCAATATGTTCTCAAGATCATCCATGTCAAGTTTCATGCCTTGCACAAGAAGTTTGCTCATTCAATTGCCCAGATGCCTGAAAATCAATTGTATTAGGTCAAAAGTCAATTGTGGCCCACATACAGTCAAACTTCAAGATTTTTGGTCAACATCAACATTTTGAAGTAATATCCATCATTTGATCAAGGTTTGATCATGATTCCTCAAGGAATGCCCCAAATTCATCAAAACCCAAAAGTTGCTAAATTAGGGTTTCATAGGAAAAGTCAACCAAACTTTGACCAAGCATAACTTCTTCATACTTTATCAAACATTTTCCATCCAAGGCTCATTTTTAATAGGATGCAATTACCTACAATTCATCTTCATCCCACAAGTTCAAAATATGCACTCATCAAAAGATATCAATTTCTACACTATAGGTCCTTTTGAAAAGTTAACAAAAACACCTTTTGGGTCAAAGCTTCTTACATGAACATGGAAGACCCAATTGATATGAAAACAAAAGTGTTATTTAGGGGACATCCTAAGCTTTCTAATAAGTCCAAGACCACCTCTCTAGGGTTAAAATTGAGGGATATATGTATTGTCAAAGTTGACCAATTTTTGGAAATGTGCATGAAGTCAACATTGATCAAAATGACTTTTTTCCAAATGGGCCCATGTTTTCTTGTTTGAAACTTGTTCCTAAGATGGCCCACGACCCCTGAGCTTATCCACCTATTATTTTATTATTTTTATTTTATATCTATTTAAATCAAAATAAATCAATTTAAATAGTAGAATAATCAAATAAAATCAAAGATTTAATTTTATGAGCATATTATGAGTCCATGAACAACTAGCAAATCAAAAAATTCGTGCAAGAGCTAATTGATTGGAAAAGATCTTAATTTGGTCTATTTTGGAAACAAATCATACAAGGCAAAGAATGAAATCAAATCTCCATAATTTGCAAAGATATGATCAGTTTTTGTTGACCTAAATCATTCTATGATATATACACAACATTTCCAAAGAATAAGGAAGGTTTTTGGGTCGTGAAAACAAGGAGGTCAACTTCAATTTTTTGTCAAAAAAAGTGTTGATAACATATTCCTCCATAGACTGATTCCAGTAATTCCAAGGCCAGCAATCCGTTCCTGGACATTTCTTAAAGCTATTCCAATCGTCCTCCAGCCTTAAAATCTTCAGAAATCACGCCTCACAGTGCCACGGTTTGCATCTTTTTTTCAAGATTCGTTTTCAATGATTTATCCATCATAAACATGTTTTGATCATATATTCATGCTTGCTATCATATTTGCAATTTTTTTGATTGGTTTGATTGAAGTTTAAGTGAAGGAATGACACAATGCCATTGTTAGGGTTTTGAGGTCTCAAATTGGGAATTCTATATAAAGGCAAAATTGGACAAAATTAGGGGTACTATCATGCTTAGGAGATGATTTGCAATTGATCCATGCCTTTGGTTTGAAATTATTTTGCTTGTGTTGCGTTTTTGAATTTTGCAGGTTTTTAGTTACGAACAAAATTTGTCACTACAACCTATAGTGACAGAAAACTGCTGTAGGTAAAAGTTCCCCATCTAAAACGAAAGATCCCTGAAGAAGGTGATGGTGTGGTGCTCACTGATTCGTCCATTCAAACCATTGGGGACCCACAACGCGCGCGTCTTTGACATGTGGCCATAGATCTTTATTTGCCTTTATATTTATATTGTATTATTTTGTTAACAATTAACACGCTTGGTTCAGTTGGCAAGGCAGGGCATGATAAGGCTTTAGTCCAAAAGGGGGTGGGTTCGATCCAGCCCTTTTGCAAAGTTAATTTTCACTAATTTGTGTCTTCAGATCCAATGCTCCAGGTCCCTACGCGCTCCTCATGCACTTCCGTCACCATACCACAAGATCTCATCATATCCAGATCTAACACTCAACACATGCAGACCATGGTGAACCCTTAAACGTGGCCAGCACTGGATCCAAATGCCTGATTAGGCCAAAGGATTTGAGCTCAATGAAATTCAGCTTCACACCCCCAATCTGCTTTCACCACAGGCCCAATTACTTTCTTTCTTTATTTTCTTTTGTTTTATTTGATTAATTTCTTTTTTTACAAAACAATGAAAAAATTCATTTTTTTATTTAATCATAAAATCAAGAAAACCACAAAAATGTAGAATTAGTTTTTTTTATTAAAATTAGTTTTTTTTGGAAAATAATTAATTTAATGATATTGACTTGATTGTTTTCATAATTAAAATTAATTAGACAAATTAGGTTTAATTCACAAATATTTAATTTTCTCAATAAAATACCAAAAAATATTTTTATTTAATTAATTAGATTTAGGTTAAGATTTCAAATATTTTTCTCAACAATAAAATACAAAAAAATATTTTCTCTTTAATTGATTAGATTTTAGAATTTAAACTTTGATTCACGGACTTAATTCTCGCGTGCAATATTTTATTTTCCAATTATTGTATTTGCTTCAGGTTTGTAATAGTTTTTAATTAGAGTTTACCGCATATTATGTATTGTTTAATCCCCGGATTTTGGTCATGTAACCCCCTCCCCGAAGCCTTGTAATAGCGTAGATTTACTTTTTCGCTTTTAATTTCTGAAACTATAAACTGCTTAGATGTATGTTAATAGGATTTCATGGAAAGACAAACTGAAAATTAATACGGTAGAAAATCCTAAATGTGAAAAGATAAATTAACTGAAAATTACACTTGCACATGCTCACTCTTAGGGTTTACTCCACTCTGGTTGCCTTCGGTAAACGGTCATGAAGTATAGGTTTTGTTAGTGGTTGTCCTCTAGCCCCAAAAGATCTAAAATGACCCATTCGGATGTTTCCTCGGAAAAAGATCTTTAAGGCTTTAGGATGATTACTAACATTTCTTAACATTGCTTTTGTGATCGTATTTATCCCTTTGAATGTCCCTAAAAAAACTCCAACGACGATGCTACCTATTCCTCAATAGTGGGATAGCATTGTCTAAAAGGAAAAGGAACTGACTTTTCTCGAGTAGGTAGATTAGTTCCTAGGTACTTGCTCAAACAAACAAAAACTTTTTCACACCAACACTTTCCCAAACAAAGTTTTCAAAAACAACTTTGTAACACTCTTGAGGACAGAAACAAGGGTTAAAACGAAGTAAAACAAAACTTTTCAAAGCAAGCACACACAAGCAATTTCAAAATGAGCAAGTACCTAAGATCCCGTGGAAAATCATGGATAGAAAGGGTGCTAACACCTTCCCTTTCTATAATCTACCCCCCGTACTCAGAAACATCTCGAAAAAGGTTTTTTCTATTCTTTTTCCTTTTCCTGATTGGATAAAATAAAATTCGGTGGCGACTCTTGCTTATCGCGACATTTTGCGAACAAAAAATGCAAACCAGTATTAACAGTCAGTCCTGCCACCGTATCACAGAACTGGCGACTCTGCTGGGGAATAAAACATTAAGTGGGGTAAATCTTAGGATCTAGGTCATATTTAATTACTTTCTCTTGATTGTCTTGCTTGCTTTATATTTATGGGAACTGTTTAGGTTATTTGATCCTACACCCAGACCGGGAAACACCTTTTAGGTAAGTAGCAATAAACTGTGAGGAATTTGTGTTGGGGTATACCGACACGGTTGAAGCAGTAGCTACATTGATGTGGCACTTTGGTTGGTACCCGTAACCCTTGAGTCAATCAGGGAGATGTATGGAGCCGCCGTGTGGTGTCATAAAGCATCAACTGACCTTAGAACCTTTAATTTCACAACTTGGCCAGTAGGACGTATCGAGATGGTCGACTTTGGTGAATGCCCAAGGTCGACAGATACTCGATGCTACACTCATTAAGGTTTGACTTCTGAGTTTTGTTTGATTACGAGTCAATCGTCGATTGAATAAGGCTTGGGGGAAAGATCAACGATATTGAGATCCCTTAGAACCCAGTTACTATTTATAGGACAGGTTGAACTAATCCAGCTTCAAGAGGGTATGACCTTAAAACCCATGCAAGCCTAAACCTAAGGTTGTTTGCATGACTTGTGTGCTTTCAACTTGAACTACTTGCAGAGTTGTATTACCTGACAACATGAGTTCCTTGCAGGTTTTGTTTACAGTTATTATCCAATAACTTGGATTTCTTGCAGGGTTTACTTGCTTACATCACTTTGCACCTTTGCTTAAAAGCATACCATACACATCCTAACATCATGCCTTAACATTTCCTTAACCATTTCAAGGATCTCAAGGGCATGTGATGCAGGTTATGATAAATCAGACGTCTAGCAAGGGGCAAGGGGATTTATTTTCCTCTAGCCAATTTCGTCAGAAGATCAAAACTCAACAACTTGAGTCAGGGGCTATGACCCACTTGATATAGTGAGCTTGACTCTTGTAGAAGGACATTCAATGATACAATGTTCTTCAATTAAAGCTGCAAAATTCAACTTCTGATATTTTGTTGTTTACCCCGCGAGATCCTTGAAAATATTGCATGCATATATAATACATATCATTGCATAAGTAGGTTTCAAAGCAGGTCTCTCATGTTCTCGCTGTTTATTTCAGCAATGGCTTTCTAACAAGACAATAGAGATCTCCAAGCTCAAGATTCCCAGTTCAAGGAATTTCTCCTGAATCTATCCAAGGGGCAAGAAGACCTGAAAACACTCTTCACCGAGAATCTGACCAAGGAATGTCCTGACAACAACAAGGATGAACAATTGGAACAATTGCAAGCTGAGGTAGAAGCAACGAGAATCCAGATGCTGGGGCAAATGACTCTTATCCAAAACTTAGCTCGAGGAAAAGAAGGGCTAAGAGCCTTCCTCAACAAGCTTCACCAAGAGGGATGCGGATCCATGAAACAAACAGTTAAAATTGTGGATCAAGGCATTAATCATCCCCCAGTGAGAGAAGAGGTTGGTTTGGTAAGGAATAAACCTTTCCAGATTGCTACTACATCACAAGCCCAACCACAACCTCGCCAATGATAATGGGGCAATCGACATAAGAAGAATACATCCGAAAGACGCTTCACCGAGATCAACATGTCATTGGCTCAAGCATTGCAACGCATGTTGAAGGCAAATATGGTTATGTTAAGGGACCCTCCTCAGAATCCCAACATAGCCTCCCCAAGGTACAATCTAAATGCAAGATGTGCGTACCACTCCAACAGTCCTAGACATAACACCAACAGCTGTTGGGTGTTGAGAAATAAAATTCAAGACCTGATTGATGAAGGAGCAATAGAATTTGCACAAGACGGTCAGGCTGAGTTCTTCTGCCATCCCTCCAAGGCATACCTTCGGAAGTGACAAGTTCTCACAACAAGACTTTTCGTTCATTAGAATTTTCAATGTGTAATTTTCTTTTGATTTGTTTGAACATTTATTCATATCAAACCTCGTTATTTCATCAATGTATTGCACATGTTTGTCTTGAATCAATTCATTTGTATTCACTATTTCAAAAATGCGTTCTTATTTCCTTTTGTGATATTCAACTCTCGATTAAAAACTCTAATCCTTAGAGGGAGGATGACGAAAATGATACCACAATCTCCACAATATGCTTTTGAACATACTCTGCTAATGATGTACAGGCGTTGTTTCAAATCCTAAACAGTGGAGTTATAAGAAAGATAATCCCTAGTCAACCCCTTCGAGCCAAAGAAGTAGGAGTTTTTCTTTTCGCACAAATTAAAACCCTTAATCATAACCCGGGGCAGGGTAGTTTTCTCAGTTAATTCAGAGGCGCATTCAGTCACAATCTTCCGCTTCGTACATAATGAATGGCATCGAAGAAATCCTTCCAAAACAAAAGATGGTGATGGTTCCGTATAATCGTCAAGACAGGCAGTCATTATCTCTCAAAATAAAAGCTCATTAAGTCAAAACCTATGAAAGAGACATATGAGCCTTCAAGATTAATCTTCCATTTGCATCGACAACTCTCATCATCTTATCTTCGATTGACACTTTATAATTCTTTTCGACCAACTGCCCTATACTGAGCAAATTGCTCTTCATGCCTGGTATGTACAACACATTGAAAATTACTGACCTCTTTCCATATTTCCTCATAATCATAACATCACCAATACCTTCAGCTGGTAGGGTATTGTCATTTGCAAATTTTACCATATTTTTCATTGAGGGCTTTATGTTGACAAACCAGTCTTTCCTTCCATACATATGTGATGAGCTTCCTGAATCCAAGTACCATTGGTCCTTGAATATATCTTCATCTCTTGTTGTGACCATCAACATCATCTCTTCTTCTTCATGTTTTGCAAACTTTACATCACTTTCTTGATTCTTTCGCTTTTCTGGACAATCACTCGAATAGTGACCATACTTTTGACAATTGTAACATTGAATGTGACTTTTGTCAGGTTTTCGACCACCACTTCTTCCTCTATTTGCAACACCGCCTCTTTGGTTGCCTTGGTATGGTCTTCTCTGATTCGACACATTTTCTTTGTTCTGATTTCCTCTACCAGTCGATTTGTTGTAGCAGCCTCTATCTCTGTCGAACTACTTTCCTTTTCCTTTGATTTCTTTTGATGAATGTGCCTGCAAAGCCACATCACTCTTTGACTTGCCTGCAGATCTTTCATTCATTCTTTGTTCATGAGATTCAAGCGTCTCTTGAAGCTCTTCCTTTGAAAATTTCGACAAGTCTTTCCCCTCTTCTATAGCCACCACCACGTGGTCGAACTTAGGAGCCAAAGATCTCAAGATCTTCAAAACAATAGCTCTTGTTGTTAATGTTTCTCCACATACCTTGATTTGATTCACTAGTTTTGTAACCCTAGTGAAGAAATCAGATATGCTCTCACTATCTTCCATCTGAAGCAATTCATACGTTCTCTTGTGAGTTTGTAATCTCACTTCTTTTACCTTTTCTGCACCACCAAAAGACTTCTCAAAAACCTTCCAAGCTTCTTTTACAGATTCTAAATCACTCACTTTTTCAAAATTTTCTGGACTCAGACATTGATGAATTATAAAGAGTGCGTTATAACTCAGCTTCTCAAATTTTGTGTGTTTCTTCTTTTCTTCTTCTGAAGCGTTTTTTTCAAGCGCTTCCAATCCATCATTTACAAGATCCCAAAGACCTTGACACCTGAATAAAACTTTCATCTGTTTGCACTAATTCTCATAGTTGTCTACTTTCAGAATTAGGAGAATTGTTGGATAATTTGCATTCCCATAACTCGCCATCGTGAATTCTTCTTCTTCATCAATCGTTCTTGATCGATACTTCCCTTGAATCGATTAACCGAGCTCTTGATACTAGATGTTGGAAATCCACCAAATATATATGATGAATTTCTATCAATCTTGATGAACAAGATTGATATCACCACACAATGACAATGAATTATGAGAAAAGAAAAGAAGACAATTATTTTCTGTAGAATTTCTCTCTGCCCACAAACTGTGAAAAACTTTATTATTCACTTGTAACTGCAAATGTTGTGAATACAACTTAATTGACTTGATTACAAAATTAGGGATTACTCCCTCTATTTATAGATTTAGGTTAGCTTCCTCTTAAGTCAAAGCCAAAAACTATAAAAGTCCAAAATATCTATTTTGGTACTAAATCAAATCTATCTATTTTAGATCTAAATCAAATATATCTAAATCTAAAACAAATCGAATCTGTGTGTAGCTTGCTTCGATCCACAAGCTTTTCGAATGAACAATCTCCCTTCGACACGCATTGTTTCGACACTCCTTTATCTCTGTCGAACAAATTACTTCAACACAAGAAATTACTCTCAACAAGAAGCCGTCCAAAAGCATGCAAATAACAAACATGTGTTACCTAAGATCACCCAGCTATAACTTTGATAGCTCGACTCAGACATGTGATTATCACCTGATCCATTTTACCCACATGTGACATATACAAAGTGCTCATGGAAAATTCAATCTGACCCTATAAAAAAAGGAAGAGCCGATTCTCCTCTATTCTAGCATGCACTGTTTCCTACATATTACTCGATCCAAGAAGCCGTCTATTAGTACTAAATCCTAAAGATTTGACAATAATCTAAACGTAACTAGAACATAAACACCCTCTTGCGATCATTAACAAGAACCATAAACTAAAACAGAGAAGTAGAATTGAGTAATATTACTAGTAATCGGTGTAATGAAAATGAAGATTGTAATACTCCTATTGATTAGGATTTGGACCCCTAACCTATGTCTTAGGTAAGTACACCTAGGTGAATCAAACCTCGAGGTTTGTGTTGGCCTGTTGGGTTACTATAAGTCTATCTAAGAATGAATTTCTCTTCCGCGTAACAGTGGGGACAAAGAAAAAAACAACACAACTACCAAGTTGACTCCTTTTAATTATACTACTACTATAACCAATCATGCTCTCAACCCCAACAATGCCTTTTCATCTTCCTCTCTTTCTCTTTCTCTCTCTTTCTTTCTCTTTTTCCAATACAATCTGTCACCTTTTTTCGACATTTTTAGCAATTTTCCCTTTTTAGCTATACTTCATTCCCGTCATCCTCGTTGTAATTCAATTTTTTTCATTCCTTTTTGTCAATGGAGGAGGTTGTTTGAATTTCAACAATCTTCTCCTACAAACCACAATAATCATTAATCAACACAAACCTTTTTATACCAGGATGTAAGATTTTTTATTTTTTTTCCTTTCTGATTATGGTATGGTTCAAAATGTTTCATTAGGAATAACGAAAATTTAACAAGGTTGTTGTAATTTCACTTTTTTTAAGGAATGTTTTGATTTGATGTTTCATGTCAGGCACTTGGAATTGGAATTGGAATTTGAATTTGGAATAATTAGAGATTCTTCTTTAAGGTACAAAGATTTTGTCTTCAAAATTAATAAATTTTGCGTTTTTATTTGGTTTTCTTCAATTTCAAAATGTTTTGAAAAATGCACTAATGATTGGTTTTCTTTTTGCTGTTGCCTAGAAAACCTCAAGAATCATGTGAGGGTGGTCTTTGACAGTTGCAAGTTACAACTAATTCCTTTGGAGGCTTGAGAAACCTTAATTAGGTTGTTGTTAGGTTGGTGAATTCAATGAATGAATGATTAAGGTTTGATTAAGAATTTCGGATTGATTAAGGTTTGATTAAGAATTTCGGATTGATTAAGGTTTGAACTTTGAAGATTCCATGTTAAGGACTATTGTCAAAAAGTGAAATTGGGGATTTTTTTTTTCTTCCTGATTATAGTTAATTGTTGTGTTGATTAGTTAATTTCTGAGGGAAATGAAATTTCTAAGTTTGGTTGGAAATTCTTTTGGATGTTCTGCATCTGGGGAAAGGCTAGTTTCTGCAGCAAGAGATGGTGATGTTCAAGAGGCTAAGGCCTTGTTGGAATATAACCCTCGTCTTGCGAGGTATTCGACGTTTGGAGTTCGGAATTCTCCGTTGCATTACTCTGCTGCTCATGGCCACCATGAGGTATAATACAAAATTCAATGCACCTGATCATTTACTTGTTTCTTGTTTTTTTGCGATTCGTCTGAACATATATCTTGTGTTTTTCGTTCATGTAGATAGTGCATCTCTTGCTTGAATCCGGGGTTGATATAAATCTCAGGAATTATCGCGGTCAGGTAATACGATATTATTTTGTTGTCAAATAGTGGCTATTGCATCGTAGCATAATGGAATTCGGACAAACCGCTATTGTTTCACGATACACAATTAGTACTAATAGCATAGCAGAATTTGAACAAACCGTAATTACGTGCAATCTGCGGAAGAAAACATTGATTTAACACATACTTTGTTGACTGTCTAAAACTTTTTGTTTGCTTACTTTACGATTTCTTATACCATTGACAGACTGCATTGATGCAAGCTTGCCAACATGGTCACTGGGAGGTTGTTCAGACTCTGATCCTTTTTAAAGCGAATGTAAGATAGTTATGGCAAACCGATTTTGTACTATTTTTTAACGAGATAAACCATTGGTGAAATGAGTTGTAAAAGATTGGTTGTTAAATTGGACTGCAGATTCATAAAACAGATTACCTAAATGGCGGTACGGCCCTCCATTTGGCTGCTTTGAATGGTCACACTCGGTGCATTCGGATCCTCCTCGCAGACTATATACCAAGCATTCCTAACTTTTGGGATGTATTACAGACAGGCGATTACCAATCAATCGCAGAATTTGATCGAAGGTACGCCCACTCAGAAATGCTATTGTAAATTTGTAATCATTCACTATAAACTGTTGTTGCCGTAAGTTAATTTTGTCTTTGAATGGTTGCATACGTAGTGGTATTTGCGAGGTGATTAACAAAACTTCTGATGGAGGCATCACTGCTCTGCATATGGCAGCATTGAATGGCCATGTTGAAAGCGTGCAGTTGCTATTGGAATTGGGAGCTTCCGTCTCCGAGGTTACCGTAGAGGATGGAACTACTATTGATTTAATTGGTAATTATTTATTATCTCATAGTTCACGCGATAAAGTGATGTCAAATGTTTTATTCCTACTATCTCTCGATTGTTTCCATATCCGTGCGCGCTTCTTGCAGGTTCTGGGAGCACTCCACTTCATTATGCTGCATGTGGTGGAAATGCACAATGTTGTCAAGTACGTTTCTATTTTCTTTTCGGAGAAAATTTTATTGTTGCACTTAACATTGAAGTTCTATTGATTTTTTCTTGTGTCTTTTTTGTTCGGTTCGCAGCTATTGATTGCCAAGGGTGCCAGTTTGACTGCTGAGAATGCAAATGGGTATGTATCAATAAATGTTTGTTAAGTTTGAAGTGTAGGATTGTGAACTTTTGCTATAAAAATTAGACGTAATCGTTGTTATATTGGAACGACGAGCAATTTTATCAGTGTTTTGTTGTACTTACATGAACCATCCATAGCTCTGTATTGTCTAAAGCACTATGTATCTTAGATGGATTTTGAATTCTTTGGTTTACATTCTTGATTTTTGTTTTGAAGATGGAGTCCCTTAATGGTTGCTCGGTCATGGCATAGAAGCTGGCTCGAGGACACCTTAAAAACACCTCCAGCCGAAAATTTACAAGTTCTTCCTTCGCCATATATATCTCTTCCGTTTATGAGCATCGTGAAAATTGCCAGGTATGTGTTTTTCAGAACCATCCCTTCGAAAATTCAACCAATTTTCGAGTGTCAGTTAATAACCTTTTAAGTTTGATATTGATTGCTATCTGCTAAGCGTGTGTTTGGTTCTGCGGTGAAGAAAATTAATTTTACTCTTCAAAGTTTATTTATTCCAAAGGTTACTAACATTATTGCTTCTATTGGTATCATTCCTAACAGAGAATGTGGATGGAGGACAAGTGAATTAGCACCTATATGTTTAGATCCATGTGCAGTTTGTTTGGAAAGAAAATGTATGGTTGCTGTAGAAGGTAATAACACTTTTTTATAATACATTCAATGCTGATATAGATGTTCTTACATGAAAAATGATTTGGCTTTTTTATATGCCTAAACTTTTGCTTATGCAACAATTGCAATGTTAAGAAACTTGGTCTCATTTTTTACTAGAAAATACATTTAGAATTGATATTTCCAAAAATCAAAATGTTCTATTTACAATATATAGTCTTTTCATTTGACTGATATATTTATTTACATGATTTAAGTAATTGGTGAGGTTTGGATATGTTTTCTACAAATGGTATGAATCTGTCAAATAATAAGAGCAATATATAGTCTTTTCATGTGATTCTTTTCTCTTCCATTTATTGCATTTCATGCTTTGATAGCTCTTTTCTCTTCAAACCTATATTGGTTTACAAATTTACACCATTGCTTTTGTCATCTACCTCTTTATATTTTATTTTCTGAAATGTCCGATGATAAATGTAATACGAGTGAGTGAGACATTTGTTTGACTTTTGCAACACTTAATTGACTTTTTCAATGTGTGTCGTACTAGTATCCAGACAGACTCATACGCCGGCCTAATGACTTTTATCAAAATTGCTTAAAAGTCTATCTTGAAATTATAAAGTCAAACAAAACTGAAACTGAAAAGAAAAATGCTTAAAACAAATTTAAGAAGAAAAAAATTGAAAAATTGAAAGAAAAAAAAAAGTATCCATTAACAATGTTTTTGAAAGTTCATTGAGTTACTTTTATCAAAATTCCTTAAAAGTTTATCTTGAAATCATGAAGTCAAAGTCTTATGGTGAGAGTTGATGTAGTACCAATTGTTGTTATTTTTGCTTAAACAATAATTGACTGAAACAACTATTTATGTTGTTGTCTAATGCATAAACTTTGTGTGTACGATATAATGCAGGTTGTGATCATGAATTCTGCACGCAATGTGCCTTGTACCTTTGCTCAACAACCTCAGCATCAACAAGCAGACATGGTCCCCCAGGTTCAATTGCATGTCCTCTCTGTCGCCACGGCATAGTCACATTTGTTAAGCTTCCACACACAAGACCCTTACCTAAAGAAATCCAAAGGACAACAACAAACTTGTCCTTAACATTTTGCACTTGTTCAAGTGAAGTTCTTGGCGATTCCTCTGACATGACAACACCATTTTGCAAACCAACAACTTCACGTGCCTCTAAAACTTCTTCCACTTCAAGATCATTTCGGTCCTCGAGCTGTCAGAGATTCTCTTCATTCAGAATGAATTCTAGTCTTTGTTTGGGAGGTTCTGATGATGTTAGTCCTTCCTTGGTTCCTTGCACAAGTGTTGGAAGGAACTTGAGGAACCATTTAACAAGATGTGCTGGTGCTGGTGCTGGTGCTGGTTTTGGAAGATCTTCATCTCAAAATGAGAGAAGAAAAGCATCTTGGTTTTGTTCTTTCAATTCTTTCAATCAATCTCTTTCTACTGCCACTGGATGCTGATTACATACTTCTCTCATTTTTATGCTTTTTTTTCTTCTTCATTTTATCATCACATTCACACCAATGTAGTAAAATCAGTATCATAAGATATAATTCTATTATATTCATATTTAAAAAAAAAATCATATAATGTTAACACATTATTATTAGCCTGTAAATAACACCAAAATTGTTGGAGCATTCTTTTGTTTTTTTGCCTACAAATTTATGAGTAAAAGTTCTTATTTTTCTTTGTTCATAACAATATATTCATAAAGGAAAGACTTATATATATATATATAAATTTCATCATACAAGTTCATGTAAGAACCATGTTTACAAGATCAAAGCTCAGGAGGAATAGCTAAAAATGTATAAAATGGGAGTGGTTGACAAGATGAGAGGAGAAATTCTACATAAACAAACAAAATTAAATAAAACTATCAAAAAATAAAAACTACTAAAGCCTTGCAAGGTCAAGAAAAAAATTAAAACGAAAAAAAAAAAATTAAAAACTACTGCAATAAAACTCAAGCTCAGTGAGGATATCGCCATGAGAACCCTACCTCCATATGCAAGTGTGAAAACCAATGAATCTTATTACACAAAACTCAGACAAAAGTTGAAGATGCTTGATGCCATTTGAGAGAGATTCTTCTTGAGCAGTTTGTACCAAAAGCATGTTGAGTTAAAGAAGTGACAAGTATGTAGAAACTCTAAGTTATAGAGAAACTGTTATGATGTTGTATAGGCTTGGTATATTTATATAGGCAAGTGAAGTTGCATGGATATATTAATATTATAAATGAAGGGAAAAAAAAAGAACAGTGACATTCCAAAAACGTTGTTAGAAGGGAAAAAAATAATAAAAAATGTTAGTACTAAAGAGAAAAAGTGTGTGAAGATGGTTTGGGGCAGGGAGAAGTCATGTTTGATTGAAAATGAGTGAAGAAAGGATAAAGTACAGAAGCAGTATGTAGTAGTGACAAGTAATGTGACTTAACAATTTTATCTGTGTGTCTGTGTTTCTGTCCTTGTGGTGATCTTTTAACTCCTTAGTCACGTAAATACAAAAGCATGCATGGGGAGTAGGACTCGAATTTCCATGACAGTATGGGACCTGTCTCTCTGCAATGCAATCAATTCTTCTATCACAAACACAATGTTCAAAAGTTGTATCTCAAACATTTTCTCAACTCTTTAATCTTCATCCACTTTTGTTTTCTACATGTTTTCGTTTCTAACAAGGGAAAAAGGTCTCATTGGCATTTCTCTAAGTTTGGTATGAAATATATGATCATTACCTAAAAGTTCATTTTTTTAATTAAATTATCTAAATAAAACTAAATAAATTAACTTTTTTAAAAATTTGATAATTTATAAATATCATAAATACTGTTTTCTAGAGATTGAACTCAGACATGTTACATTAATTTAACTCAACTAACGTAGTTAATTATATTTTTAAATAAATTAATGAAAAAAGCACACTACCTATTGAATTTTTTTCTTCTTCATATTAACCGAGTTATTCAATTTTATTATCACAATATATATATATATATATATTAAAGAGAAGTTGTCACACATATTGGCGCATACTCTAAAATATGTATTTAGGCGTCACACATGTTCGTGCCAACACCACAAATGTATCATATTCATTGACGTTTATAAGCAAATGCTATATGTATATGTCAATTCATTTGACGCTAATGCGTATTGATTTTTCTTTTATTTTTTAATTAAATATTTATAATTAAATAATAATAATAAAATTGACAAATACAAAATGTAATACTAAGATTAATGAATTTAAATAGAATTATATGCACGAAAATTTTGTACACATATTTTAACGATCCACTTATTCATAACGATCATCAGTTCTACACTTCGACGTTGCCCTTCGTCATTGAGGTTTTCCATGATTCCCCTGAGATGTTTAGTGTATTTTAGGATTCATCTGAGGTGTTTGGTGTGAAGCCCTAAAATATTAATGTTGTCTATAAAATCTAACATCTCTTCCCAAGTGTCGTAATCGAATTTAATGTCCATATCGTCATAATTTGATCGTGTTAGTTGAGTTACTGAAGAACGAATTAAATTGAAATATTTATTCATTTTGAAACTATTAGTTTTCATGTATTAGTATTTGATAGTTTTCTTGATGTATATTAATACGATTATAAAATTTAAAAATTAAACTAATATTTACGTAGATTGATTAGAAAATAATACATTTATTTTCTCACTTTATATTGTCGTAGATTGTTATATATATATATATATATATATATATATATATATATATATATATATATATATATATATATATATATATATATATATATATATATATATATATATATATATATATATATATATATATATATATATATATATATATATAAGTGGGGACTTAAACATTTATAAGCGGAAAAATTCACACACGTATTACTTTAAGATTTTGGGTTAATATGTGGGGTGTCTTTCACAAATATGTATTGCTCAAAGGAAAGTCTCCAAAAGTGTAAAAATACTCCTTCTATTAATCTTTCTGAATTTTCCTAACAATTGATATCAAAATGTTTGATTTTGAGGGGAAAGGACCGACTTATTTGTATAAAAAATGCTTGTAGAGAAAATCTACACATCTATTACCTTAAAATTTTTAAAAATATATATTATGTCTCTTACAAAATTATATTACTCAAAAGAAAGTCTCAAAAAATGTAAAATTATCATCGTATTGACTTCCCAAATTGTCTCACATGGACAAACCTATAAGACAATTAAAAAGAATTATTGATGATTAATTTAAAAAAGTTAACATATTAATCTTTGTTTCAAAAGTGAATGAGGGCCTCCAGTAGTTCTATTTTTTAAATATTAATATAATATAATTAATTTATATATTTTGAAAGTGTTTTTTACGGGAAAAGTTTTATTAATATAATTAATAATAAGTTGATGAATACATTTGAAATATCAAAAAAAAAATTAAAAATTAGCGAGAGATGGATACTACAAAAAAAAATCTCTTTTTGTCAAGGGTAAATATTAGGGTTTAAGTCTCTCATTAAATTAATATCTTATTTGGGGATAAATCTTTCATAAATATTAATTTTGTAAGAGAGTTTTTACACTTATGAGAGATTTAACCTACACTGAAATAAGATATTTCTTATAATGAATGTCACGCTTGTTAAAGAATGAGCAACTTCATTAGTCTATCTCCTAAAAATCTTAACATGAGAATTCATAAAATAACGGGTTAGTAAGTGTTTGCACTCCTTAATGATCTCGTCAATTTTGTAATATTGAGTTGTTGGTGTAAGTTTAGATGTGCCTAAGGGGGGGGGGGGGGGGGGGGGGAGGGGGGGGGGGGGGGGTGAATTAGGTTCTTTAAAACTTTTTCTGAATTGTATGAATATTTTTGCATGAGTTTCTTTTCTTTCTTTTTCTGATAAGTGATGAAAGCAGTAAATGCGAAAAGTAAAGAACACAGAGATGTATCCTGGTTCCCCTCACAGTCTGAGAGTACTCCAGTCCCCTTTCAACATGAAAGAGATTTCCTTATAGTTGGTAATTTGTACAAAGACTACCTAACAACCAAGAACAATCCTCTTGGACCAAGAACAATCCTCTTGGATTTTCACTAAGACCACAAAGAGAACAATCCTCCTTAAGTGTCTTTCTTGTTTCCAACAATCCTGAAAACAATGATACAATAGTTTGTTTGATTTGTATAAGAGTTTGAAAGATGAAAGAGCAATGTCAATCACTTGATTGATCTTTTCTATTTAATATGAAATTTAAGATGGAATACTCTTCTAAGTTCTCAAGAACAATTTTCAGTATGCATATGAAAATGATGAACAGAAATCTTGAGTATAGAGAGTATGATCAAAAGAATAGAAAGTAATAGTTGTTAGTGATTGTTGTTGTATTTTCAAAATTCTAAATAAAAATAATTTATAGTGTAGTAATACCTCTTCAATGAATCATAGCAATGTTTAAACCATTTTTACTGGAAAAAAGTATTTGAAAAGATACAAAGATTGCCATGAAAAGGTGTTACAAAAAGTTGCTGGAAAAATGAAAATTTTCAAAATCTGAAGCACAACAACCGGTTGCACTAAAGCAACAATCGATTGCTGTAAAAGCAACATTTAAAAAATTTGAAAAATATAACTATGACAACCGATTGTCATTGAGGAGCAATCGGTTGCTCATATGCCAACGTTCAAAAAATTTGAAAACAGAACACATGACAATCGATTGCTGCTAGATGACAATCGATTGTTGTCAAAACAGAAACTTTTGTTTTTTGACTGCAACCGATTGTCCTAGCATGACAATCGATTGCTTGTGTACAAAAATTGAAAAATCATTATTTTCAAAGATTTTAAGCAGTTTAAAACATCCTTCTTCAATCATACATAGTATATACTCAAAATATTATTTTAATAAAATAAATGCATGATTAAAAATAGTTTTGAGCACTAAGAGCATAAGATCAAAAATTTCATATACCTTAAGCCATAAGTCTTGAAAAGTTGATCTTGATAAATGAATCTTTGCTTGAGATAAATCTTCTATCTTGATCCATTTATTTTTGCATGCTAGTTTGTCTTCATCAAAACATTTGGAAAGCTTGATTTCACAGTCTCTCCCTTTTTGATGATGACAACCATTGCTTGAAGTTTGGAGTGCATCTTGGTTTTCTCTAATCAAGTTGTTTAAAAACTCCCCCTAAGTCAAAGACTCCCCCTTGATCTATTGCATGAGGGTTTTCAAGATTTCTTGCTTGCTGCAATTTGGGTTAGAGAAACACAAAAGAAACTAAAAAGTCTTCTCCCCCTTTGTCATTAGCAAAAAGGAATGGGAAAGAAGATCATACAAATTTTGCACATAGAAACAACATAGCATAAATAAAGTTTGCATACATAGATATAACAGAAACAAAGTGCACAAAACAAAAGGGATCACAATACATGAAGTGTGTTAAACGAAACTAGAAAAACGACATAAAACATAAGAACATAAAGTACTAAGAAATATAACAACTTAAAAACTAATCATCCATGCCTTCAACAAAGTCTTCATCATCTTGATCTTCACCATCATTGCCTTCATTGGTTTGAGGTTGAATGAAATGGTAATGATAGGGTTGAACTTCATAAGGAGGGACATTTGTATGGGCATAGAGATGAGAAAATTGAGTGTTCATTTTGTTGTTCATGTATTAAAGGTAGTCAAAAACTTGATTGAAAGAGTTTTCCATTGGTTGTGGAGGTTGGTTTTGAAGTGGTTGTTCTTGAGGAGGTTGGTTTTGTGGAGGAGTATGAATGTATGTGATGGTTCTATTAATCGGATCAAATTTGACACCGGTTTTGGTATTACATACTTTCTTCGGAGTGATTTCATGTTTGGGTTTAGTCATAGGCACCATGTATTCACCAGACAAGGGAACATTGAACTTCTCAAACACAAGGGTAAGCCAGGAGCCATAAGGAAGAGCAGAAGCATTTTCGTTATGTAGTGCCAAATGATGTAGAATCACATAAGACCAGTTGATTTGAATCCCATTCTTCATCGCATACAGAATTTGCATCTCACAATCATTGATTGGAAATGTTTGAGAAATTTGGCATAACCACATACGCCAAAAAGTAGTGGATCAAACGATCATCAATAGTGAGAATTCCTGCAGACCAAGAGTTCCTCTCCGGAGTTCCACCAATAAGCCTTTTCCTTTTCTGAATAAAATCACGCTCGGGAATTATTACTATTCCATAGTAGAAGTCTCTTTTGTTGTAGCCAGGAAGATTTGCATTTGAGAGAAGTTTAATGCAAGCACCATCATGTGGAATACCCAAAGTTTCACCAAAATTCTGCACTATGAGTTCTATAGGAACCCCTTTGACATTTGAAATCATGCATCCTATAGTAATGGTTAGATTGCTGTAGAAAATCCTAAGCAAAGTGGGGTAAATGGGTCCATTAACACCAACTAACTTGTATATCCCTTGAGATCTAAATAATGCTGGAAAACTGAAGCATTCGGAATAGAAGTTGTCAAGATTACCGGACCTTGGTAGAAGAACCGTCATCTTCTAAAAGTGAGACACAAATCTTTCCCTTTGGATTCTTGATGGAATGAGTTTTGAGATATCATCACCTTGAGATGAGGAAAAAGCTTTTCCCTTGCCTTTCTTTGATGTTGACATGGTGAGGGATGAGAGAATTGGAAGTGGAAAAGGGTATTTGGTGTTTGTAGGGTTTCTTGAGACAATAGAGGATATATGAAGTTTAGGTTTTGGTTGGGCTTTTATAGATGGATAGGCATTCAATGGTTTAGTCAAAACAATAAAGACTTGTAGCATAGAGATTCTTGAGTGTGTGACTATCCAAAAAATTGTCATAGGAAAAGACTAAGCATTAAAAAGTTGTCGACCAAAACACTTAAAACATTCAAAAAGAGAATAAAAATATGGTATAAAATAAATAATAGTAATGGCAATGGAAGAGAAAGAATAAAAGAGAGTGTAACTGAAAGAAAAAAAATCAAAATTTTGAACTGTGCAATCGATTGTTGTTTAATGACAACCGATTGCACCCTTTGAAAATTTAAACAGGGGCGAAAAAATTAAGAGAGCAACCGGTTGTCGTGGAGTGACAATCGATTGTTGTGAAAACAGAAACTAAATTTTTTTAGCAACAACCGATTGTCACTCTATGATAACCGATTGTCATTAGAGAAAAAGTGAAAAAAATACTTAATTTTTGGGGATTTCATGGTCATATATCAAAAATTTAGTAATAAAAACATGGATCATGATATATTACCATAAAGTTAAGATTAATATCATAGCCATGTACCTTAATTAGATATTGTCATTTTCGTCCAAGATGCCTAGCTCTCTTCGGATCTTGAAAAACGGTTCTCTTGCCAACAGTTTAGTGAAGATATCTGCTAGTTGATTATGCGTATCCACGAAGGTATCCACGAAGGTGACTTCGACATCTCCTTGAAGTACATGATCACGAAGAAAGTGATGTCGAATGTCGATATGCTTTGTTCTAGAATGCATCACAGGATTTTTTGTAATGTTGATTGCACTTGTGTTGTCGCATCAGAGTGGAATGCATCCAAGGTCGAGTCCGTAGTCACGAAGTTGTTACTTGAGCCATAGAATTTGCGCACAACAACTACCCGCTACAATATATTCCACCTTGGTCGTACTAAGAGCCACACAAGCTTGTTTCTTGCATGCCCAAGAGACTAATGCATTTCCCAAAATGTGGCAAGTGCCACTTGTGCTTTTTCTATCTGTTTTACATCCTGCATAATCAGCGTTAGAATAACCAATTAAATTGCATATATTACCTTTTGGGTACCATAGGCCGACATTGGTTGTTCCTTTAAGATATTTCATGATTCTTTTTACCGCCATGAGGTGAGATTCCTTCGGGTTTGCTTGAAATCATGCACACAGACATACACTGAACATGATGTCAGGACGACTTACCGTCAAGTATAGCAGTGATCCAATCATGCCTCGATATTTAGTAATATCAATAGAAATACCGGATTCATCTTGATCAACATAAGTACCGGAGCCCATTGGCGTGTGCATTGATTTGCAATTATCCATATCAAACTTTTTCAAAAGTTCCTTGCAATATTTTGATTGATTGATGAAGATACCATCTTTCAGTTGCTTAATTTGCAATCTAAGGAAATAGTTCATCTTGCCCATCATAGACATCTCAAATTATCCTTGCATCATCAACGAGAATTCTTCACACAAATCTTGGTTAGTTGAACCAAATATAATATCATCGACATAGACTTGTACTAATAAAGTGTTACCTTTGATCTTCTTTATGAACAAGGTCTTATCCACTTTACCTTTCTCGAAACCTTTTTCGCATAAGAATGTACTGAGTCTGTCATACCATGCTCTAGGTGCTTGTTTTAAGCCATAAAGAGTTTTTCTCAACTTAAAGACATGTGAAGGATTCTTGAAGTCTTCAAAGCCCGGGGGTTGTTTGACATAGACTTCTTCATTGATGTAGCCATTTAAGAATGCTATTTTGACGTCCATTTGGTAAAGCTAAAAATTCAATGAACAAGCGTAAGCAAGTAAAACACAGATAGCTTCTAACCTTGCAACCGGAGCGAAAGTTTCTTCAAAGTCAATTCCCTCTTCTTGGTTGTATCCTTGGGCTACCAATCTTGCTTTGTTTCGAACAATTATACCGTTCTCATCAAGTTTGTTTTTGAACACCCATCTGGTACCTATGATGTATTTGTCACTTGGTCTAGGAACAAGTTCCCAAACTTGATTTCTCTCGAACTGATTTAATTCTTCCCCTTGCATAGCAATCATCCATTGGTCGTCTCCTAATGCGTCGTCGACTTTGGAAGGTTCGATTTGAGAAACGAACGCCATGTTCAAGCAAGGATCTTTGAGATTCAATCTTGTTGAAACGCCTTGACTGATGTCACCGATGATTTTATCAATAGGGTGATCTCTATGGGTTCTCCATTCCTTAGGTAGATCATTGACATTTGATTCTTCCGGAATTTGTTCTTCTTGTTGTTCCAATTGATTCTCATTGTTGATCTTGGAGGCATCTTCTTGAAGAATATCTAAAATCTCATCATCATCATTTAAAACAATAGTATCCTCCTCGGAGGGGTTAGATTCATCAAATGATACGTGCATAGATTCCTCAATAGTTAAAGTTCTTTTATTGTAAATACGATAAGCTTTACTAGATAAGGAGTATCCAAGAAAAATACCTTCATCTGATTTTTCATCAAACTTACCTAGGTTGTCTTTGTCGTTGTTAAGGATAAAACATTTGCAGCCAAAGACATGAAAGAATGAAATATTTGAAAGAATGAAATATTTGGTTTCCTTCCTCGAAAGAGTTCATACAAAGTCTTCTTCAAGATAGGTCGAATATTAACTCTATTGCTTACAAAGCATGTCGTGCTTACAGCATCCGCCCAAAAATATTTCCGAAGGTTTGAATCACTAAGCATTGTCCTTGCAAGTTCAATAAGAGACCTATTCTTACTTTCTACAACTCCATTCTGTTGAGGAGTCCTTGGTGCTGAGAAATTATGTGATATTTCATGTTCTTCACAGAAATCTTCAAAGGAGGAATTCTGGAATTCTTCACCATGGTCGCTTCTTATGGAGGCAATAGATAGTGACTTCTCATTTTGAATTTTCTTTGCATATTTCTTGAACTCCTTGAATGCATCGTTTTTCTGCACTAAAAAGAGTGTCCAAGTATATCTAGAAAAGTCATCAACAATAACTAGAGCGTATACATTACCTCCAAAGCTCCTTGTTCTTGAAGGGCCAAACAAGTCCATATGAAGCAATTGTAGTGGCCTAGTAGTGGACACCACATTCTTGGATTTGAAAGTTGATTTTGTTTGCTTTCCCTTTTGACATGCATCGCAAAGTCTATCTTTGATGAACTTTATCTTAGGCAGTCCAACAACAAGGTCATGCTTAATCAATTTGTTTAAATGCTCCATATGAATATGAGCGATTCTTTTGTGCCATAGCCATGAGTCGTTGTTGTTTTACATGAGACATTTAACCTTCAAAGACAAATCGTTAATGGAAATCATAAAAATATTATTTACTCTTTTACCTTTAAGTTTAGCCTCATGTGTGACTTCATCTTCTATCAAACATTCATCTTTAGTGAACTTGATCTTGAAACCTTTGTCACATAGTTGGCTAATACTTAGAAGATTGTGCTTTAGTCCTTCGACATAAAGAACATCTTCAATTGATGTGAAAGGTGGACCACCAACTTTTCCTATGCCAAGAATCTTTCCTTTGTTGTTATCTCCATACGTCACATAACCCTTGGCCTTAAGCGTTAGATGTGAAAATTTGTCGATATCTCCCGTCATATGCTTGGAACAACCACTATCGAGATACCATAGATTTGAAGTGGTCGTCAAGCTTACCTACAAAACAAGATTAGGTTTTGTTAGGTACCCAAGTTGCTTTGGGTCCTTCATAATTAGTTCCTTTCTTAACCCACACATAATGCCCATTTTCCATGCCAAAGTTTCTAACATAAGAAGCATTAGGTGTGTGTCCTCGAATACCACAATAAAAACAAGTAGGTTCAAATTTACTTCTATATCTATAAGGATAAGATTTCTTCTTAGAGGGTATTTTCTTTTTAGGATAGTGATGAAATATTTTTGGAGTGATTTCTTTCTCTTTGGTTGGTTGATCGTTAGCCTTGACAAAGATGGTTTTGTTGGTACTTGGTTTTGAAAATTTTGAGTATCCAAGACCACTTTTGTCATTTGAGTATCTTTGTTGACTAAGAACACCTTCCAATCCAATTTTTCCTTTTTCATACCTTTCAAGAATCCTTTTCAATTGGACAATTTGGAAAGAGAGAGATTCACACTTTGTGCATACAAAATTCTGTTTTTCATCACTAACTTTTTGCTTTTCATCTTTGAGATCTTTTTCAATAGATCCACATTTTTCTTCCAACGATGAAATTTGTTTCTTTTGTAATGAGATGGTTTTGTACAGAATTTTGCATTCATTTAACAGTTCATTTATAGCACCTTGTGCATCACTATCAAAAAGAGAGAATACGTTACTAACCTCATCATCTTCGCTTTCGGAGTGGTGTGATGCCATTAACGCAAGATTGGCACTTTCGTCGCTATCAGAGTCGGATGACGAACTTAGTTCAACATATTCCTATGCAACATATGCTTTCTTATCTTTTGATTCCTTCTTGCCTTTGTAGCCACTTTTCTTTGAAAATTTTGGACAGTCCGGTTTGATGTGACCTTGTTTACCACATTCATAACAAGTAACTTCTTGTGTTGATGATGATCCTTCCTTCTTCTTGAAGTGTTTCTTCTTCTTTGAGTGCGAGAAGGCTTTGTCATTTTTATCAAAGAATTTTCCAAGTCTTCTAACGAGAAGCATGAAGTTTTCATCTTCATCAGAATTATCTTTCTTTTCGTCTTCCCCGGAGTCAATCTTCAAGGCAATGTTCTTAGACTTCTTTTCTTGATTTTCACGCTTTTCCAATCTACCAAGTTCTGTCTCGTATTCTTGAAGTTTCCCGAACAAAGTTACGGATGTCATAGTGGCGAGACTCTTCTTTTCTGAGATTTCCGTTACTTTTGGTTGCCATTCTCTAGTCAAGGATCTGAGCACTTTTAGGTTCAACTCATCATTGGTCAATGTTTTGCCAAGTGCCCTTAGATGATTTGTTAGATGCACAAATCTCTTTTGTAAATCAAGAATGGATTCTCCGGGTTGCATGCGGAACAATTCATATTCTTGACTTAACGTATTAAGTCTCGATCTCTTTACTTCAGTTGTTCCTTCATGTGTTTCAACCAGTGTATCCCAAATTTCTTTTGCCGTTGTGCATGCTGAGACACTGAAGAATTCATCCATACTAAGTGTGCTTTGAAGGAGGTTTATTGCCTTTTTGTCATACAGGATATTTTTCTTATCATCATCATCCCATGTAGTTTTAGGCTTTGATGAACCAACGCCGTTTACTACAATTACCGGAACAAAAGGACCATTTTGGACAGCATCCCATATTTATTCTCCTTGTGCTTCTAGATGAGCCTTCATACGGATCTTCCAGAAATCAAAATATTCACCACAAAATAGAGGAGGCTTGTTGCTACTGCCACCGTCTCTGAACACAGAATTGTTGTTTGCGGAAGCCATCCTGGATCTAGTAGGAACAGGTTACCTATAACCTGCTCTGATGCCAATTGTAAGTTCAGATGCGCCTAAGATAGGGGGGGGGGGTGAATTAGGTTCTTTAAAACTTTTTCTGAATTGTATGAATATTTTTGCACGAGTTTCTTTTCTTTCTTTTTCTGATAAGTGATGAAAGTAGTAAATGCGAAAAGTAAAGAACACTGAGATGTATCCTGGTTCCCCTTACAGTCCGAGAGTAACTCCAGTCCCCTTTCAACATGAAAGAGATTTCCTTATAGTTGGTAATTTGTACAAAGACTACCTAACAACCAAGAACAATCCTCTTGGACCAAGAACAATCCTCTTGGATTTTCACTAAGACCACAAAGTGAACAATCCTCCCTAAGTGTCTTTCTTGTTTCCAACAATCTTGAAAACAATGATACAATAGTTTCTTTGATTTGTATAAGAGTTTGAAAGATGAAAGAGCAATGTCAATCACTTGATTGATCTTTTCTAATTAATATGAAATTTAAGATGGAATACTATTCTAAGTGCTCAAGAACAATTTTCAGTATGCATATGAAAATGATGAACATAAATCTTGAGTATAGAGAGTATGATCAAAAGAATAGAAAGTAATAGTTGTTAGTGATTGTTGTTGTATTTTCAAAATTCTAATAAAAATAATTTATAGTGTAGTAATACCTCTTCAATGAATCATAGCAATGTTTAAACCATTTTTACTGGAAAAAAGTATTTGAAAAGATACAAAGATTGCCATGAAAAGGTGTTACAAAAAGTTGCTGGAAAAATGAAAATTTTCAAAATCTGAAGCACAACAACCGGTTTCACTAAAGCAACAATCGATTGCTGTAAAAGCAACGTTTAAAATTTTTGAAAAATATAACTATGACAACCGATTGTCATTGAGGAGCAATCAGTTTCTCATAGGCCAACATTCAAAAAATTTGAAAATAGAACACATGACAATCGATTGCTGCTAGATGACAATCGATTGTTGTCAAAACAGAAACTTTTGTTTTTTGACTGCAACCGATTGTCCTAGCATGACAATCGATTGCTTGTGTACAAAAATTGAAAAATCATTATTTTCAAAGATTTTAAGCAGTTTAAAACATCCTTCTTCAATCATACATAGTATATACTCAAAATATTATTTTAATAAAATAAATGCATGATTAAAAATAGTTTTGAGCACTAAGAGCATAAGATCAAAAATTTCATATACCTTAAGCCATAAGTCTTGAAAAGTTGACCTTGATCAATGAATATTTGCTTGAGATAAATCTTCTATCTTGATCCATTCATTTTGCAGGCTAGTTTGTCTTCATCAAAACACTTGGAAAGCTTGATTTCACAGTTGGCTATTTGCGTTATCCTCTACACTTTTTTGAATCTGCCTCAGAATCCACATCAATCAAATGAAACTCATTAACCCATTTGATTTCTACTAGAAGGCCTATGGCTTCTCTTATCTACCTCAGTAATAGGTGACACACTTTGTTCGAGCTACTACAAATTGCACCTCTTCATCTGGAACACACACACCTATTTCAATCTTGAAAGTGTTGTTTAGTTATTATTATTATTGGAATATTATTTTATTATTATTAAGTATTTATTGATTATATTAGTAGTATCAATTAAGAGGTTGAGACATCTATATATATAGTAGTATCAATCAAGATCATTTATCAAATCTAATGGTTAGAATATAATCATCTTATCTCTTATTTTAAAAACCCTCATAGAAGCATATATATATATATATATATATATATATATATATATATATATATATATATATATATATATATATATATATATATATATATATATATATATATATATATATATATATATATATATATATATATATATATATATATATATATATATATATTGTCTATGCTTGCATGTGACTTCATCAAGATCATTTATCACATTAAAAAATTAGCATTTAATCCTCTTATCCTTAAGAGGATGTGTTGCATTTGCGGCCATCTTAGGTTCTGGCTCAGGTATGGTATACTCTAAATGAATTTTTCTAAGTCGACGTTTAATGTGAATTAAACGTTCAATTTCGTTGATAGGTGTAACACCTTATTTCTCCAAAGGTGATTTTAATAAAAATCGGAGTAATTTAAATTTTTTGCACTAACAACAAATAAGATGTCACATCATTCAACATATTCAATTTGCTCAGTTAAGATGAAACATATATATATATATAATATATAATATATATTTATATATATATATATAATATATATATATATATATATATATATATATATATATATATATATAACACATTTCAGATGAACCGACAATATTTAAATTGTATTAACGCAACAGAAAGAATTCCATAATCATTCTAAAATCTTCAACCATTATAAGTCAACAATGAAATTAATTAAAAGAGAGTTGACAGTTGACAACACTCCCCAAAATCATCAAAATACATTAATTAAATAAAAACAATCAAGCGTTCATCCCTCCGGTGTTATGTATCAGAGCAATGACACCCACTCAATAAGATAAAACAACCTCTTCTAGACTCCGCGACTTCGCACTACTCCTGACTATCTGCATGTTACCCACGTGGAGGCAACATTCAAACAGTAAGAGTGAGATATCATAACAATATAATAAGTTATATAATTATAAGTACACAACAGTCATCATGCAGAGATTCAAGTTCAACAAATATATTACACCACTTCCACAAGTTCATAATTCAATAGTTTAACCCATGTAATACAACTGACTCTGATGCAGAATGCATGTGGTACCATCAGGGCATAAGCCTTCAACAAATTATCATATAGGCTAGAGCATAAACCCTCAACGATTGCCAACACAGGCCAGGGCATAAGCCCTCAACATTTTCCATAAAGGTCAGGGCATAAGCCCTCAACGATGCATGAAATGCGACATACTACAAAAAATTTATGCAACCACATGTATAATCATCAAAATCAGGCCAATTTCAAGCCAACATCATCTTCATAATACTGCAATATTACCTGCAATCTCTTCGCATATCATCGATACAACACCGACACAATTAATCGCAACATTTTACATTGCAACACATACAACATGCACACACATCAGAATTCTTCCAATAAAAAATTATTATAATGTCATCAAAATTATCACCAAAATGAAGAAAATATTTTTATATTTCCAACTATTCAAATGGTGTGTCAAACGGACACCCGAGGCAAAAGTTATGATTTTAAAAAGTTTTTCCAAAAATGCTGTCAGTAACAGTGGTAATCGGTTACCGCAAGACAGTAACCTTTTTCCTTTTCAAAATTCCTCCGGTAATTGGTCACCCATTTAAGGTAACCGATTACTGCAAAATAGTAGCCAATTGTTTCAAAATACATACACTAGTAACCGGTTACCCACATATGGTAACTGATTACCCATCACGAGCAGACCTAAAAACTTGATTTTTCTGCTACGAAACACCATCTTCCTCACCCAAAAACCTCTTTTCATGAAAGATCAAATGAATCCATTATTCCAAACAATCAACACACATCATATACCATAATTCTAATGCAAACAATACATCAATTTCATCAATTACAAACAGTTATAACAACAATTTAACAATTATTCTACACCCAAAATCCTATATTCAAACCTGCATATACCCACAATTATACCACCTATTAGAGAGTCATAAACCCACCCTTAACTTGGGTTCTTGATTGATTCTTGATCTCTACGGGGAATTCCTCTGCCCTAGTTTCCTAGTGTTCTTTTCTTCTTCTCTATTCTACGTGTCTTTCTCTGTTTTTACGTAATGACCTTTCTCTTGTTCTTAAGCTAATATACATTCCAATAATAATCTTAATTATCATAATTAATTAAATATTTAATTATTATGATTATAAAATAATAATAATAATTATCCTAATAATATAACAATAATAATAATCACTATTATTCCATACACCCCCATGATTCTATGCATTTAGCCATACACCCACATAACTATACCTCATCATCTTATATTTTTAATTAAAAAAATTAATTCTAATTAAATCAGGGTGTTACAACTCTCCTCCACTTAGAATATTTTCTTCCTCGAAAATTACTTGAGGCAAATAACTCTGGATAAGCCTCCTGCATCTTACTCTCTAACTCCCATGTTGCATTCTCTCTTGAAGCTCCGCCCAAACCACTTTCACAAGAGAGATCTCTTTGCCTCCCAAATTCTTCAACTCTCGATCCCCGATCCTCACAGGTATGGTTTCAACAGTAAGATCATCCTGCACTTGTACATCATCCATTAGAATCACATGCGACGAATCAAAGATGTACTTTCAGAGTTGCGACACATGGGATACATAATGTAAATTCGACAGATTAGGTGGCAAGGCCACCCTATACCTAACATTCCCCGTGTTTTCTGAAATTTGATACGGACCAATAAACTAAGGAGTCAACTTCCTCGACTTCAAAGCACGTCCAGCACCGGTCACTGGTGATACTTTCAAGAACACATAATCTCCTTCTTGAAACTCAAGGTCTTTTATCCTCTTATCATTGTAACTTTTATACCTACTCTGCGAGGCTTTCATCTTTTCTTGGATCATCTTCATCTTCTCTGTAGTTTCTCGTATGATTTCCGGTCCAAGTACTGCATTCTCACCGGATTCATACCAACATAATGGCGTCTTGCACCTCCGACCATATAACACCTCGAAAGGTGCCATACCAATACTAGAATAGAAACTATTATTGTAAGTGAACTCAATCAATGGAAGGTGTTGTACCCTAAAATTTTCCCTCCCGTCTTCTTCAAGACATTCTTTAAAGCTTCCCAAAATGCTCAAGAATCTCAAGGGATGACCAGTCAACTCACCTCCTAAGCCAAAGGTCTACAATTAGGGTTTTGAGTTTCTCAAGGAAATTTAGGTAACAAAGGTCTCAAGTGGTTTCCATGTTTCTCTATAGGTCTTAAACAAGGTTCATGTTAAGTTTCAAGTCTTGCATCATAAGTTTGCTCAGTCAATGGCTCAGATGATTGAAAATCAACAATATTGGTTAAAAAGTCAACTATGGTCAACATACAGTCAAACTTTAATATTTTTTGTCAACATTAACATTTTGAAGTTATATTCATCATTTGATCAAGGGTTGATCATGATTCCTCAACGAAAGCCCTCAAACCATCAAAAGTCAAGAATTGTCAAATTAGGGTTTCCTTAGGAGAAGTCAACTGAACTTTGACCAAGCATAAATTTCACATGCTTCATCAATCTTTCCCAAACCAAAGCCCGTTTCGAAGAATTTTCAATTCTTTACATCTTTGTTTTTAGAATCAAGTCCAAAAAGTGCTTCATTTGAGAGATATGAGCTAATACATTATAGGTCATTTTCAAAAGTCAACAAAAGACACTTTTGTCAAGGCAACTTACATCAAGGCAAATTCTCCAAATGCAAAAATTATCAAAAGAGAAAATGTAGAACACATCTTGAGCTTTTCAAAAGTCAAATATCATCTTCAAAAGATGAAAATTGAGCAAATTATGAGTTGCACAAGTTGGGAAATTTTGAGGAAGTTCATGAAAAGCAAAACACGCAAAATTGATATTTTGGATTTATGGCCTAACTTTTTGAGCTTCAAACATGTTCATGACCTTACAAGAGACTCTTTAGCTCACTCACACCTTGCCCTATTTTTTCTCATTATTTTATTTTATTCAAATAAATTCAAAATAAATAAATGAAATAGGAAAACAAGTGGTCCAGACATGTGGTTTGATTTCTTAAGGCCCATACAACATATTCCAACCGGTAAAAAGCATGCCAAAACCGTGTAGCACGCAAAATGGCAAGAGAATAACTCAAAAAGGGATGTTTTTAATTTGTTTGATTTTGGTTTTAGACATGGTTTGATGATGTGATTCCTTGCCATGTTAGTAAGCCATTCCATTCTTATATATATAGGCAAGCTGAGCAGATCAAATGGAAACGAGATAACTGTCTAAGAAAACCACTCAAATTTTCCAAAATTTCAAAGTTTAGGCATGGCAACTATCTTGTTCCTCAGCAGCCCTCAAGCTGATTTAAGCACCCCATTATCCTCCTGAAGGTGCCAGGAGACAGAATCAACCACTACCCTTTGAAAATCGACCCTAGAAACCGCCCTCACATCAACTCCGATTGGTAAGATTGGTAGGTTTAATTTTATCAAGATTTACATAGTTTAAATCCTTTTAAACATTCTTGTTTCATTCATATGCCTTTTCTGAAGTTTTCTAACGTGTTACATGTAAGCATGTGTAATACGGTGGGAGAACTGACTTGAGTATTTTGTATTTTATTGAAATTGTTGCGGATAGTAAGAGTCGCCACCGAATTTTCTTTTATCAAATAAAGGAAAGGGTGAAAAGAACAGGAAAGACCTTTTGAGATATTTTCTTGAGTTCGGGGGATAGGTTATGAAAAGGGAAGGTGTTAGCACCCTTTTCATTCATAGTTATCTACGGGCTCTTAGTTGCTAACTCACTTTGAAATGCTTTGTGAATTATGTTTGTGTTTGTTTGAAAGTATTTTGAAAACGCCTTTGTTTCGGCAAACTTTGTAATTATTCTCGTCTCTATAAGAATGTATACGAAGTGTTAGTTTTGAAAATATTTCATGAAGATATTTGTTTTGAAGAAAGATGTTTTAAAAGTGTGAGTGTGGAATGGTTTTAGTTTGTGAGCAAGCAACTACGATCGTTCTACCTACTAAAAAAGTCTTATTTATTTTCCGTCTCCTTTTGATAGTGTTATCTTGCCATTAGTTAGTAAGCAACTATATCATTGGATGTGAAGGGACAGACGTGAGGTCATCGTACAGTCATAGAAGGAAACATTGTAGGATACCTTAGAAATTTGTCGTATGGGTCTAAGATCA